>CP092867.1:27091817-27373548 GCA_030710605.1 Cordylochernes scorpioides
CTTTGCAACAATATTACATATATATACATCCTCGATAAAGAGACGCGAGTTGCCTCTAAATATTGGAACATTAAAATACTTATAAATCTAATATATATTCATATATATATATATATATGAATATATATATATGTTAAACACATATGTACGACTCTTCCGAATATAATTTCAAATGATTTGCGAAAGCCTTTTAAACTCAAGAAATTACTTTCCCTTGATATTTATCAAAACCATATCAACAAAAAAATCACAAATTTAATCTCAATTCTCAATTTATACATATCATATATGTATAATTGAAAACTAAAGCATAGAATATATTATAAAATTTTCAAAGTTCAATAAAGAAGATGCCTTAAAACGTCAGAGAAAATTCTTAAAAAATGAAATAGCCACTAAAAATATATTTAAAAAATAAAGTTTGCAGCTATCAAAATCTTCAAAAGAACTCTTAAATGGAATCTGACATTTAATTTTTACTCTTTTAATATAATAAATTGTTACAATAAAGTTAACACTTTCTTAAAATGATATCAAAAATCTTAATTGGGTTAGAGTGAAAGAGATAAATGGAGTATTTATATAATTAGCTTGAACGATTTTCTCTTTTGAAAATATATTAAGAAAAAAAAAGGGTATAATGCGCGGGATTCGATCCCGAGTCATAGCAATCGATTGTTTTTATACAAGTATACTTGTATGTAAATGAGTTAAACAAAGCATCAAGGGCTGCGTATCTTTTATATCCGTGCTAATAAAAGATACGCAGCTCTTGATGCTTTGTTTAACTCATTTATAAATCTTACAGGGTTTTTCAATTGATACTTGTATGTATTCTATGTTCCTACTATACTTAAAAATATTAGATAATAAAGGTATATATTGGATTTAATAAAAGATTTATTTTGCCAATATTTCGGCTGGCTGAAAGCCAACCTTTATCGAGGCATTACATTTTTGTATACACAAACACAGCGCCGCATAGTGACTCGACATATTGATTCGATAAAGGTTGGCGTTCAGCCAGCCGAAATATTGGTTAAATGAATATTTTATTAAATCCAATATATGCCTTTTATTATCTAATGAATTAAGTATGGATTGCTCTATTTTAAAAACTTAAAAATGTGTAAGGGAAGAGAAGACTTGAATAATCATTTCTGAACTTTCTCAGTGGTATATCCAGTGTGATAAAATAATGGTTGGGATAATTTAAAAGGATTTTTGTCTGATCATAGTAGCGTATGATTTGTTTTATAATTTTCCTAAAGGTATAGTTAAACCTGTCTATAGCGCCCCCTTTTGGGACTCACCAAAATCGGGTGCTATAGACAGGGTACTTTTGATGTAAATCGCATCGTATTACGTATTTAAAATCGGGCGCTATAGAGAGGGAGGCGCTATTTAGAGGGGGCGCTATAGACAGGTTTAACTGTAATACAACATATTTATGTCAACAACAAGGATGTATTACCTTGAAAAAGGTTGGCGTTCAGCCAAGTGAAATATTGATAAATGAATTATATTTTGATCCAATATACTCCTTTTTAATAAAATATCTATTTATACCAATTATTTTATTTCCAAAGCGCTATATCCCGCAAGGGAGACTTGCGCCAAACAAGGAGTAAAGATTATTTACATAAGTTTTTACATTATTCAACGCATGAAAACATTAGAGATCCAGATTTTGTAGAAAGTTAGAATGTATTTACAAAATGAATTGAACTTTAAATATGATTTTTTTTATCGGAAATCAAATCGTTAAGTTCACAAACAACTAGTTCATTCTTCATTCTATAATCTTGAAATGCTGGGCAATCGATCAGTAGATGTCTTGTGGTTTGTTCCTCAATACCACAAAAGCAACTTGAATCCTTCAATGCCTTTATTCTATTTTTAAAAACTTTTAAAATTTCCGTGGTTTGTAACAAATTGAGTATTATAAAATTTTGGACAGACGGATTGATCTATATTTTCAGAATGAATATATAGATGTATTAAATAATAATAAAAAACTCTAACAATTAAGTTACCCCTAAGAATCCTATTTCTCCAAACTTCTCCAGAGAACCATCAAAATGTTCAATCTATTCTTATGGCTAAACACACATCGACGTATAAGATGGACATTAACCTTGCGTGAAATTTTCCTACCCACAGATCAATGGCTCCCCACACCCCACTAATTAGTATAATTACGCCTAATTACTATGGCCTAACTAAGTTTAAAACTTTGAAAAATTCGTCTGGGTTTATTAATAATGACAATTTGTTGTAAACCCATCGATTTGATAGTGTAATTTGGTAGAAACAATTTGTTATTTCTTGTTGATCCTAAGACTTGTAGAAAAATGCTTTAATAAGATTTTAATAGAAATGAGATGAACAAAATTCTTGCACTTTTACAGCTATATACAATCATGAACAAAACTTAAGGAAGTTGTATATTTTAGCATGTATATATATATATAACGGGATTCAATTTGATTGTTATTGCAATGAGAGAGAAATTTGAGAAATCATTTCTTTAGGTTATCCCTAGTACACGTAGTACAAACCATGTTAATCATGGTGGGTAGAAGTTGGCGACTGCTTTTACTGTAAGTGTACCACATGTCTACACATGTGAAAAGCAGTTCGATTTTGTACTTACAAATATATAGCCCCGTTTAGTAAATTTCACTCGCTGGTGGGGTTGGACTTTTGTAAGAATTGGGGGCCATTGAAGCATTTTTTTTTTAAATCAGAAAAATTTTGCGGGAATCGAACCCGGGTCGTAGCGGTTGAAAACCAACGGTTCAGATCATCCTTCCACCGACCCCTTTGAGAAATCATGGCTCATCAGTGTTAAACTCTTCAAGTTGGTAATATAGAAGTATCTACATTAGCAGGGCTGGGTCTTCGGGCGAGGCCGGGATGATGACACCCTGGCCATTCTGACGTCTATCAAGACATGGCTCCATAAGTATCATCTCAACATTGAACTGAGAGATCCTCTCTTTGTCTGGAGATGGATTCTCTCAAGATGGAGGAACCACCCTTCCTCTGAACAGCTTTTTATATTTTATCACCAAATTATAAAAAATATCATTTTTCTTTTTTTAATTAAATATTTGTAACAATTAACTAAGAGTGCCAATTAATATTTTGAATTTTCAAAAGAAAAAAAAAATAATTTTCTACATTATTATAAATAATATTTTTATGTAACAAAGCTATTTTATCGAAAAGATAGCGGTTGCCTGGCCGGCATTCATATTTCCAATTTTGGTCCCGAGGTATGAGAAAATAAAAAGCTATTTTAATTATTATAAAATAAATGAAGCTTCCAGGGTTAAGTTTATTGTGCAACTTTTTATTTTTAAGCTTTATTCCCTTTAGGTTTTATAGATGTATAAAGGTACGAAGGGGTGCTAGTCAAGTTATATTTGTTTATTTATTTTGTATAATTTATAAATATAAAATTAAAGGATTTAAAAGCACGAATGTTTCTTTTATACATAATAAAAACTTCTACTGCCCTTACTGCGATGAAAAAATATATTGGGAGGGCTTGGCTCATCAGTGGTGAACCCTCCCATAATATATACATATATTATGTATAAAAGAAACATTCGTGCTTTTAAATCCTTTCATTTTATATGTATAGATGGCTTGCTATTGCTTTGTATTAATTTATGCCTAACTGGCCTTGTCTTTATTGTTTGCGGAAGAGCATTGCTCGATGCAAATATTAGAATGTAATTCTACTGTCCTATAAGCTTATGTCCATAGTTTTCTTGAAAACAATTTCTGAGATTCCATCCTTCAGTGCTGCGTATATAAGCAAAATCGTCCAATACAGTATTAGAGCTCTGAGAAGCGGTCTGGTGGATTAAATTGGCGAAACCGCTGGGAGGGTTCACCACTGATGAGCCAAGCCCTACCAATATATTTTTTTCATCGCAGTAAGGGCAGTAGAAGTTTTTATTATGTATAAAAGAAACATTCGTGCTTTTAAATCCTTTCATTTTATATGTATAGATGGCTTGCTATTGCTTTGTAATAATTTATAAATGTTTATTTTCGTGATAACATCCTCACAAGAACAAATAAATGCATTTACAATACATAGCTAAGATAGGAAATGAAATAAATGATTAAATATTTACATAATAGCATAGGTTCCGTTTCTGTTAGCTACCCGCACATTTTGGAATATAAAGATTGGTTTTCGGACTGATTGAATTCAAGGTTTCTACAGATTAGACCTTGAAATCCATGGTTAGTGGTTTTTCTTCTGGTTTTCTTCTTTTCTTAGGATAAAATATACAATGCTTGACCAGTATTAGAAGAAAATAATTTAGGCTTTTTCCTTTAATCGATTTTTTCATATTCAGTTTTCTCTTCAAGATTTTATACCGTATACATTTGTACTATATTAATGTGTTATATTGTCAAGAAGCCCAGCGGCTCCAATCACGAGAGGCCCCATGGGACGTTTGTCAATCATCGCTGGACACCGGGTGTGAGGGGTTCTGGGGAATCTGGCCGGCGGGGGGAGCTGAGGTCCCTCATTAGGATTAACCTTAACTTGGGGTAAGTTCTACTTTATCCATATCCCTATAAAAACCCCTTATAATAAATTAATTATCCCCAAACTTGCCCTTGCTTTATTTATCTCCGCGACATATTTTGGCGGAGACGCTGGGTAGCGTGACGGAACTTCGAAGAAGTCGACGTCTACAGGGACGTGAACCAATTCTTCAACCTTTGCCACAACTAATAGAAATGGAAGACGACCACAGACCTACTGTTAGCGGATCCTACCTCCCTTGTCAGCGCCAACGAGATCCTTCTACCTTTTCTGGAGATGGAAATATAAACCCTGGACAGTGGTTGAAAGAGTACGAGAGAGTGTCGAAGTACAACAGATGGGACGAGACCATGAAGCTTGCCAACGTCGTATTTTACTTGAACGGAACTGCTGGAAGGTGGTTTGATAATAACGAAGAATCACTCAACTCATGGAGAAGCTTTGAAGACGCATTCCGCGGTGTGTTCGGACTGCAAGAGGATTCTGCTCGACGCGCCGAGGAAGTTCTGAAGTCAAGAGCACAGAAGGCCGAGGAATCCAGCGAGTCATACATCCAGGAGATTCTTAGTCTCTGCCACCAGTTGAACCCTCGCATGGAAGAAGGTGAGAGAGTTGCTCACATTATAAAGGGAATTTCGGAGGACACATACCAGGTATTGGTGGCGAAAGACATACAGACAGTAGATGAGATCCTGAAGTTTTGCCGTCATCTGACAACCGTCAAGCAGCGCAGGATCGGCCGTACGAAATTCGCCAGGTTGTCAAACGTAATGCCCATTTCGTGTGTTGACGACTCAGACGACTTGGCCGCGTTAATTCGCCGCATCGTTAGAGAAGAGATACAAAAGGTTTTCTCAGCACCTGAAGTGATCAATCCTCTCCGAGAGGTGAACGCCCTGGAACAGACTGTGAGGGAAGAGGTCAGCCGTGCTCTACAACCTACCAGACCACAAGTCAACGTGGTACAACAACAACCACGAACGCCCTATTATAATATCGACCGACCAACCCAACCCAGGAAAACGGAACATTGGAGAACCTACGACGACAAACCTATCTGCTTCCACTGCGGACGACCCGGACATGTCGTCCGTTATTGTAGGGAACGACGGCAGGTCTTCGCTGAAGCCAGGTCAAGGAATGGCGGAGAAGGAAGAAATGTTGGATTTTCGAGTCGACCCCCGAGATATGACGCCGACGACGACTATGTAACGCCCCAAACCTCGACGTACTTCTACCGGAGCTCTTCCCCACATCCAAGCCGCGCAAGGTCGCCAGCCCGAAGACAATCCCAGTCGCCAGCCCGTCGTTTCAGCCGTTCTCCCATGCCTCAGAATGTGAAAAACTAAGTGAAGCGGCTTCTAACGGGGGTGAGGTCGCCATTGAGGAAAATCCTCCAGGGTATATCGCCGCTAAATTAAAAGAAAATTTTGTTATGGTCGAAATAAATGGACGCAAAATTAAAGCATTGGTGGATTCAGGAGCCGACTTTTCTGTTATTTCAGACAAATTTCGACGCGAACTAAAGACGCCTCTCTTCAAAGAACCAGGTCCCATTCTTAAAGCTGCAAACAAAAATTTAATAGAGACCCTAGGAAAATGTGTCCTGAACATAGAAGTTAATGGTCTGAATATCTCATTTGAATTCGTTGTTATGGTGGAATGCAGCCATGACATCATATTTGGATGGGACTTCTTCAAGGCCACCGAAGCCGTCATTGATTGTGGCAGAAATGAACTCCATCTCGGGGAAACCTCCATCCTGGAATCTCGAGAGGAGGAAAACCAGAGATTGTTTGCTTCCGACGACTTTGTCATCCCGCCTAAATCAATAAAGAAGATCAGTGTGATAAACGAAGAAATATGTGGTGTTAGAGATGTTTTAGTCTCAACTTCTAAGGACATATTATTAAGAAAGGAAGTTCTTATACCAAACTCATTGGTTACATTTCGACACGGCCGAGGTAGCATTTCGGTGGCGAATGGAGCGTCTTGGCCGCAACTGATTCCATCAGGAATGAATATGTGCACCATGGAAAGTTATGAGAATGGGAATATCTGCAATCTTATTGAATCCAGCGATAAGTTACAAGAAACGCAGCTAAAGTCACGTGAATGGTCACAGAAGATAAACCTTACTCTAGATCCAGGGCTGTCTGAAATTCAAAGGTTACAGCTTGTTTCATGCCTTGACGAGTTTATTGGCATATTTGACTTTGGGAGTACTCCTATTAAGCCCACCAGTACTGTGAAGCACAAGATAAACACAGGCGACCAGTCTCCTATCAAACAGCGGCCCTATAGAGTAGCACCAAGTGAACGACGACTAATTCAAGATGAAGTGAACAAGATGATTGAAATTCACATCGTGAAGCCCTCTGAAAGTCCTTGGTCATCTCCAGTTATTCTAGTTCGAAAGAAAGACGGGACCTGGAGATTCTGCGTAGTTTACCCGCTGCCACGCATTGACGATGCCTTGGACAGTTTAGCCGGCTCTAGTTACTTCTCCACGATGGATCTTCGGTCCGGGTATTGGCAGATTGAAGTGGACGAAAAAGACAGGGAGAAAACTGCTTTCATCACTCCAGATGGGCTGTATGAATTCCAAGTAATGCCCTTCGGTCTTTGCAACGCTCCAGCAACGTTTGAAAAGATGATAAATAGTGTTCTGGGCAGTCTTAAATGGAATATGTGCCTTTGCTACCTGGACGACATCGTAGTTTACGCACCTACCTTTGAGGAACATCTACGTCGTCTACAACTTGTATTAAGCTGCATCCAGAAAGCTGGACTAAGCTTGAACCACAAAAAGTGTCTTTTTGGATCAAGGAGGATAAAGATTTTGGGACACCTTGTTGACGCCAATGGAATTCATCCAGATCCAGATTGCTGTAGTCTGGTCTATTAGCAAATTCCGCCCATATTTGTTTGGTCGACCATTCACGGTTGTCACTGACCATCATTCTCTATGTTGGTTGGTAGGACAGAAAGATCCTTCTGGCCGTTTGGCAAGATGGGCGCTGAAGTTGCAAGAATTTGACGTGACCGTTATCTACAAGAGCGGACGCAAACATAAGGATGCCGATTGTCTGTCAAGGAGCCCGCTTGAGAACGATCAACCAAGTGCTGTGATGTCACTAACCAACGTCGATATAGAGCAGACTAAAGACCCGGATTTAGCTAAAATAATCGATAATTTAAACTCTGGCTACACCAGAAAGGAATTCAGCATTATCGACGGCATCTTATACAAGAAAAACTATAGCACAACTGGAAGACCCTGGCTTATTATGATCCCTAAGCACTTAAGATCGGTAGTTATGGCAGATTTACATGATGCTCCTACAGCTGGGCATTTGGGTTTCGCCCGGACGTATGACAAAGTCAAAAAACGATTCTATTGGCCTGGCCTTTATAGAACTGTTCGCCAATATGTAAGCCATTGTCGGGAGTGTCAACGAAGGAAGAAATTACCTCGACGTCCGGCTGGACAACTTGTATCCATACCGCCCGTAGAAAAGCCATTCTATAAAGTCGGGGTTGATCTCCTTGGAAGATTTCCAGTTTCTAAAGATGGAAACCGTTGGATCATTGTGTGCACCGATTATATGACAAGGTATGCCATAACGAAAGCAATCGCAGACGGAGGAGCCATCGAAACAGCTAAGTTCCTGGTTGACGACGTCATCTTGAAGCATGGAGCTCCTAGAGAAATGATAACAGATCGCGGCAGAAATTTCATTTCTCAAGTAATAAAAGAGATCAATGCTCTGTGCGGAATTGTGCACAGATTTACAACGGCCTACCATCCCCAGACCAACGGCCTGACTGAAAGGTTCAACAAAACTCTGGGAGACATGCTGTCCATGTACACAGGTGCTGAGCAGAAGGACTGGGACCAAGTTTTGCCCTATGTAACTTTTGCTTACAACACTGCTAAACAGGAGGCGACCGGCTACACCCCGTTCTTTCTTGTCCACGCCCGCGAGGCCGAGACCTACATCGATGCCGTACTACCCTACCTACCAGATGAGATCTCTAACAACTACGTTGGAGAACTTGTGACCAGAGCTGAGGAAGCGCGTCAACTCTCCCGATCACGCCTTCTACAATCGCAGGCGAAAGACCGTAGACTATACGACCAGAAACATACTCCAGTCTATTACCAGAAGGATGATCTTGTGTGGGTTTTTACTCCCATCCGAAAAGTAGGACTATCAGAAAAGCTACTGAAGAGATACTTCGGTCCCTATAAGGTGACCAAGAAGCTTTCAGAAGTTACGTATGAAGTAGAGCCCGTGGACCCCTCTCCCCGATCACGGAAAGCCAAGGATATCGTCCATGTCATTCGGATGAAGCCCTACCTGGACCCTGAAGAACAACATTCTATTCTGCTAGGGAACACCAGCCGTGATAGATTTCCTTCCAGAACAAGGGCTGAGACAAGCTAATCAGCGGGTCGCTGTTTTTTTCTAAGGAGGGAATAATGTCAAGAAGCCCAGCGGCTCCAATCACGAGAGGCCCCATGGGACGTTTGTCAATCATCGCTGGACACCGGGTGTGAGGGGTTCTGGGGAATCTGGCCGGCGGGGGGAGCTGAGGTCCCTCATTAGGATTAACCTTAACTTGGGGTAAGTTCTACTTTATCCATCTCCCTATAAAAACCCCTTATAATAAATTAATTATCCCCAAACTTGCCCTTGTTTTATTTATCTCCGCGACAATATAATCACCTGGAAATTTCAGAAAAAGTGCAACATCATAAGAATTAAAAGAAACCTTTCGCCTTATGATTTCACGATTTTTATGAATCTTATATTGTGTTCAATTCTCTCTTCCTGTGTTTTATATATATATTAAAATAATTAATTAATTAATTTATAAACTGTAGAAAAACAATCCAATACAATAGTAGAGCGGTTTTGAGATCAATTTGACCAAACCCTCCTGATGAGTCAAGTCCTTTCATTCAATAACTTTCAATCTTTTCAATAAGGTTTATTAAATATAGATATATTTTATGATATTTTTCATAAGAAACATTTTTCCAAAATATAATTATAACAAATTTATCAACTATATATACCATACATAGTCTCTAAAAATCAATAAATCAATGGATTACTAGATGTTTCACATCGAATGTGGTGGAAATAAATTCCCAGTAAATAGCGTTGAGAAATTATAAATAAGACTCCCAGCTTGGAAACAACGTGGTGGGGATTAACGGAAGATTACAGGAGCAAGTTGGAGAAATAATCTCCTAAATTATAGCTCCTACACCAAATGGATTTATCGAGAAACCTTTAATAAAATATAGCCAAATATTATTTCAGGCTTAGAGTTCTTGTTTCTCTATTAATAAATATGTTTGTCCATTTGGTAATACATTTTTCTTTATTTAATTCAATTTCTATGTCCCCCTAAATACATTTGCGATGTCATACATGTATCCCTTTACATTTGTCTATATACATATATATTTACAATAATTTTAGGCCGTAAAGAATAGTAATATATTTTTGTATTATTTTGAAATATTTAGGCATGTGTTTATATATAAAATATGTGTTTTATTTTCAACCACTATTTTATTTATTGTTTTTCTTTTTAATTTAGATCTGGACTGTTATATTCCGTCTTTAATAGACCATTTAAAAGGATTGTTAACAATCATATTTTTATTCACTATCTAATCAGATCTTGTCTAACTGATTGTTTATAACATCTCTCTCCGTCTTTGAAAAATAATCTATTAAAGAAGAAACACAGGTCTGGAACAAGAGCTTATTTATATGAGAGGACAATCGTACTAGTTTTCAGGTAAGTCGCCAAAAGCTTATACGATCATCGACCTTTATAAAGAAGTTCTTATCCCTCTTGTTTATTCTTCTATATCAAAAATGAAGATTATCGTTGTCTTAAAATAATATATTTATTGAAAGAAACAAGAACTTCAATTCAGAAACGCGTCCCAGTAAAATATTTAACTTGGTTTAATCCAAAAGTCTGACTTTCTCCCAATATCATCAAGCTGTCTATCACCATTCTATGCTACGCCAACATGCCTATCCTATTCAAATGTCTTAAATATAGAAAATAGACATATTGGAATAACCTTAGTGGTATAGAAGCGTCTATACATGATCTAAGCCAGCAGGAAAAAAGTTAAGTCAGAAATTCAGTCATATTTATCCTTATGGGGTTTAAAACTTCCATATTAATAGATTTGTATGATCCACTTGAGATAATTTTACTCAATATTGATAAATAGATTATTTTATTGAAATTTTACCTGAATTCTGCAAAATTATCATATTTAATGCTAAGTTGTTTCTTTAAATCATCGCTGATTTTTTTCTGTTCTCTCCTTTTTTTCTGCTATATTCCTTTCAGACACACATATACTTAGTTGATTTTGAAATTCAAATATATTTTAGGTGGTTATTTTATTTTGTGGCGACCACACTTTGCTTCAGCGAGCGCGAACTGGGGCAAAGCTCTACTAAACATACGGGCGGTAGTGTGACGGCCTCGGCAACCGCGAGCCGAGAGAACACCTCACTACGCATACGCGGGCGGCATCAGGAACTCTGGCCACGCATCACGTTCAACAACAAGGCTTGCTTCCAGCGGTCGTTACTTCTTTTCTATTTATATATTTCTATCAATCCATCCAACTACCGCGGAATCTCACTGCTGAGCAATTTCGCGAAACTATTTATAGCAATACTTAGGTCCCGCCTAGTCAAATGGATTTAAACTAATGATATTATCCCAGAGAATCAAGCGGGCTTTAGATCTGCTCACTCATGTCAAGATCATATTTTCATATTGACGTCTGTAGTCCAACTTGCCCTAAGGAAGAAAAGAGGTAAATGTTACTCCTTCTTTGTAGACTTAAAAAAATCTTTTGATACGGTTCCTCACGCATTGCTATGGACAAAACTAGTCAAAATAGGACTGAATCGCCGATTTTTCAACCTAACTAAATGTTATTATGAAGACATGACCGCTGCGGTTCGTTGGAACAATTCTATCATCGAATTCATTGAAATTCGTTCAGGGGTGCTCCAAGGTGACCCACTATCCCCATGCCTATTCCTACTCTTTATTAATGATTTGATTAAAATATTTGATGACTCGGGGTTGTCAGGAAGATACTTACCTAATTTCGGAAACATACACCTCCTCCTATATGCCGACGATATTGTTTTGATCGGTGATTCTAAAATAAACCTTCAATTGAAATCAATATACTGAAAACCTATCTAGAGACTAACTTACTAACTCTGAACGAAAACAAATCAAGAATAATGGTTTTCCGTAATGGAGGAAAGGTGGCGCGTTCAGAAAGATGGTATTGGGGTCAAGGTCCTTTGAGTGTTACATCAAAATATACGTACCTGCGCTACCCGCTCACTCCTTCTATTTCTTTCACTCAAGTTGCCTTAAATTATAGAGGCAGGACCATGGCCGCGATGAGTGCTGTGGGGGAGATTATTCTGAGGTCCAAACTTAAATCCTTCCATGCAAGTATGAGATTGTTGGATTCTATGATCTTGACAGTCCTACTCTATGCGGCTCCCATCTGGGCACATGATCAAGCCTTAATCTTAGATAGAATCCAGGATACCTTTCTCAGACGTTTTCTGTGCCTTCCAAGCTATACTCCGGGCTATATTTTGAGGGCCGAAACAGGAAGAAACTCTCTTGATATCACAGTGAAAAAACTAACTTTAAAATTCTGGACTAGAATTCTGAAAATGGACGGAAGCAGGCTACCTTAAATTTGTTTGGCACATTTGTGGGACATTTCAATTTCTTCAAAACAGAATATCGGACTGGTAAAAAGTATAACAGCGCTACTCAATACCACCGATTTTTCATGGCTTGTTGGATGTACAGACTTCAATACTCTACAAAGATACATCCCCCTAATTATTAGAACGTCAACCGATCAGTCTTTGCAGATGGATTATGTAAGAATAAGAAAATCAGTACTCTACTCTCACTATAAATACTTTCATTCATCACCTACAATGGAACGCTATCTGAATGACAATTTCCCCCTAACCTTAAAGAGAATCATTGCACGAGTAAGAAGCCTTTTTGTATTACAGAGAATTAATCATGTTTCACTATTGAAAACTAGGACCATAAAATGCACCTTATGCAACGGTGAATTTAGTCTCGATTTTCCACACTACATGTTCTACTGTACGGCAATGGAAGAAGAAAGAGAAATTATTCGTCAAGAGACCGGCTATAATAGCAATTCGCCTTGTTTAAATGGCAAAAGTCGTAAAATCCAGACCCTTTGCATTTGATTTTTATAAATACTGGAAATCAGCCCAATCAAAACGTTTAGCATAGACACCGGATCCAACTCGATAATTGGTCGAGGTCAATACCCAATATTTGTATATAACTATGATGCTAATCTGTTATTTATTTATTTTGTCCTACCGGGAGAATCCTGTATGGCACGTGTGCCCAATAAACGCTATTGTTGTTGTTGTATATATTTCTGTCTTTAAATAAATTAATTTGTTTTATAAAAAATAATTATAATTTTATCAGCGGCCTTTCCACAAGCCACACCAACACGCACGCAAACATACCACAATTTATATAAAACAAAAAGCAAGAAACTTGGCCCTGGAGACTTTATTTTCTTTATAATAATTTTCTTTGTAAAAATATATTCTACTGTCCTTACTGCGATGGAATTTTTAATGGGAGAAAAAGGATAATATATAGAGAATTGTTTTATTTTGTAAAAAGATAATTTAACGCTAAAATAATTCCAAATTTCAAATACAGATGCTGTGTTCACTTCCTTTTATTTAATAATAACATTGAGCAGATAAATGGAGTCTTAATAATTTAGGTAATTATTGAAAAACTAGAAAATAAGGACAACGGTAATGAAGAATCGAAGGGCAATTTAATAAAAGAATATTTAGATAAAAATATCAATAATGTAATAACTATTGTTTGAATCTCAAAGAGACATAACCCTAATAAATATCAAAAGATTATTTTATTTACCTAAATGATATTAAAGTAAATATTTAATTGATAAATATTATTATATATAATACACCTGAAAAATAATTTAATTTCTATCTATCAATTCCGAAGATATAAAAATAATAAAAAGGTATAATGAATTAAAAATCTATCAAAGTCTCTATTTATAAAATATATTTTTAAACGCTAACTTATGATAACGGCGATAAAAATTAATATTTTTTTTCTTTGAAAAGAAAAATTTCATCAAATTCATTAAGCGTGGTTATAAGAGAATAAACAATTCTCCGGAGAGTAGTTATAAAAAAAAACTTCCATAGTTTATGATCTTTTAATTATAATTAATAATAAAATTTTATTAAAGGCGGTTCATTAATCTATGGTCTTTGTGAAAGGGGAGTTTAAAAATCAATTGACTCATCGTTTATGTGGAACATTAAGTTTAGTTGTTTTTTCGATCAATAGATGGCGGTATTTTTGGTATTTTTCTCAAAAATATTTATTCTATGATTTGAATAGATTCTTATAATGTTGTTTTTAATTATGTTAATATAATTATAAATTGATTATATTTGATTCCTTGATTGTGTTTTTATCTAAATATATTTACATACTAAATCAATTATTGTCTAATTTTTTGCTATTAAATTTGATATTTTCTGTGTTAATGAAAATTTCTATATTTTTCTAGATAGAAATCTTAGAAAGGAAAAAATTCTATTTTTTTTTCTAGATAGAAAACTTAGAAAGGAAAAATTGAGAAAAAGAAAGCTGGTATTTATCTCGACAAGTGATAAAAGTAGAATAAGAAGGAAAATAATAAACAGTTATCATCCAACTCTTTCACACCAGCTTTCTCTTAGTTCATTCCATCTTGTTATTATTTCAAATTCGCCATCGTAGAATTTTCTTCAAAATCGAAAAACATATTAGGCGTATTGAAGTTTATTATTTCTATTAAACATTGCAGGATAATATTTTATCAGATTCGTCACCTCGACATTCCACTCTAGAGAAACTTGCCAACATTGTTGTATTGTGCTGTAAAAAACAATATCATACGCAATATATATATATTTTATCAGATACTATAGAATAATTATTTATTAGGTCACGCTAATAAACACTCATGGAAAGAAATTAAGAATGTTGTGCCTTTAAGTATGCATATCGCGTTAGACAATTACTCTAAAAGATAGTTAATACACAGTAACCTTTATTGAAGACAAACCAGATAACCAAGTGTAAACAAAATTACCTCTGTGTCCTTCATCGTAGTAAGGACAATTGAAGTTTGTTTTATGTGTGAAAAAAAAAATTAGAGTTTTAATACTTCCATTTCTCATCTAAAGATTGCGCGTTATTTTGCATTATAAGGAATGTATACATGCTAAATTTATTCTCCCCCAGTGTTTATTATACTTCTAGTATCTTTAGTACTACATACAATTAGAGGTATACTATGTAAGGAATGTATACATACAAAGTATATTCTCCCAGTGTTTATTATACTTCTAGTATGTTTAGTACTACATACAATTAGAGGTATACTATGTAAGGAATGTATACATACAAAGTATATTCTCCCAGTGTTTATTATACTTCTAGTATGTTTAGTACTACATACAATTAGAGGTATACTATGTAAGGAATGTATACATACAAAGTATATTCTCCCAGTGTTTATTATACTTCTAGTATGTTTAGTACTACATACAATTAGAGGTATACTATGTAAGGAATGTATACATACAAAGTATATTCTCCCAGTGTTTATTATACTTCTAGTATGTTTAGTACTACATACAATCAGAAGTATACTATGTAAGGAATGTATACATACAAAGTATATTCTCCCAGTGTTTATTATACTTCTAGTATGTTTAGTACTACATACAATTAAAGGTATACTATGTAAGGAATATATACATACAAAGTATATTCTCCTAGTGTTTATTATACTTCTAGTATGTTTAGTACTACATACAATTAGAGGTATACTATGTAAGGAATGAATACATACAAAGTATATTCTCCCAGTGTTTATTATACTTCTAGTATGTTTAGTACTACATACAATTAAAGGTATACTATGTAAGGAATGTATACATACAAAGTATATTTTCCCAGTGTTTATTATACTTCTAGTATGTTTAGTACTACATACAATCAGAGGTATACTATGTTAGGAATGTATACATACAAAGTATATTCTCCCAGTGTTTATTATACTTCTAGTATGTTTAGTACTACATACAATCAGAGGTATACTATGTAAGGAATGTATACATACAAAGTATATTCTCCCAGTGTTTATTATACTTCTAGTATGTTTAGTACTACATACAATTAAAGGTATACTATGTAAGGAATGTATACATACAAAGTATATTCTCCTAGTGTTTATTATACTTCTAGTATGTTTAGTACTACATACAATTAGAGGTATACTATGTAAGGAATGAATACATACAAAGTATATTCTCCGAGTGTTTATTATACTTCTAGTATGTTTAGTACTACATACAATTAAAGGTATACTATGTAAGGAATGTATACATACAAAGTATATTCTCCTAGTGTTTATTATACTTCTAGTATGTTTAGTACTACATACAATTAAAGGTATACTATGTAAGGAATGTAGACATACAAAGTATATTCTCCCAGTGTTTATTATACTTCTAGTATGTTTAGTACTACATACAATTAGAGGTATACTATGTAAGGAATGAATACATACAAAGTATATTCTCCGAGTGTTTATTATACTTCTAGTATGTTTAGTACTATATATAATTAAAGGTATACTATGTAAGGAATGTAGACATACAAAGTATATTCTCCCAGTGTTTATTATACTTCTAGTATGTTTAGTACTATATACAATTAAAGGTATACTATGTAAGGAATGTAGACATACAAAGTATATTCTCCCAGTGTTTATTATACTTCTAGTATGTTTAGTACTACATACAATTAGAGGTATACTATGTAAGGAATGAATACATACAAAGTATATTCTCCCAGTGTTTATTATACTTCTAGTAGGTTTAGTACTACATACAATTAGAGGTATACTATGTAAGGAAGGTATAAATACAAAGTATATTCTCCCAGTGTTTATTATACTTACAGTATGTTCAATACTACATGCAATTAAAGTTATACTATGTAAGGAATGTATACATACAAAGTATATTCTCCCAGTTTATTATACTTCTAGTATGTTTAGTACTACATACAATTAGAGGTATACTATGTAAGGAATGTATACATACAAAGTATATGCTCCCAGTTTATTATACTTACAGTATGTTCAATGCTACATACAATCAAAGGTATACTATGTAAGGAATGTATACATACAAAGTATATTCTCCCAGTGTTTATTATACTTACAGTATGTTTAGTACTACATACAATTAGAAGTATACTATGTAAGGAATGTAGACATACAAAGTATATTCTCCCAGTGTTTATTATACTTCTAGTATGTTTAATACTACATACATTTAGAGATATACTATGTAAGGAATGTATACATACAAAATATTTTCTCCCAGTGTTTATTATACTTACAGTATGTTTAGTACTACATACAATTAAATGTATACTATGTAAGGAATGTATACATACAAAGTATAATCTCACAGTGTTTATTATACTTACAGTATGTTTAGTACTACATACAATTAGAAGTATACTATGTAAGGAATGTAGACATACAAAGTATATTCTCCCAGTGTTTATTATACTTCTAGTATGTTTAATACTACATACATTTAGAGATATACTATGTAAGGAATGTAGACATACAAAGTATATTCTCCCAGTGTTTATTATACTTACAGTATGTTTAATACTACATACAATTAGAGATATACTATGTAAGGAATGTAGACATACAAAGTATATTTTCCCAGTGTTTATTATACTTACAGTACGTTTAGTACTACATACAATTAAAGAAACACTACGTATGTAAGAGATGTAGACATACAAAGTATATTCTCCCAGTGTTTATTATACTTCTAGTATGTTTAGTACTACATACATTTAGAGATATACTATGTAAGGAATGTAGACATACAAATTATATTCTCCCAGTGTTTATTATACTTACAGTATGTTTAATACTACATACAATTAGAGATATACTATGTAAGGAATGTAGACATACAAAGTATATTCTCCCAGTGTTTATTATACTTACAGTATGTTTAATACTACATACAATTAGAGATATACTATGTAAGGAATGTAGACATACAAAGTATATTCTCCCAGTGTTTATTACACTTACAGTATGTTCAATACTACATACAATTAGAGGTATACTATGTAAGGAATGTATACATACAAAGTATATGCTCCCAGTTTTTTATACTTACAGTATGTTCAATGCTACATACAATTAAAGGTATACTATCTAAGGAATGTATACATACAAAGTATATTCTTCAAGTTTATTATACTTCCAGTATGTTCAATATTACATACAATTAAAGGTATACTATGTAAGGAATGTAGATATACAAAGTATATTCTCCCTGTTTATTATACTTACAGTATGTTTAATACTACATACAATCAAAGGTATACTATGTAAGGAAGGTATACATACAAAGTATATTCTCCGAGTGTTTATTATACTTCTAGTATGTTTAGTACTACATACAATTAAAGGTATACTATGTAAGGAAGGTATACATACAAAGTATATTCTCCGAGTGTCTATTATACTTCTAGTATGTTTAGTACTACATACAATCAGAAATATACTATGTAAGGAATGTAGACATACAAAGTATATTCTCCCAGTGTTTATTATACTTACAGTATGTTCAATACTACATACAATTATAGATATACTATGTAAGGAATGTAGACATACAAAGTATATTCTCCCAGTGTTTATTATACTTCTAGTATGTTTAGTACTACATACAATTAAAGTATACTATTTAAGGAATGTAGACATACAAAGTATATTCTCCCAGTGTTTATTATACTTCTAGTATGTTTAGTACTACATACAATTAGAGGTATACTATGTAAGGAATGTAGACATACAAAGTATATTCTCCCAGTGTTTATTATACTTCTAGTACGTTTAATACTACATACATTTAGAGATATACTATGTAAGGAATATAGACATACAAAGTATATTCTCCTAGTGTTTATCATACATTTTATTCAGTTCTGCACCATTATGAGCGGGAAGTAATAAAACATGTTATTGCCCCATCAACTTCTCTCCCGCAATAGCCTTATCAACCAACACACCCCGGTGACGAGGCTATTTGTTCTTGTCAACTTTCCGTTGTCGAGATTAGATTCCCTTAGAATTTCTCTCTCACTCTCTCTTTACTACGTTCTGTGTACAATAAAATAGAAAGAAATTAACCTTTCTACCTCATTTAAATAGAATAATAGTAGTTCTTCAAATTGAAGATACGTCGGTCAGTAAATATTTTATATTATAGAATATATATTTTTCATAATATTTATATTATATTTACGCAAGTCTGATCTTAAATGCCCATTTCTTGGTTTTTCAGGAAGCCACTGAGACCAAAAATCTTTTTGGTCGCAGTGGTACAGTCTATTCCACGCATGACGAGCGCCAAAAGCGCGAAACGCGTTCGTGGATGGCTTTTCTTGATTTATCAAGAAATTGGGTTGGCCAAATATCAGGGAACAGGTTATATCAATGTTTAGTTGATTTCTGTTCCACCAGATGGCGCTCTTTCTTCTGAAAAGCACATGTGCTCCTGGTCAGGATATGCCTTTTTATTTTTAATATTTATATTAAAAAAAGATTTACTGGCCGAAATATATTTAATTTGAATAACTATGAATTTACGATAATAGTCAGGCAGAAGGATCTATAATTTGAAAAAATATGAATTCCGGCCAGGCAGCTTCTATCTTTACGAGAAGTTATAGTATTTATCTGTTAAACGAAATATAAACAATTATTAATGCGTATGATTCTTTTTGAAATGAAATGATTTTCTACTGCCCTTACTGCAATGATAAGAAATGCAGTAAGACCAATAGAAAATTGTGTCATTTCAAAAGGAATCATACGCATCAATGATGCTTTAAATTTATTATAATAGTATTTATTAACAATATACCATTTTCCAAAGCTTAAACAATATTCTGGCGATGAAATATTATATTCATTTTAGTTTTAGCAAAGAATTCCATTAATTTATTATTATATTGTATATCAGACATTAAACAATGTTGTAGATATATATCAATTTGTAAATACTAGAGAAAATTGTCACAGATTTAACTATTTTTGTAAATATATTTATGATTATATTTCTAACCTGAAAGGTTCAGGTTTCTAATATATTTTATTGTTTCTCTTTTTTTTTTAATTTTATTTTTTTCTCGTATAATATGTTCATAAATGTTTCTGTTTAAAAATGTAAATCAACACAATTATCCCTAGCCAGAAAATAGCGTTTGTGTGTTGAAATAAAATAATATTTCATTAATTCAATTATATAAATCTCCTTTTATAACCTCTTTAGAAATTATATTTTTATTATATTACAAGTTAGTATCTTCAAAATTAATATTTTTATAAATAAGGGACTGCTAAATGTCGCTTAGACATTCAAGAAGTTATCAATAAACACGTCTACAATTGATTAAAAAAAAAACAGATCATAATTCCGTAATTATATATCTAGTATATATATACATTCCTGGTCAAAACTTAAGTTGTACCTTTTTATCATGTATATCGGGATTCAAATAATAACTCTGAAAGATATTTGAAACACAGTGACCTTTATTGAAGACACACGAAATAACATAATATACACTCATAGATAGAAAGTTTCATATTTCAAGTATAAACCACTCCATATTTGCATATATAACGGCGAATTTCCCATATATGTATATTTAAACGTTTTCCTTTAAACTATTATACTTTAAATATATATATTTATACATATTATGATGCATTAGCGCCCCATCTAAGGATAGTAGCAATTGTTTATTTTTAAAAAGAATCATACGAGTCTATAATAGTTTCGTATTTTGATATATATATATGATAAAAGTTTTGAAAATAGTGCAATTCATAAATAAATCTTTAAATTGAAAGTGGGGGGGCCCGAGTCCGACTTCCAAGTCGTTCCGCCAAGAGATCAACACCACAGAGGTCCGTACGTCTCTTGACCTCACGGACAATACAGCAGCTACATTATGCACTCATATGTCCTCACTTCTTTTTTCTAGATTTAATTCATTTTGTCTCCTCTCTAATTGTAAATACGCTGCTGTATCACCTCATAAGCATAAATAAATAAATACGAGTCTATGATAGTTTCGTATTTTGATATATATATGATAAAAGTTTTGAAAATAGAGCAATTCATAAATAAATCTTTAAAGTGAAAGGCATATATATATTTATTAGATAGTAAAAAGGCATATATTGGATTGAATAAAATATTTATTTGCCATTCCAATTATTAAATCCAATATATGCCTTTTTACTATCTAATGATTTAAGTATGAATTGCTTTATTTTCAAAACAATATATATTTATGGATTGCCTAATATTTTAAAAATAATTATACAGATACATTATGAAATTTCGAAACTATTATAGACGCGTAAGGTTTTTTTTTTTGAAAATTAAACAATTTATACTGCAATGGAAAAATTAAAGATATATTAGATAATTAAAAAATTCGAATAATTAATTATTTAAAGATTTATATGAAGAAAGATACAAATTCCTTATGTTTTGTCCATGAGTGGTATATTAACATTCCGATTACAATCATTTTCGAAACCTTAAATATAAAATATAAGATTTAAATTATATTGATAATAAATTCTATTTTATTTAAAACATGATGCTAATTCTATGTAAACTCAAATAGACCACATATATGTTAGAAGCTTAAATTACACACACAGAAGGAGCTATTATATATTTTTATGATGCAATAATGCAGCGCTCTTGGTATATACTTGGTATATATATCTTTACATTTATATAATTTTTATAGTATATATATCTCATATAAAGAAAAGAGATATTTTCTGTTGTATTTTTGATCATGTTGAGGATAATGCTATGGAGTTATTTGCTGGTTCCTTTTTAGGACTAAATGGTATTGGTGATGCAGTCGTGGTCAAATTCTTGATAGAATAATAATAAAAATGGTTTTGATCAGTAATTGCTTTTATTGTGCTAAAGGAATATAAAAAAACATAATTTGGTAAAAGGTACTGCCTGGCTTAAGGCGCGAGTAGAATAAGGAAAACAAAATATTATTTACATAATGTACAAAGGTTTTGAGCCGACCAATGGGGAAGAACAACAATGAGTATTTATATGCAAAGTGTGACCTCTGGCGGTCGATTTAACAGAATATTTTTCATCTATGAAATACAATTTTAAATAAAACAATACCTTAATATAACATTTTAAATAATACCTTTTTTTATAAAACATTTCAAATAATACCTTCATATAACATATATATAACTTGGTAGAATTTCAACTATATAATATTAGAGCTCTCTCTCAATATTAATAGTTTAGAAATGTACGAATATTTTATATAGATATACAAAAAAATATATTCTACAATACAAAATTATAAGGTTGTTTCAAAGGTTTGTAAACATCTTATATAACTTATATAAGGTGTTAATAAAGCTGTGTTGTTGTTATATATCTTTTATAACAAGTGTTTACGAATCTTTAAGACAAACCTGTATCAATTATTCCGCCTTCTACAAGCTTTCAGGTAAGCTTTTTAAGGCACATAAAAGGACAGAGGACAACATCTAGACGACACATGCAAACAGCCCGCTGCATCTGGTACAGCGCGCCGCTTGCGAGGGAACCAAGGCAGCACCAAGCACACCTCCAGCTTGAAGCCCCAAGGCTACAAAAATAGGGTGATCACGAGGATCAGAAGTCTGGCTTCTATCTTTCGAGCTCCCGTTGGAACTGTGTAAAGACAAACCTGTATTTTCGATTATATATTTTGAGTATTTACTCTTAACAGAGTCAAAATAAATATTTAAGAGTTAAAGTTAAAAATAGCTGAAATTTTAAATTAAAAATACTTAAAATTTTAAAAGCTATGCGGTTTTGGCAATGTAGTGTAAACGTTTAAAATATTTTTATATTTCAGCAATAGTTTACTTATCTTTTTAAATAAATATTTGTTATTTTTGAAAGAGATGAATATAATTTTTATTAAATGATCATATTTGCAAGTAAAAATATAAACATTTTATTCTTGTAAACATGTCTTTGACAGAATAAATAAAAATATTATTTTATGTTAAAAAAATACTATGAAAAAAAAAATCAAAAAATAGAGTGTAATAGATAGAAAAATAAAGATTGTAAAATATAAGATAAAAAATTTCGATGAAATCAAAACCTTACAAACGATTTTATTTGGTCCCACAACCACTCTAATCTTGAAGAATTTTACAACGCCCTCAGTTTTATTGTGGGCTTTATGAGTAGCTATCTTCTGGGTGGGATATCTACCTTGGTTGTAAACCTCAATCAACTTTCCAATATAGATCGAAATATTTCTTTAATTTTCTTATTTATTTTATTGTATATATTTATGAATGATATTTCAACAAACAAAACGCGATATCCTGGCTAGGGATAATTGCGTCGATTTACATTTTTTTAAACAGAAACAGTTATAAACATATTATACAAGAAAGTAATCAAAAAATAAAAAGAGGAAATAAAATGATATAATCAAGACTCGAAACATCTTCTGGAATTCCCCATTTTCAGGATTATAGGGAAAGAAAATTTGGTGGCATCGGACAGCTACATGAATTGGTAGATGAGAAAAGAATATATAAAAATTAATCAATTTTGTAGATATATAAACAACTATCTTTTGAACTGGGAATGAGAGGGAAGGAAATTATAAGAGAATTGATTTTGTATCTTTGTCTTTTTCACCTTTCTCCTTGTATATAGCCAATTTGTTATAATGTAATGAAATGTATTGACGCAAATATCCCTGAGTTTGGGATATTGCGTTATAGGCTGTTAATAAGGTTATATTTTTATGTATAATAGTATATATATATATATATATATATATATATATGTAATAATGCGTTGGGATCTTGTCGACTCTCTGTAATAATTTGTTGGGGTTTGGTAAGCCTGTTGTAGAACCTCGTCGACTCTCGCTATAAGTTGTGGCAACCGAGGGTCAAACCTGTAGTAACCGAGAGGGACAGCCAGGGCGTGGAGAGTTTTCCAATACCTCTCTGCACCTTGTAGGACCTTTAACAGTTCTCACAAAGTACAGGCAGTCGTGGTCGAGGCAGAGTGGAAAAGCTGGGGATGTCCACACACACAAAACGAAGCGACACAGTTGAAAGAAAGTTCCTTGAATAGATAAAAAGTTGAGCCAAAAGCAAAGATGGAGATAGGAGTAGCGTTTCTTACTGACTACATGGTGAAATGAGGTGGAACTTGGAGACAGCCGGCGACGCGCTGATGGGGAACTGTGCTGAACTGCTGTTGCTAAGGCCGGTCTTATTTATACGACAGCTCTGACAAAGAGAATTGGGTCATGCACGTGTCGAGGGACACCGGACACTGGCGACAGTCTGTCGCTTCCAATCTATCTTTAGAAGTTACTTTGTGATCTCTCAATCCTGCTTTTAACTTGGCTTTTAATCTATTATATAGTTTTTATTTATTTATCCTCAGTACATTACATAGGGTGATGCAAGGAAACATGTCAATTATGCGTATAATTAGTTATAGTTTATAATTAGTTCTATATACAACATGACAATTTTGTTATACGTATTACATAATATAGGGTTATTGGTTTAAATTATCATAGATGGGCCCCGTGAGTGAAAGGGTTTATCCGGGTTTAAGCGGGTAAAGCCTCTCTAACACAGGTAAGTAATTAAAATTTATTTTAATTAATTAAAACTGTGAGGGTAAAGGGCTATAACAAGATGTTTATTTGTCTATATCTGAAAATTATAAAAATAAAACTTATGTTTAATTTAAAAGTTATGATATTCATTATAAAAGAGAACTGTAGATAAAACCTTTGTTTGTTAAAAAATAATGATGATAAAAATGATGTTCTAAAAGATTGTTGGCGGGCGTTGGAAAGGGTTAGGGGTTGAAGAATATGCAATTGTAAGTGTTGCACAGACAATCAAATACTGAGATCCAGGTGCAAAGCGAGGATATAGACTTGTGCGTCTTCCTAGGCAATGTTTCACCTGTGATCCTGTATAAGGTTACAGTGCTTTGTCACAATTGTAGGGTTATTGGGTTGAAAGTTGTTGAAGAAAAGATTTAATATGATTGAAAGGGGTGGTAGAGCCATGCGATAAGTAGAATTGTTGTATCGACAGTAGGTGGTCTGACTTGACTTGAAATCAAAGGTTGATTGTGGTCCGCTAGTGCTGAAAAAAAAATGAAAATTGAAAAAAGTGAACGCTTTGTGCATGCGTTGGTGATGTGCTCTGCGGATGATTGAAATAAACTTTTGAAACGTGTTCAGACCAAAAGTCGAGACTTGTACTTCTGGGGAACGGTGTTTTCAAAGAGTTTGTTGAATTACGAAATCAAAAGAAAAATTGTCAAGCAGTGCTGTCGTTTCTAGCAATGGCTGGAATAGGTAGTGAAAAAAGTATAGGGAAGTGATTAGTAAGTAGGATTATTGAAAAACGATTGTTGTAGATGCCCGATAGTTGATGATAAACATTGTCATATAATAAAGTTATTTAAACAAAAATATAGTGAATAAAAAGATAAAAATATGATTGCGGATAAAAAAAGTATAAGTGGATAAGATCAAACATGTACTATATGAAAGATATAATAATGAATTAGTAAAATATAAAAGATATAATAATGAATTAAAAATGATTATTGAAAGAATCAAATGTTTTGTCATACTAAAATAATATCATGAAAAATAAAATTGTTATAATAAAGTTGTTAAAAAATGTTGGAATAAAAATTTGATTATATAATTGAAAAGTAAAAAAAAATAAAAATAATTATTCAATATTTTATACAAAGTTATAATATAATTAAAGATTATTAATGATTAGATAAATGTTAAGTAGGGAAAAATGGAACAAAAATTGTCTCTTTGGAATAAAAGTTACAACTGTGGTGTGTAACTAGGTCATTTCCCTTTTGGTAAACATTGGTGTTTCTATGTCTCTGAAACTGGGAATACGTGATCTGACATGTTCATGGTGATATGTAGAGAATGTTTTCTCTTTTGCGTGTTGGGGTATAGAAAAACAAAGACATATAGCATACAAATATAAAATAAATGATAACTTGATTGATTCTTAAAAAAATGGATTGCATTGACGAAGATGATTGTAATATATAACAATAAAGGGTTAACATTATATAAAAGATGGCGTTCTAGTTTAGAAAAAATATTCCACACTGGTCGTGAAAACAATGTAAAAGTTGTAAAACACACAATGATAGTTGAAGATATAAAGTTTTATGATATTTCAATATTAAAGTTCAAATTAATAAGTGAATTGGGTAATTATTGGTAAGTCAATTAGTTTTAGGTGCTGCAATCTATCCGTCCTGCGAGTTGGACCACTTGTTTCAGGTACAGGCGTACTGGAATTGGAGGTGTCATGTTAACCTGACGCCGCTGCTGTTTATTGATGTTGGCGGACGTTGTGAGTCACCCTGCTGGCTAGAAAAAAAATCTCTCTGCCTCGACTGTGGTAATTTGTTTCTCTCCTATTGAAAATATAGTTTTCTTGGTGTTCGTAAGTGTTGTGTTTCGACGATGTTGCGGACTAATTAAAAAATGTTATTCAATGATGTCAGGCTTAGATGTGAATAAAAGTGCGACTTCAACGTAGACACGCTTTGGTGAGGTGTCACAGGCATGAAGGCGTCTTGGGCCTGTTAAGTGAGAAAATTGTTGTGGTGCGCTGTGTAACACTAGTGGGTGTTGTATGGAAAGGTGTCACGTGAAGTCTTTGTTTTTGGTACAGCATCTAACTAGTTTCCGAATGAATAACAAATTTATTAGTCATGGGTGGTTGTTGTACGAAACACATCGAGAATTTTCAGATTGTTATAGAGGTGGTATGTTTATCGTGAAGTCTTTGTGTTCGCGACGATATGGAGCTCGTGTGGCTCGAAATTGGATGTTGTTAAATCGCGCGTTAATAGATGTGGCCAATTGGAGAAAGTGATGGGGGAGTGTGTTGAAGTTCGTTCCGAGAGATGTGTGAATTATTAATAATTATGCATGTAAAAAGAAAAGGACGAGGGAGTGTAGCTATGCTGGAATTTTTAACTTGTTTTGGGGAAGGACAGTTACATTTCTAATTGTGCTTTTGAAGATAGTGTATCTTTCGATTTTTGTATTAAAAAAAATGCGTTTCATCTATGTTTATTAAAATTTGAATATACTTTTTAAATCGTTGATTATGTTAGTGCGAAAATTATACTTGTAAAAGGGCAATGGCATGATAGTGACTTAATTTGAATGGGGCGTGTACATAAAATAGTGAACATAACAATGATTTTTTGCAAAGTTTTGTGTATTTAATTAAGACATTGGTGTTTTTGGTATAAAAATAAGGTATTAAAAATAAACACACAAATAAGTTTAGAATTATGATTCGAGTAATTTAAATATAAAATGATTTTTTATGTAAAATTGAAAGTAATGAATTAATATTTAAAAGTTGCTTAAAATAAAGTAAAAAATGATAAATGAGGGTGTACAATATTTAAAATTTGAATTGAAATGCTATAAAAATGATAAAATTTGATTTTAAAATAATTACAGTAAAAATAAACATTATATTTATGGAAAATCAAGTTGTTAGCATGAAGAAAGAGTTAAGTAGATTTTTTAAAAACTCACAGTTTTTTATGATTGTTCAGTCAGGAGACTTGGTCTTTGGTTGTTGTCTTGATGACGTGGAAGGCGTGCCATGTAGAGCTTGTAGCAGCTTGTGGATTCTGTTTGGCGATGGTGGCATGTCGTCTGGATGGTTGCGTTGTAAGGCCGAAGGTGGGTAACTTCTCACCGGCTTATTTTGCGGGATGTTCGGCTGTGTCGTTGGGGGGAAGATTGCTTGGTCGTTTCGTTGGAATGGCGTGCTTGTTCCGCCATCTTTGCTTCTTGGCTCTTCTATCTATCTGGACAGTCTTTTTACCTTCTTCGTTGTGGTCTCCTTCGTTGTGGTAATCCTGTCGACTAGCTGTAATAATGCGTTGGGATCTTGTCGACTCTCTGTAATAATTTGTTGGGGTTTGGTAAGCCTGTTGTAGAACCTCGTCGACTCTCGCTATAAGTTGTGGCAACCGAGGGTCAAACCTGTAGTAACCGAGAGGGACAGCCAGGGCGTGGAGAGTTTTCCAATACCTCTCTGCACCTTGTAGGACCTTTAACAGTTCTCACAAAGTACAGGCAGTCGTGGTCGAGGCAGAGTGGAAAAGCTGGGGATGTCCACACACACAAAACGAAGCGACACAGTTGAAAGAAAGTTCCTTGAATAGATAAAAAGTTGAGCCAAAAGCAAAGATGGAGATAGGAGTAGCGTTTCTTACTGACTACATGGTGAAATGAGGTGGAACTTGGAGACAGCCGGCGACGCGCTGATGGGGAACTGTGCTGAACTGCTGTTGCTAAGGCCGGTCTTATTTATACGACAGCTCTGACAAAGAGAATTGGGTCATGCACGTGTCGAGGGACACCGGACACTGGCGACAGTCTGTCACTTCCAATCTATCTTTAGAAGTTACTTTGTGATCTCTCAATCCTGCTTTTAACTTGGCTTTTAATCTATTATATAGTTTTTATTTATTTATCCTCAGTACATTACATAGGGTGATGCAAGGAAACATGTCAATTATGCGTATAATTAGTTATAGTTTATAATTAGTTCTATATACAACATGACAATTTTGTTATACGTATTACATAATATAGGGTTATTGGTTTAAATTATCATATATATATATATATATATATATATATATATATATATATATATATACTAGACGTATGACCCGGCTTCGCCCGAGAATTCCCCCGATGGCTATTTCTTTTTTTCATTTGAAAAACCTTTTTTTTACGCGGAGTAATCCGGAATGGAATGAATACCCAAATATGGCCATTTTTTAAAAGAATCGGTGGTTCAGTGGTAGAATGCTCGCCTGCCACGCGGGCAGCTTAGCGTCATTATATCACACAATTAAAAAGGTTTTTTCAATAATACAAAAAAGGTGTGGGAAGTAGAAATTTGTGTATTAAAATATTATTATAGAAATTACTACCAGAAAATAAGTTAAATGTTTATAAGAGGAATGTGTATTTTAAAGGAGTAATTTATAATATAAGCGTTTATTGATATAAAATGTGTCTTAAAACATGTAAAAATATATGTAAGTTATCTATTGAAACATTTGAAAAAAAGTATAAAATGATTTGAATTTATAAATTTAATTGTCATCTATCTATAAAATTTGCAACAAAAATTTTACTGGCAATGTTATTCTTTTCAATGACATCATCAAATGATTACAAATGATATCAAATGGTATAAAATGTTTAACACAAAATTCATGTCGATATACATTAGAATTTCATATGCACCATAATTATTTTATGAATATTATAACAGCCCCAAAATTTAGATATAATTTAACATTCCAGCTTGGCCATCGTGTAATCACAAACAAGATAATAAAAGTTTTATTGAAAGTCCGCCTCACCCTTGGCAAGGCGAGGTCCAGTGCCATCAAGATTACATCATTTCCTGCCGGGAACACTTTCATAAGTCTTTAGTGAGTTTTACGACCAGAAACGAACAACAACAGAACATATCGCCCATTCTTGCATGTCACATCCTACTGGACCTTACCGCGTCTTCGGCTACTGGCGTCTGTTAAGTGCTATTCAACCTGCCTCGTCCCTTGTTTTATCCATAGAAGCCTGAAACTACTTGGACCCATGACTGTTAGTGCTTATGGTGAGACATCTATGTTCTACTGAGTAATCTAATGCTCTTTGAAGCGCTAAATGCATGAAATCAATCATTATCTTAATAACAGTTATTCAACTGCTGTATTAAACTCGCCACCAATGGAATTAAGTAGGAAAAGGTAAGCCTGATTACCTCTGACAACTTTGAAAATAATAATGTCAATTTATAAAAGGATGTATCCAAATTTAAGGCACACAACATCTACTTATATATTTGCCTTATTCTGTCTGTTTGTCTGAAGCTTTGTCTGAAGCTCACGGATAGAATGCGCGCTCATTGGCTGTAGATACGATGTACTAGAGCGCCATCTGTTATCAAATTATAAAACTATTTTAGAGGCGTAATATTCTTTTTATTTTTTTTTATTTATTTATTGTTTTTTATTATTATTATTTATTTATTTATTTTTTTTTTATTTTTTTTTTATTTTTTTTATTTTTATTTTATTTTTTTTATTTTTTCATTTTTATTTTATTTTTTATTTTTTTTATTTTTTTTATTTTTTATTTTTTTTTATTTATTTTTTTTATTTTTTTTTAAATTTTTTTTTATTTTTTTTATTTATTTTTATTTTTTTATTTATTTTTATTTATTTTTTTTTATTATTTTATTTTATTTATTTTTTTATTTTTTTTTATGTAAGTTTGCCTCTCTCATAAACCTGTCTATACAGACCACCCTGACTATAGCGACCACGCTAGACAACCCTGTTATCAGCTGCCTGTCTATACAGACCACCCTGTCTATAGCGGTCACCTTAGGCAACCCTGTTATCAGCAGTGTGATACATCCACCTGTCTATACAGACCACCCTGTCTATAGCGACCACTCTAGACAACCCTGTTATCAGCTGTGTGATACATCCACCTGTCTATACAGACCACCCTGTTAATAGCGACCACCCAAGTCAACGTTTTTAAAATATATTCGCACTCGGGTAAACCCCGGGCGTTGCCCGGGCCATTCGTCTAGTGTCTTATATGTGCACTTCACTGAGTTTGTGAGATAAATTTTTAATAAGCATCTGTAGATAATATGTTTATTTCTGATTTTAAGATTTTATTTTGTAAATTTATCCTTTTTGAATTGATTTATATAAAAAGTGACGAAATTAATTCCTAAAATCTAATTTTATGAAATTTAAATTCTAATTACATTTTCAAAATGAAAAACGACTTTTCAATATTTATTTCAAATTTAATCCATTTATAAAAAAAAAACTCTTTTAAAGTCTTGAATGAAAATCGAAATATATGGATTTAAGTTTAATATTTTCGATATTTAAATTATACAGAGAACCTAATTAAAAATTAATTTCACATAAAATAACGAGCCATTTTATAAGAATCAAAAATAATTTTTACATTTTATACCTTATAATGTTATTTTGAAAATTAAAATATAAATTTCTACTTTAAAATATATTAAATTTGCTTACTCTGGAATATTTTTCTGATTTAATTTTGGCTCTTTTATTTTTATTTTTTTCTAGCCAAGTTTTTTTCAGACGAAAAATTAAATAGGAAATTTAAGCTAACCCAGAAAAATGTTTCCTTAATAATAAAAATAAACTTTTTAATCTTATTTAAATAACTGATAAGTCCATTTTCTTCAATATTTAATAATGAAATTGACTAAATTTAATAATATTTTCAATTTAAGTGATTGAGTTAAAATAGATGTTATAACTAAATAGTAAACCAAAAGAGAAGAGATAGAATATTAACGACTAAAATAATTGGCCAAAAAAATACATTGATTTTTGAAATAATATTTTAAAATTTAAAATAATGAATTTTTACCTAGGTTTTCAGGTCATTAATATTTATAAAGCGAATAAAAATGTATCAAGTTTTATATTTATAAATTATTATTTTTATATATGATCGCATTTTAAACAATTTCACATAGTTTGAGAAAATATAAACAATGTTTTAAGAATATAGAATATTCACGAAAATGTTGATAATATTTGGAAAGTTTTATTTTATTTTTAAATATTTTATAATTGATAAATATTATTTTATTCACAGAAGTTTTCACAACTATAAACACAGTTTGAATAAATATTAAAATTATAAAATATATATTTTTTTGCCTCTAAATTTTAATTAATAAATACTTTAAATATTTTCTAAAAAATATTTTACATTATAATTAATAATTTTACATTTATTTGCAGTTTTTAAAGCGTAGTGTTGTGAGAATTTACGAATTTATACGTTTTATGTCAATTTTAATTGAAGAAAAATATTTCGTCAAAATTAATTAACTTTAATTAAAAATAAGGCTTTATTAGCAATGAAACAATCTCCCATACTATATGAAATAATACTCCTTCTTAAACTTGATTGAATTGGTTCTACGTGTGCATTTACATTTGCCGTGTCAAAAGAGAAACAGGGGGGGGGGGGGGGGGGAAGGGTTCTTCTGAATGTTCCAAGTAGACTCTTTAGGAGGTTGGCCAGACAATGCTCTGTACCGAACGACCAGGAAGAGGCCTGCTTTATATATACGTTATATTAAAATATTATTTTATTTAAAATCATATTTCATTGATTCAAATACTCAGCTAAATCGACCGCCAGAAGTCACGCTTCCCCTATAAAAACTCATTGTTGTTGTTTCCCGATGGCCGGCTCAAACCTTTGTACATTATGTAAATAGGCTTTTCATTTTTTTATTCTTACGCCTTTAGCCAGGCAGTAATTTTATCAAATTATGTTCTTTATATATTCCTTTAGTTCAATTAAAGCAATTAATGATCTGAGCTATTTTTAGTATTATTGCCACGACTGCAGTGTCACATGCTCATAAATTCCGGGATCAAGCAAATGATCAATAAATCTATATAACTAATATTCAAAAAATAACAGAAAATCTCTTTTTTTTTCTCTTTATAACAATTTATATATATATTTATGGTAATTTAAACCAACAACACTATATTGTATAATACTTATAACAAGATTGTCATGTTGTATATAGAAACACATCTATAAATAATTATACGCATGATTGACATGTGTCATTGCATCACCATATGTAATGTACTTTGTACAAGCTGAGGATGAATAAATAAAACTATGTAATAGATCAAGAGCTGAGCTAAGCAAGAGATCGAGATAGAAATCCAACAACCTTAAAGAGGAATTTGGCAGGTCGTTCCATTAAGGTCATTGGGGGTAGAATATCGCAGACGCTCCACGCCCTTTGCGCCCGCTCAAAGTCCATTCTCCTGCATACCTCCCCCCTCGGCAAAGATATATAAGACCTCTGCCCTAGCCGAATATATAGACACTTCACCATCAGCGTGAGCCCTTGTCGGTTGAACCCAGGTCCACGTCATCGACCATGTAGAACAGTAAGAACTATTTTATCTCCATCTTGCTCTCTTAGCTCGACTTTTATCTGTTCACGGAACTTTCCTACTACTTCTGCCTGTACTTTGTGAAAACTGTTAAAGGTCTTTCAAGGTGCAGCGAGGTACTGGAAAACTCTCCACATCCTGACTGTTCCTCTCGGCTACTACAGGTTTGACCCTCGGTTATCACATATATTTAATTTTGTAAATCAAATAATAATACGGACAAAACATAGCCGCATCAACCAATTGTTTATATTTGACCCCGAGGCTTCAGTGACTTCCTGTAATTCCTGAAATCCCAGTAGAACTAGGATTCAAAATAATCATTCCCCTGAAGAGAGTGACAGGAAGTTACTGAATTGTCGGTAGTCAAAAATAAACAATTGTTTGATGTGGCTGTCTTTTTCTCAGAATCAACTTTCAACCAGCAAATGATTTTCAGAATCAAATATTATTATAGTGTCAGGGTATCTAGAAATCTAATATTTTGTACACTCTATCAATCTAACAACGCAAATGTACAATATATCAGACTTCTAGGTCTGTCGCAATAGTCTTAATATAGACTATAGAATATAATTTGTTTAGATATCAATTAATTATTAATTATTTTATTTCCGAAGCGATATATCCCGCAAGGGATACTTGCGCTAAACAAGGAGAAAAATATATTTACATATGTTATTGACATTATTCAACGCATTAATTTATTTGAGATCCAGATTTTGTAGAAAGTTTAGAATGTATTTACAAAATGAATTGAACTTTAAATATGACTTTTTATCGGAAATCAAATCGTTAAGTTCACAAACAACTAGTTCATTCTTCATTCTATAATCTTGAAATGCTGGGCAAACGATCAGTAGATGTATTGAGGTTTGTTCCTCAATACCACAAAAGCAACTTGAATCCTCCACTGCCTTTAGATATCAAAAGAAGAAAATAGACACAAACCTTTTAGGGCGCAATAAAGTGGCTGGATGTCCCTTCAGAGTAGGCCTCGTCTGGTGTATATATTTTCTCTACTATTTTAAACTCTGTAAATTCTCTCTTTGACTGTTGAATAGATCTCAATAAACTATAGCGATAAAATAAAGCGACTGGACTATAATAAATATAAAATTCGGTAATATAAACTAGAACTATAAATATTAATGTGAGGATATTGTCAAAAGGAATTTTAAAATATTGCAATGCAAAAAAAAATATATCCTAACAGAGATTAATTTCATAAATATTTAATTAGATAATACACAATATATATATTTTTAAAAATAAGGCTTATTTTGGATTAAAATAATATTATTTATTGATCCAATATTTCTATGGACCAATCGTCCATCTTTTGCGAGGTATTTTGTTATGAAGCACACAGAAGGTCGCGTGTTTCAGCTGAGCCACGGACGTCTTTCAAGCTTATTGGGCGATAATTGGTCCATCGAAATATTGGATTAATAGATGATCTTATTACAATCCAAAATAAGTCTTATTTTTTAGATATATATATTATGGATTGCTCTATATTCAGAACAATATATTTTGTACATGGAATTCTAACGCCATCTATTATATATACAGTTAAGAGCGTCATGCGTTCTTAATCAACTCTTCAGTTTTCATCTCTGTCATTGTTTGCTTTTTTTTTTGGAATGGCGCTCTCCTATTGGTTGGCTACGATCACGCCACCTTTGCCCCCCCCCATACCCCCCATTATGCCCCCCCCACTCGCTTTTTGGTTTTTGTAACTATTGTGTTGGAGCGGGTCGCTCCTTAAATAAATGCATATATTAGTTAATAACTAAATGGAATCCTCTCTTTCTTTTTCCCAGTAAGAGACGCCTACGGAAGCCAACAGTATATAGACAGATAAAGCACATAGGCTATAGTTATTAACTAACATATGCATTTATTTAAGGCGCCAATTTATAATTGTAACAAATAGTATTTGAATCAAAACATTCAATCGGGTAAAACACGGGCGTTGCCCGGGTCATTCGGCTAGTATATTATAATCAAAACTATTTTTTGCGGTTGTTGAAGGGTGTTGGAGGAGATGTGTTGGAGGGTTTACCACTGATGGACCAAATATCATTACAATAATTGTTTTAAATTGCAGGAAGATAACAGTTGACAAATTCCTTTTAAATTTAAAGAAGAAAATAATAAATCGCTATAAAATAGTTTCAATATAACAATTCATGATTTTTCAGGATGCCTGAATGACCAGTTTTTTGGTCGTTGAGGTATAGCTTGCATTACTCTGATGAAGGCCAACAACCCGAAACGCATCCGTGGTTAGGTTTTCTTGATTAATCAAGAATGGGTATTTGGCCAATTCTGAAATAATTAAAAATCAACCAGAATAGTTAATATTTATTCCGATAGATGGCGCTTTCAGTTGCACGATAAGAAGATGCCTTTTTACATAATTTATTTTATATTCATCTGAAAGAATATAGAGAATTATTATTATCAGTAAAAAGATACGGATTCTAAAACATGCTAATTATATTATGAATATTTAAACATCAAATAAACATTGTTAACATAATATTGAAAAAAAGGAGAATCAAAGAAACTTTAAGACGATACGATGATTAGACCTTAAGGAATACAAGTTGAGTTAGGAAAGAAGAAACCAAGTCAACAACAACAACAAGAAGAAGTCTGAGAAGAAGAGGAAAGCCTCAATTTCAAGGCAGGGATGATATCCATTTAGATTGAGAAGAGATCTTGTCGGAGGGGCAATTTGGAAAAAGACAGCATAATGGGGACTGGCTTCACTTGACAGGGGCCAGGTGTCGCTTAACTTCTTGACAACACACTGGAGAAACTCTTTCTTCTTCTTACATATCTTAAATCTAAATAAAATTCCAGAATGACGATACAAATATAGATAATGACATTAATTGAACAATTTCTTAGCGTATGAACTTTGTAAACACAAAGAATTACAAGTTATTATATATTCTTTGGATGATTAATCGAATATTCTCTTGTATTTTTGAGGGAAAAATAGAAATTTACCGAAAGTGTGTTGGAATTAAATAATTTGTGAATAAAAATCCTCAAGCAGAGGACATTGAAATTTATATCAGTTGCACCTCTATCAGAGGCGTCTACAGAAAAGCTCGAGGCTTCGCGAAATAACAATAACCACAAAACAATGCAAAAACGTTTTTTTTTTGGATATTAAAATATCTTTATCTCTCATTCCCTTTTCATTTAACTATATTTTTAATGTTATTACTTAATATTCCTTAAACCCAACTTTGAAAATGTATATAACTATATTCTCTCTTTCTATTTACACAATATAAAACATTATAAAGAATAATATATATTGTAATGTGTAGAATCGACACCGTCCTAGGTTCACATTCAACTTGCAGTCATGGGCGGGAAGTAGTGGGAGCTTATAGCCTGAAAAAATTAATAACATAGGAGCATGATTACCTTGGATTAGGGAAGGCACCCGGGAAAGTGAGATGGAACTATGGAGAAGTCCTGGGATTGCTGATCAATCGGGAAGCATGGCGACATAACTACACCTGAATCTTGACTCTTCTTCTGATTTATCTCTGCTATCTATCTCAGAAAAACCCAGCCGATATGCTGATAGTAACCTCAGAGAGAGCGGCCTTTTGAATCCAATTAAGGACTGACTTCACTGAATTTACATCATTCTTGAATTGCTTGGACAATGTTAACGACCCGTTTAAGACCTTACCCGAGATCCGCCCTTACTTTTACACGTGTCCTTTTGACTCCATTTTGAAGTTACATCAGGCTTAGTGTTTTTAACATTGTATGTACAATATATAAAATACAGAATATATATATATTTGAGTCAAAAGGCGACCCATTAATTAAGATTATATAAAAGGGTGTACCTGGATCTGTAAAGAAAAAAAAACAATTATTTTTCTTATAATATTTCGAGAGATTGCTCCCTCTTTATCAATTTATATTGCACAGTGAATTTAATTTACAAATTATTGTAATTTTGACCAATGACAGATTTGTTTTCATGTGATCTACAATAATTTGTAAATTAAATTCACTGTGCAATAAATTGATAAAGAGGGAGCAATCTCTCGAAATATTTAAAGAAAAAATAAATGTTTTTTTTTCTTTACAGATCCAGGTACGCCCTTTTATATAATATATATAATTGTTCGAATGTTTTCCATTTATTTCAATGTGTGTATGCCAAACACAAGCATTTTCTATTACATTTTCAACCATTTACTTACTAAAGTTTTATTGGACAATAGTCAATATGGTCATTGCTATAGGATATAACAATGGATAATATTTATAAAAAAAAACCATTTTGATTTTATCATCTAAAAACGGTAATTTCTAAATATTATATTTATTAATATATTTTTTCTATATCTTACATTGTATAAAATATGACTAAAATATAAAATTGTTAAGGAATTTATTATTATCATCTTTTATATCATGATTTTGATTAATTTTATATTCACTGGAAATATATCTTTGCGTTGAGAATAAAACATACGATTACCAAATTTCCAACGCTCTCTCATATCAAATAGTTAATATTTTAATATAAAGAGCTTATAATAATATACTGGATTTCCTGAAATATATTAAATCGGAAAAAGAAGATTATAAGGAAAAGTAACTACAATCTCATGTTGCAAGCGAATATTTCCAAATTTTATCCATGAATATATTGCAAATGCAATAGCAAATACCAAATGGTACCTACACCAAAGAAATATGGTAAATACAATGACATGTTGAGTCATAACGATAATATCATAAAAATAAATAGTCCCAATGGAAATAAATGAATCTAATATTGAAACATATGAATTAATAGAATGAAATAATTTCCGAAAAATACTTAAATGGCTCAACTTTAAACTATTAAGTTCTGAAACACGAAAAATGAAGATTTTTATTTTTTTTATATTATATTTTTATATGAACGGCGTATACACTCAAACCTGGCTTCAAATACTCATTTCTTGATTTCTCAGGAAACCTCTTTGGCCAATATTTGTTAGCTGATGTACAACCTGTACCACGCTGACGAGGGCCAACAGCCTGAGCAAGTTAAATCAACGTTTAGTTGATTTTTGTTTCACTAGATGGCACTCTGCCATATAAAATGTTCATGTTATCGGTCAGAATATATATGTAATATTGCTGCAAATGATTCTGTCGACGTATGGATAAGCTGGTAGTCGTGTACGAGAGGCGAGTGTTGATGTTCTTCCCACACGCGGACAATAAGAAGCAGAAACAGGGCTAGATGTTAGCACAGAGAGTGATCTGAAACAGCTCACGGGAGAGATGTAGAGGCCCTGACACAAACCTGGATACCTAACACCGAGACATGGAGATAGAGACAGAAGCGGTCTACCGATGGACACACTGTAGCACACTTTTCCCTGACCCTCTGAGCTAAAACTGTTCTCTTGACCCCGGGAGTGGTCGTCTTTAAAAAGCCCTGGAGGGAGGCCCCATCTGGGCGTCGGCTATGTCCTTTTTCCTCTACCTCGCAGCTGTCCCCAGCTGACCACTCTTGCGATTTTTATTTTGACGTCATCATTTTGAGTTTAAATACAAATAAGGTTGACAGATTATATTAATAAAGATATAGCATATATATATAATATGGGGGTGGTAGCAAATAGAAGCAGTCTACATTTTAATAGAAGGGTATGATCTTATAAAGTATCGACTCTAACTAATTGGGAGATATGTGAATTATACTGAAAATATCATTATTATACAGTTTTTTAAAATATACTACATGTATGAAATATTTAATTTTAATATGAAAACTTTCATTTAAAAAAAATATTTCATATTTATATGTAATTAAATTTAAAATATATCAAAATTAATAAATAATCCCTAAGGGCGTTAAAGAATTTAAATTAAGCTAAAAACATGTTGAAATTACCCCCAAAATATATATCATCAGTAAACATTAAACTATGTTGATAGGTAACTTCAAAGTCAAAAGAATATATTGAATTATATTTTTGAAGAGAATAAGATGGAAAGGTAATGAATCTATGTTAGCCTCTACATTAATATTCTAAAGCCATCAACATATATAACATATTACTAAAATACATTTTGAATATTCTAAATATACCAAAATAAAACTACAAAATTCAGAATAAAACTTATGAAAATCAATTTGAAAAAGAATAATATTTAAAATGAATGGTCCTCCAATATTAAAGTCCAAAATGAAAATCTATCAAGTTAAAACCTATTTTATATCAATTGATTTTAATCTCCTGTGGGTATTAATCAAACAAATGCTATAAGATTCTGGAGATATGTTTCTTTATCTTTTTTAAATCTCGAGATTTCAGGTATCTCTGCTCTTCTACTGGAGTACATAGAAACATATAAACGCAATTAAGAATGTTATTAACATATAAACGCCTTTAAGATTTGTATCATATTAGACTATAGTAAATATTTTACGTAAAAATTGTCGTAAATATTTCTAACGCTTTTCCTAATGTTTCAATTTTTGTTTGCTCCTAACGAGAACAAAGAATTTTGTTGAAACGTCTAGATAATTCAATTTAATTATTTTATTTCCAAAGCGCTATATCCCGCAAGGGATACTTGCGCCAAACAAGGAGAAAAGTTTATTTACATAAGTTATTTACATTATTCAACGCATGAAAACACTAGAAATCCAGATTTTGTAGAAAGTTTAGAATGTAATTACAAAATGAATTAAACTTTAAATATGATTTTTTATCGGAATTCAAATCGTTAAGTTCACAAACAACTAGTTCATTCTTCATTCTATAATCTTGAAATGCTGGGCATTCGATCAGTAGATGTCTTGAGGTTTGTTCCTGAATACCACAAAAACAACTTGAATCCTCCACTGCCTTTATTCTATTTAAAAGACTTTTGAAATTTCCGTGGTTTGTAACAAATTGTGTGTTATAAAAAATTGGACGAAAGTATTTAGGGATTTCTTGGGGAAAAAAAGCTAAAGAAAGTATTATTTGCTTCGTTTTTCAGAACATTCATTCTTGATTTGAGAAAGGTATCTATAATTCCTGGAATAAATGGGTCATAAATATGTTGATCATCTGTGGATAAGTTTCTCAGATCTGATATCATGATTCTGGATTCGATAAAGTCTGAGATCAATAAAAATATTTACTGGCCGAAGTATCTTTTATTTGAATAATATCGGACTAATATAATAAAAAAACACACAAATAGGAAATATATACAGGGTGATCCAAAAGTCCCGCACAACTTTAAAAATTAATAACTCCGCGAATATTTGCGCTAGAGCAATGCGGTAAACACCATTGTGTTCAGAATGCAATGGGATTTTTTTTGGCAAATATTGAAAATTTCGAAATTGATTTTAGTTACAATTTCATTCCCTAGATGGCGCTGTACCAGAATCAGAAATTCAGCGGCCAAATTGTTTGATTAATTGAAAAATATAACTGATCGACACGTATTTTTCCTTTTTGTATACCAGGAAAGAATCCTAATAATATCAAATCGTTAATTAATAAAGCACCATTTCGCCAAAAGTTAGAAGAAATGGTTAACGATTTTTAAATACAATCTGAGATATGTAAAATAGGTATATGCAAATTAAAACATGTAGCAAAAAATATTTATATTTTTGATAGAGTTTTGTCAAATATATTGAATGTTTGAAAAACATAGCTGAATTCAATACACGGTTTTTTGAAATGTTAATATAGTACCAAAAATTATGATGGTACTACTAATAGGATTTCTTGCTATAAGGAATGTGTAATTTCTTGAATAATTGGTGACACTCGACTATTTAACTGGAAATTTGTCATGATCCAACAAATGAAATATAGATGGGAGTGACAAAATACATTTGTCGTACTTTATTCCAAATATCCTATGGGCTTGTCAAATGTTATCATTGTTTATTATACTGTACACGATTTTTTAAAATGTATCCCCTCAAATAAATATAATTTTTAAATCAACCTTTTGCGTTGAAAAACGTGGTAGTAAAATCATTTTGTATTTTTTTTTTTATTGCCCAAAATTTCTAAAGATGGGGGGTTACAGAGAATATTCCTTATGCTATTTCTTTTAATGAGCGAAAAGCGATAAATTAAACATAAGGGGTAAAATTGTGTGTACAGTGTTATTCGAGAAGTTATAACACTTTGGTCTGCACGACATAATATAAGATGTGAGCAAATGACAAACAAACAAAAATTACTGTTCACAAATAAAAAAGAGGCAAGATATGAGGACAAAATTTATTTACCCATAACCCAACACAAAGAGGTTCAAAATATTGGTAGATAATATAATACATGGCAGCTTATATAACACATGAGGTAACTTGTCTCTTGGAGGCCTTGTCTCTTGTATTAGATCACAATCCTTGCTCAATGTGGCGCCCTTCATTCTCAAACACCGCCTGCAGACGATAGATGACAGAATGGACAGCATTAAATAAAATATCTGATGAAATTGATGAAACGTGCCGTCTGATAGAAGCCTTCAACATGACCAATGTGGTAGGCCGGCATCGATAAACACGCGACTTAATGTACCCCCATAGCCAAAAATCGCAAGGCGTCAAGTCTGGTGATCTTGAAGGCCACTGGTGTATAAAGTGGCGACTTATCACACGATCTTCACCGAACGTATCCTTCAGCAATTGTTTGGCACCGCGGGAGATATGAGGAGGTCCTCCATCTTGCATGAATGTTATTTCGCTCAGTGCTTGTCTGTCCTGCAATATGGGGATAACCTTTTCTCTCAAAAGTTGAACATAACGTTCACCAGTTACAGAAACGGTTTTAAAAGTTCTTCCATTTATTTCTTCAAAGAAAAATGGCCCAATAATAAAAGAAGAAGTGAACCCACACCAAACTGTAACTCTGGGCTGATGAAGTGGCATTTCTGTAAAAATCCCAGGGTTTTCTGTTGCCCAAATGCGGCTGTTTTGAGTGTTGACTTCTCCATTTAGAGAAAAGTGAGCTTCATCTGTCCACAGAACATTCGACAGCCAGTTTTCATCAATATCAATTTGCCGGAAAACCCATGCAGCAAATTCTTGACGCTTCTCAAAATCGCCGACTTTTAGCTCGTGAAATCTTTGAATTTTGTACGGGTATTTTTTGAGAAAAATTCTTAGAGCTCTCCAAACTGTTCCATACGAAATCCCCGTTTGTCGAGAAACTTGTCGAGCACTTACTTCTCCATATGTGGATAACGTTTCAATAGCTTCAACATTCTGCGAAACCGTAACAGCCACTGACTTGCGTGTCGATGGTCTTCCACTCCGAGGTTTTGCTTCCAGAGATCCAGTCTTCTCAAATTTTTTTATCATTCTCCTTAGAGAGTAGCAACTCATGGGTCCTTTACCTCTTCGAATACCTTTAAAGTTACGAAACGCTCGTAAAGCTTCAGTGGAAGATTCTGAATTGCAATAATAAAATTTCACCAAGAGTACTTTATCCTGTAGTGACGGCATCCCAGTGTAAAATAAATGATCAGGGATAGTTGAATTTTTCAAATGAATTAAAATAAACATAATCGATATATGGCTTCTGAAGCCAACTGTGCGGACGTGTTTGGCATCGCTTGTCTCGTACCGCGAATGGGATTTAACTCTGCATATCACAATATAGTATTAAAAGTAACTCCTAAAGTTTACCAAATTTTAAGAAAAATGGGTAATGAGATATACACCGATTTTGAGCGATGTTCTACACAAGACAGAATATTTGTAAGACAATGCCAAAATTGTTTTGAATTTAATCCGAACCATAAAACAAAAGACTGCCAAAACATTAAAATATGCGGTGTACAGGGTAGCCACAACTGTACTGAAGCGCCAAATTGTCACAATTTCTCTAAGCACCCTAAATTCAAAAACTTTTCTACAAACCATAAATCAAATTCAAGTGAATGCCCGATTTACAAATCACAAATAGACAAAATTATCCAAAGGACACAATATTCACAAATATACGAGGGAAATGATGTAGCAAATACAATTTAAAGCTTAATCTTAAATAGATTAATATCCTATATGATTGAAAATGTGAGATGTATTCAACAAAATGTAAGAAAAAGTTTTACTGCGATAAGTAAACTACAGGCCAACACTAGAGATGACCCACCTGACAAGGACGAGTGGGTAACACCCTCGTTTCCAGACAGTCATGAACCGGGATCGAATCCCGCGTTAACATTTTGTTTGATATGTGAATATCCTTCACCTGACATTCTTTTGATTCAAGAACCATATGTTTTACATGAAAATGTTATTTATGATATGGACTCTCAAATTATATGTTCGAATAAAACTGGGGGGAAATATACGGCAACTATAATTTTAAATAAAAATATAAAGTTCAGCAAAGAGGAAAAATTCACAAATTCTTTTTGTACAACAATATCTATTTCTACAGTTAAAGCAAAATTAATTATTTCTAATTTCTACATTCATCCGAATACATTTAACCCTGTTCATCAAACATTCATTAGAGATCTGCTCAAAACGTATATAAATCAACCTGTAATCCTTTGCGGTGATTTTAATTCAAGACATACTATATGGTTTGACAATGTTATAAACTCTAATGGATATAGATATAGAACCTATTATAGACGAATGTAATCTCTTTATACATAACCTGAAAAAACACCCACCTGCCGCGGAGAGTAAGTATAATTGATCTCACAATCTCGAATAAACACTCACTAAGTTTAATAAACAACTGGCATACCTCTGATTTGACTAATATTTCCGACCATGTTGCTGTTAAATTTGATATCAGGTTAAAGAATGGTCATTTATTCAATAATCAAATTTCCACTTTGAAAAAAATGCGAATTGGGCAAATTTTTCTAATAACATATCATTACAAGATACAAAAAAACTGGGAATTGATATAAGCAGAGTGAAAGATGAGGAAGACATTGATGGGATAGTGAACGCACTCATGAATTTATTGAGAGAAGCAGCATATAAATCTTCGAAGGTTAAATCCCCCATTAATAAACATGTTTCCAGAATTGACTGGTGGACTAATGAACAGGAAATAATAAAAAATCATTTTCATTATATTGTAGCGTAGAAATCAAGCCTTGAAATATCCTAAGATGTAAAAGTATTTATTGATGACGTCACAGCGACGAGTCGACAATTATTAACCGGTCAGCCAAAAAAAAACTATTTACCGCTAGAGAATCTTAAGCAAGTAAGCAAAGAAATATTTTAAGATGATTTCACAAAAACAGATTAATATATATTTTTATAATCTGTTGAATATATTTTCATTGAATAATATTAAATTAAATAATAAAATATTTCTTCGCCACAATATTAGAAACTAGTATTATCGTCATAAAACAATCAGTTACAATACATTTAAGTTGGCAAGAAACAAATACACTAATGCAATAAGAAAAGCTAAAAGAACTAACTGGCGAAACGTTATTGAAGAAAATTACACAGATAATCCATTTGGTAATGCTTATAAGTTCTTCAATAAATTAAGATCCTCAAATGTAAAGAATGGAATTCCCATAATTGACAATTCACCAGAATATCTAAAAGAGCAAACAATGACCATATTAATGGACGATTTAATTCCTGAAGACGATCCTAATTTGGACAATTTTCTACAACAAATAATTAGAAATTTTAAGCCACGAATGAATAATCCAAGCATAATTATTATCGAAGTAGAAGAAATAATGAATATCATTTCTAATTGTGATGTTTAAAAAGCTCCAGGTTTAGACAACATAAGTAACAATATTGTAGCGTAGAAATCAAGCCTTGAAATATCCTAAGATATAAAATAATTTATTGATGACGTCACAACGACGAGTCGACAATTATTAAAAAGTCAGCAAAACTATCTACAGCTAGGGAATCTTAAGCAAGCAAGCAAAGAAATATTTTAAAGATGATATCACAAATACAGAGTAATATATATTTTTATAATCTGTTGAGTATTTTCATTGAATAATATTAAATTAAATAATAAAATATTTCTTCGCCACAATATGATCAAATGTGCTTACCCAAAAATTAAGCATATGTTATGCAAACTATTTAATAAATGTATTCAAAAAGGGGTATTATCCGGAGAAATGGAAAATAGCAGCTCTAAAGATAATTCCTAAACCACATAAATCTAATTTAGAATCAACAAAAAGTTATCGACCTAACTCATTGATTTCAAATCTTTCAAAAATTTTCGAAAAAAATTGAAAAATCGAATTTATGAATTTTATGAAAGTAATAATCTTTTGAGCTCCAGACAACATGGATTTGTCAAATAAAAATCAACGACAACGTGCTTGAATAAAATATTTATCGATCGAGGATCAACAGCGATACGACTTGGAGAGAGATATTCCATATATAATTGAAAATTTGATTAAATATAAAATTACACTATTGAAGAAAAATACTAACCAAACATTTCAAAGTTTCTTTCCCGCTAATATTCCGAATTATTTTCGGGCAAATTTCCACAACTCTAAATTTATTACAAATCACGGAAATTTTAGAAGCTTTTTAAAATTCATCAAAGCAGTGCAGGATTCAAGATGCTCCTGTGGATGTGAGGAACAAATTTCTATTCATCTGCTGCTAAATTGCCCCGTCTTTCAAGAGTATAGAGAGAGAAATAAGGATAACCCAGGCCCCTGGAGCGCAAGAAACGCCAACTGCCCGGGCTGTCAAGCTAACTAGTAGAAACTCTCTAGATTATATTTATATAGAGCCAATTGCAGAGCCGAACCAGCTGGTCAGGAAGTTCCATGCCTGCAGAGAACCCGGGAGTCCAGCCAACGAGACTGGGTCGAAGGAGGTCTTCCCAAGCAGCAGAGCTGTCTTCATTCTGTGTTGCATGAAAGCAGGGCATCTGAATAGAAGGTGGTCCACAGTCTGTTGTTCCTCCATACAATGTGGGCAAGATGGGTCTTCCCCAGGACGCCAGAGAACCAAGTCTGCCCGAACATGGCCATGTCCTGTAAGTAAGGTGGTGGTGACTTCTCCAGGACAGACCTTAGGGAGGAATTGGAGCAGCCGGTCTGGAGTATGGGCTATTCTCCTCAGGTGTCTGTTGTAGTGGTCCTGGCAATAAACCTCCGTCCATGCGTCTAGGGCTGCCGCGCGTGAGTGGTTACGGGCCAGGCTTCTAGGAAGAATGGAAAATGATGACTCTAAAGATCAAAACGGTCGCGTTCTTAGCAGCTCTGTCTGCTCTTTCCTTTCCGTTGATGCCGCAGTGTCCCGGCACCCAACACAGATTTACGTTTTGGTTGGTGTTTAGTGCGAGAATAATCTTAGCTAATAATGTCGATCGAACTGGACCTGACGTACATATGGCTGACAGAGCTGATCTGCAGTCCGACGCGATAGTGATCGCATTTCTTGAATAACCTTCCTTCACCAGACGGACCGCCCAGCGGATTGCCAGAAGTTCAGCCTGGAAGGCTGTGCAGTCGGGTTGGAGCCGTAAGAGAACGGGCTGCTGATCTTCTGATGTGGGAACAATTGCAGCGCCCACCCCAGCCTCATTTTTTGATCCGTCTGTGAATATTATAGGTGTTGTTATCTCCTCGATGTGTTTAGACTGAAAGACAATTGACGTCTATCTGGAGGGTATGGCGAAGAAGCAGGGCCTGGTCTAGATTCAAAATTTCCTTCATTGATTTCCTTCAGGAACGCCGTACGAGACCTAACAATAATATCGAAAGGAGGGCTGCCGGTGATGGAGATGGCTGAGACTGTAGGTGTGTAAGGACCTCCTCTCAGTACACGTTTCGCAAAATTCCAGTGAAGGCTCCTAAGTTGCCTAATGCCTTCGCTGGAGAGAGCACGACCTCCCCATGCTGACGCTCCGTCCAGCTGAAAAGAAGATTCCAAATTTACCCTGTATGGTGTGGGTGAGTCGTGGGATTATTGATCTGCATCTACGTGTGATCTTGCGTAGGTGGGCGACAAATCCGCGGGTCTGGTAAAACTCCACTCCTAAGATTGTGACGGTCTTCTTGATGTTTAAAGGTTGACCAAGGACTCTAAGCCCTGTCTCGGAGTTGGGGTGGACATTACGCCATTGGAACAGGCAAGCTTGAGTCTTAATGGGGTTTATATTAAGACCATTTATCGTGCACCAAGATGTCAACCTCTCCAAGAAGGTGTTAGTGGCAGAGACCGGCAGGCGACTACGAACCTGAGTCATAAGGGTGAAGTCGTCCGCGTAAGCTATTAATCGGCTATCTATGATGGAGGGAAGGGTGAAGATGGTCCGAGCAACTATGTTCCACAGGAAAGGACTTAGCGCTGAACCCTGGGGAGTGCCGAGCTGGGAGGATGTACACTCTGTTGCTGTCCAAGCTGAGTAAGAAGCCGTCCGGTCTTCCAAAAAGCTTTTTACTAAACAGGTAATAGACTCTGAGCAATTTAGACGTTCAAGATTTTGTATGATTGCCTGCCTCCAAACAGTGTCAAAGGCCTTACTGATGTCCGAGCTGATGACAAGAGTTTTCCTCCAGTGAGCTTGTCTTTCTTCAATTAATTGAGTGATACTCGCCAGTGCATCTTCCGCTGAACGACCATTTACGGTACCCAATACGGTTTTGTATTGATCTTCAAAGAACCATCCATGACGATCCGCGAGCCTCTGAAGTCGGGCCAGGATACATCTCTCAAATACTTTGGCCATAGTGTTCAATAAAGTAATAGGTCTGTATTTCTCCAGCTGACTGGTGGCTGAATTGGAGGGTTTAGGCAGAAGTATGAGGCGGCCTTCTTTCCATTGACGGGGGAAGTGGCCCATACGAAGGCATTTGGTGAACAATTCGGCCAGCAGGAATTGCAAGGAAGGGCCGCCCAGGTCTAGGCATTTTGAACCAAGACCGTCAGGGCCCGGGGCTTTCCTTTTTCCACAGCGATGAATGGCTCGCAAAACTTCCCAGGGTTTGAATTCAGGTTCGTCTGAGTGAGCAGAAATTGCATTCCTTTGCGGGTGAGGTCTGGTGTCATGTAGGAAAAAGTGATTTTAACAGGGTCTGGCAAGTCTCATGAGGATTGTAAAGAGAGCCGTTATCATGTTTGAGAAGTGGCGGACCTCGGGGGGAGCCGCGGCCCCGGGCGATAAATCGATGTATGTCACTCCAGGATGCGGATGACACCTCCTTGCAGAGATTAAACCAGGATTTACTTTTAGCTTTCCGTATAGCCGCCTTCAGTCGATTATGGCACGCTCGGTATAAACCGCGGAAGAAGTTCCTAATAGAACACCGGACTTTCTGACTATAACGGCGGAGGGAGATAACCAACCTTCTGATCCGACTCAGTTCGGGGGTCCACCACGGCTTTGACGGTCTTGTAGTATTGGAGCGTCTCCCCATGGAAGAGTCACAAGCTGATTGCAGGATGGAAGTCAGAAGGAGGACCACCCTGTCAATATCTTCTGGGCTAGAGGCCTCGTTTAATAAGGTAGTTACACCATCAAATTATAGGGGCATTGCCCTTATAAGCAACTTGTCAAAACATTTTACATCCATATTAAAAAATAGACTAAGTAATTGGATTGAAAATAGAAAACTCATAGCGGAAAACCAGGCAGGATTCAGAAAGGGCTACTCGTGCAAAGACCATATCTTCACGCTTACGTCACTAATTCAAATGACATTAAACCGCAAAAGGAGGAAACTTTACACATTCTTTGTTGATCTTAAAAAGCGTTTGATACAGTTCCACATCTACTATTATGGAGAAAGCTTGCGCTTGTTGGTTTAAGTGGGCGATTTATCAAATTTATACAGAACTACTATGCTCAAATGATGGCAGCGGTCAGATGGAGCGGCTCTTTTACAGAATTTATCAAAATACAATCAGGTGTTCTTCAGGGTGAACCTCTTTCACCGTATTTATTTATTATTTTCAATAACGATCTGGTTGCTACGCTGGATGATTCTGACCTGCCAGGTATATACTTACCGGGCCATGGAACTATACACCTGCTTCTGTTCGCGGATGATATAGTCTTCCGTGGTGAATCCAAGATAAATATCCAAATAAAGATTAATTTAATAAAAGATATTTTGAGGAAAATAGTTTAACTCTGAACCAATTCCAGTCTAAAATCGTAGCGTTTAGAAATGGAGGCCGCTTGGCTAGATCTGACGTTTGGTTTTGGGGCCAACAACCTTTGACAGTTACCTCAAAATATACGTATCTTGGCTACCCCTTAACAATCAAGAATCCAACTGCTTACGTGGCGCAGCACTTTAAAAGCAAAGCATTGATTGCTACAAACGCAGTATGGAGAATACTATCTAAGTCAAGAACCATATCGTTCGGAGCAGTGATGAAATTACTTGACTCCATAGTTTTATCCACGTTGTTATACTCGGCCCCCATGTGGGCGACGAATCAGATAGGAGTTGTAAACCAGATCCAGGATATTTTTCTTACGGCGATTTCTTGACCTTCGCAAATTTACACTCCGGGCTATATCTTACGAACAGAAACCGAAAGGATGTCCCTTGAATTAAACATTACGAAATTGATTATAAAGTTCTAGATCGGATTTTAAAAATTGACAGGACAAGATTACCTTATGTTTGCTTGTTTCAGCTCTAGGAAGTTTCAATTTTGGGAAAAGCGGGAAACAACTTTATTTATAACCTGAATAACATCATTGACTCTTGGGGTTTTTCTTTTCTTAAGAACTGTGAAGATTATATGGTTTTGCGAGGAGAAATGCCTAGAATAGTTCAAACCACAGTGGACCAGCTACTCCAATTTGACCGAGCTAAGATACAAAACTCAACTCATTGTATTCACTATCAATCTCTAAGTAGCTCCTTTATGACGGAGGACTACTTACTATCAAACCTCTCTTTGAAAATAGCCCGTCAAAGGATGCTATGGCTATTTTTCCCCGAGGATATCACGGGATTTTGGAACAGCGACCCTTTAAATTTCTACTTCTGCAATGCTGGCATCCAAAAAATTTGGTTCATTATCTATTCCATTGCCCATTCCTACAGGAAAAGAGACTGGAAATTCGCGAAATTTCGGGGCTAACTCACTATAATGAACAACATGTATATACAATTTTTACTACTCTCCAGCTGGATAAAAACATTTGTTTATAAATATTTAAAATTTTTCAAGGCGATTGACAAAATGAGGGAAGAAGTGCTCAACTCCCCAGACAACGGCTGATTGCTCCACCTCCCCTCTAAATTGCTTTTCCTCCTCACTCATGTACATATATAACATCTTAGGGGAATCCCCTTGTAAGACAATAGTGTCTTAATGAAGGTTTTTGTTGTTGTTGTTGTAATAGGGTAGTTACCTGGTGGAGAGAAGAGTTGAGGAAGGATTTAAAGGTCTGTTCTTTACATGAGGATTCAACCCAGGAGGATTTTGTCTCGTTATTGACCATGTCTAGGAATGTAGTCCAGATAGGTATATGGTCAGTGAAGGCCATCTCATCTGATAAACCTCTAGTGACATGGATAGCCAGTGAGCTGGATGCCAGAGTTACATCTATAGAAGAAGATAAAGGCCCATTTGACCAGGTCGAGTCCACAGGAGGTCCCAAGAAATGAAGATCATTGAAGCTGGCGAACTCTTCAAGATTAGCACCCCGGAAGTCCAACCTCGCACCGATGCCCCAGGTAGGAGAGTGGGCGTTAGTGTCCATACCCAGGATCACTGGAAGAGACGCCCGTCTTATCGTATCTTCCAGAAGAGGGATGAAATCATCGGCAGCTCTAAGGCCGTGCCAGTAGGCCGAGTGCACCACGATGATGCTCTGCTCTAGACATATGGCTATGGAGGTTATGGCGGTGTCTGGGGAGGTTAGAGGGATGGGATGAAGGTTGCTACATGCCACAATTCCCGAGGGGATGTAGGCGCCTGGGACAAAAAAAAAGCCTGAAACCCACGTGTGGGCCAGAAGAAGTTAGTTGAGAGTTCTTGCAGGAGCACGATGTCGGCCTGTGTCGAATTTGCCAAATTTGCAATTTCAAGAATGACAGTTAGTGATTTTTTAGCGTTCACCTGCAGGACACGCAATGGCCTAGACATTGTTTCTTGTTCGGGCTATTCTCTCTTTTACAGAGGGACAGGTAGATAATGTGGCAAAGTGGTTGTGGGAGCTCCAGATTTTTTTTCTGCAGCGGCAGCAGCGGCTTTGGCTTGGCTCGACCGAGCATCGGATGCCCTCATGCTCTGCAGAGCCGCAGCGATAGCAGATTGGATGGGCAGCTGGACAGGCAGAAGCGCGGTGGCCGAAGCCACAGCAACGGAAGCATTGCTTTAAAGTATGACTGCGCTCATACCTGTGCACTAGACCCGCCACAGGAATACGTCCATGTTGACCGAGGATTTCGGCGACTTGGTTGTCAACTTCGATGAACACTGTACTAGTGCTGTGTGCCGCATTATTCGATCGATGGACTACCCTGATTTCACGCTTTTCCAGGAGTGACTACACGGAGTGGTTGGAGCGGAATCTCTCGCATATCTCATCGTCCCGCACCTCCCCGTCCACTCTTAAGAGGCAGTATCTTGGTAGGATAACCGGGCACTCGGGGCAGCTTAGCCCCGTTGGCAGGGAGGTCAGCCCAGTGGCCAGCTACTTTGCCATTTGGGTTGTTTTGGGGTGGAAAACCACCTCGCCGCTGGTGTTGATGGACGCCACCACGTGTTTTGATGACGCTAGGGAAGGATGAATCTTTTGAATTTCCCTCAAAAATTCCCTTGGGTTGCTTTGGGGTTAGCCGACCTGACGACGACATGCGATTCGAAGGAAGGAGCCCGATTCACAAATGTGGATTTCGCTTTGGGTTTCGGAGGTGCAGGCTTTACCGGCTTGTCTTTCTCTGCCACTACCGAGGCGAAAGAGGTGGAGGGAATCGGGACGTTGGCTGTGGGATTGGGTCTTCCTAGACTGGCTCCCTTGAAGGCGTCCTTAAGAAGAAGTTCTGCCTCTTGGACGAGAGTCAGTATCAGTCCTTTGGTGGCCATCTGTATTTTTTCGGGGGAGTCCAGGCTGGTGTCGGCAATGATCGCTTCGAAGGTTTGGCACTCAAAGTTGAACAAGTTCGCCGTGCTGTTGAATTTAAATTGGTGATGGGAAGACGGGAGGAGGTCTTCGTCCTCAGAACGCGGCCGCTTGTTGGCCTGCTGACTTCCTCCACCACCGCCATCATACTGGTTTAGCTCCATAAATAAAAACTATCAAAAAGCAAATCTACTCCAAAGAGAGTAAAAAAAGGCAGACCAGACAAAGAACATTATTCCGTTAACGAGATGAGGTGTGTATGGTTATTGGTTCGGCCAACAACAAATATCCAATTTATATACACATATATTTTTACATAATGAGGTTTTGAAAAAATGCAAATAATCTTCATTTATTTACATGCACAACAATTTATTTTACCATCACTACAGCATAAATCATTCTTGGTGAATTTTTTTTATTGCAATTCAGAATCTGCCACTGAAGCTTTACAAGCGTTTCGTACCTTTAAAGGTATTCGAAGCGGTAAAGAACCCATGAGTTGCTACTCTCTAAGGCGAATGATAAAAACTTTGGAGAAGAATGGATCTCTGGAAGCAAAATCTCGGAGTGGAAGACCATCGACATGCAAGTCAGGGGTTGCTACGGTTTCGCAGAATGTTGAAGCTATTGAAACGTTATCCACGTATGGAGAAGTAAGTGCTCGACAAACGGGGATTTGGTATTGAACAGTTTGGAGAGCACTAAGAATTTGTCTTAAAAAATACCCGTAAAAAAATTCAAAGACTTCACGAGCTAAAAGTCGGCGATTTTGAGAAGCGTCAAGAATTCGCTTCATGGGTTTTCCGGCAAATTGATATTGATGAAAACTGGCTGTTGAATGTTCTGTGGACAGATGAAGCTCAATTTTCTCTGAACGGAGAAGTTAACACTCAAAACAGCCGCATTTGGGCAACAGAAAACCCTAGGATTTTTACAGAAATGCCACTTCATCAGCCCAGAGTTATAGTTTGGTGTGGGTTCACTTCTTCTTTTATTATTGGGCCATTTTTCTTTTAAGAAATAAATGGAAAGAACATTTAAAACCGTTTCTGTAACTGGTGAACGTGCAGGACAGACAAGCACTGAGCGAAATAACATTCATGCAAGATGGAGGACCTCCTCATATCTCCCGCGGTGCCAAACAATTGCTGAAGGATACGTTCGGTGAAGATCGTGTGATAAGTCGCCACTTTATACACCAGTGGCCTTCAAGATCACCAGACTTGACGCCTTGCGATTTTTGGATATGGGGGTACATTAAGTCGCGTGTTTATCGATGCCGGCCTACCACATTGGTCATGTTGAAGGCTTCTATCAGACGGCACGTTTCATCAATTTCATCAGATATTTTATTTAATGCTGTCCATTCTGTCATCTATCGTCTGCAGGCGGTGTTTGAGAATGAAGGTCGCCACATTGAACAAGGATTCTGACCTAATACAAGAGAGAAGGCAGTTACCTCATGTGTTATAAAAGCTTCCATGTATTATATTATCTACCAATGTTTTGCAGCTCTTTGTGTTGGGTTATGGGTAAATAAATTCTGTCCTCATATCTTGTCTCTTTTTTATTCGTGAAAAGTAATTTTTGTTTGTTTGTCATTTGCTCACATCTTATATTATGTCGTGCAGACCAAAGTGTTATAACTTCTCGAATAACACTGTACACACAATTTTACCCCTTATGTTTAATTTATCGCTTTTCGCTCATTAAAAGAAATAGCATAAGGAATATTCTCTGTAACCCCCCACCTTTAGAAATATTGGGCAAAAAAAAATAATACAAAATGATTTTACTACCACGTTTTTCAACGCAAAAGGTTGATTTAAAAATTATATTTATTTGAGGGGATACATTTTAAAAAATCGTGTACAGTATAATAAACAATGATAACATTTGACAAGCCCATAGGATATTTGGAATAAAGTACGACAAATGTATTTTGTCACTCCCATCTATATTTCATTCGTTGGATCATGACAAATTTCCAGTTAAATAGTCGAGTGTCGCCAATTATTCAAGAAATTACACATTCCTTATAGCAAGAAATCCTATTAGTAGTACCATCATAATTTTTGGTACTATATTAACATTTCAAAAAATCGTGTATTGAATTCAGCTATGTTTTTCAAACATTCAATATATTTGACAAAACTCTATCAAAAATATAAATATTTTTTGCTACATGTTTTAATTTGCATATACCTATTTTACATATCTCAGATTGTATTTAAAAATCGTTAACCATTTCTTCTAACTTTTGGCGAAATGGTGCTTTATTAATTAACGATTTGATATTATTAGGATTCTTTCCTGGTATACAAAAAGGAAAAATACGTGTCGATCAGTTATATTTTTCAATTAATCAAACAATTTGGCCGCTGAATTTCTGATTCTGGTACAGCGCCATCTAGGGAATGAAATTGTAACTAAAATCAATTTCGAAATTTTCAATATTTGCCATAAAAAATCCCATTGCATTCTGAACACAATGGCGTTTACCGCATTGCTCTATCGCAAATATTCGCGGAGTTATTAATTTTTAAAGTTGTGCGGGACTTTTGGATCACCCTGTATATATATTCAGGAAAATGGTTTATATATGGAAATCATATATAATATTAGCGCCATATATTGCAAATAATACAAAGGAAAGTGAATCAACATATTATGATATTACAAGGAGAGTTGTAATTACGTGTTGAAGATATAATCTGAGATCAAATAATAAATCAGGCGGTAAATATTTTGTCTGTGTCGGATATCTCGTCTGCCTTATAAAAGAAGAATGCCAAGCTGACGCTATTGGATCTTATTTCTTTGGGAGAGAATAACATCTTCAAATACCCAACAAGAATAATAAGTCAATTGTATTTAGTATAAATAGTATAGTTATAATATGATATGTGTTCAGTGTTATATAATATAGTATATTTGGACTTAACGCAATCTATCGTTGAAAATTATAAACATTTAAGCGCTACCTTTCTTTTTAAATATATATATAATGATTAATAGTACAATATATATATATATTTAAAGAGAGAGAGAGAGTATTTGATTTAGCGATTTAACTTGGCCGGTAAATTATTCTAATCGAAGACAAATATGGTTTAAAAATTATACCTTTATACCTTTATTGTTCGGTACACGTTATATATTGTGCCCGTTAAAGATCGTTAAAAGCATGGTTTAATCCAGTCTCTCCTGGTGGTAGTCTCTCATCAGAGCACCCTTTTTAGGTTGATATTCTCCTCATAACCTTGCCTGATATTAAACAGAATTTTAGATAAGAGATCCATTCTAAAAGAGACCAGATAAAGCCATGTTTTTAGCGATATATCATTGGATATTCTACTGAATATTATTATGAAATATAATAGATAATGTAAATAATTAAGATATTTTGAATGTAATTCTACTGTCCCATAAGCTTATATCCATAGTCTTCTTCAAACCCATTTCTGAGATTCCACCCTTCAATGCTGCGTATATAACCAGAATCGTCCAATACATTATTAGAGCTCTGAGAAACGGTCTGGATTAAATTGACGAAACCGCTGGGAGTGTTCACCACTGATGAGCCAAGCCCTCCCAATATATTTTTTCATCGCAGTAAGGACAGTAGAAGTTTGTATTATGTATAAAAGAAACATTCGTGCTTTTACATCTTTTCATTTTATATGTATAAGAGTAGGGAACGGATATAAAATGAGTTCTTTTGGCATATAGAGTTCATGTAAAGAGGGTGATGCATTTTTATTATTATTTAACAAGAATATCATTTTTCAAATTGGTTACACGTTTTTATTTAAAAAGTGTGACGAATGGTCAGTCTATTTACATATTTTTATTGATGTGATATTTTTCGTTAAAGAACTTAAACCATGAATTTATATCAAAATTATAAGAAGGTCTATATTCTGTAGTCCATTTATTCTATGTTATATATTTTGAGAGATAGATAGAGAGAATTATTCTCTAGATTTTTAATACATGAGTATCATATTGCATATTCTTTTATAATAAAAAATTACTGATACTTTTGAATTCATTAGCAATTGCCAATGTTATTGCACTAGTGAAATCATTGAAAATATAATAGATAAACTTTAAATCACTATTTGCTTTAATTTAGCTGATGAAAATAATTAAGGAATAATTTAAGAATCAAAACATATCACTATTATAGGTAACTTGAATGGAAACAATAAAGTTAAAAGAATTTTGACGATCCCAGAAATAGATATGACAGCCTGACCCTATATAAATTTACATAGCGGATATTTTTAAAGATCTGACCTTTGACCTTATATAGAATACCCCGGCTAAAGAAGAAGTCTGGGGCCTTGTTAAAGACAGTCGGAGTTAGATGTCAAAGGGAACGCTGTCACGTTAAGGACAATTCTATAGTTTGGGCCAGCCAGTCTAACACGCCTCTCCATTCTTAATCTCCATAGCCTTCCTAGTTACTTTTAACCTCTGGAGTTTTCATTTCGCTTCTCTTTTCTATATACACCATATATATATATATACTAGACGAATGACCCGGGCAACGCCCGGGTTTACCCGATTAAATGTTTTATTCAAACACTATTCGTTACAATTATAAATTGGCGCCGTGGATGTCACTCTTGTGAAACGTCCCGCTCCAAACTTTACACTCAGATTAGTTACGATATAAATCTTCAAATCGAGCGAGTGTCTATAAATATTTCGATTTAGATCAAGTATTCTAATTATTAAGCGAACTATTATTAATAAAATTTTGAGAAGATTTCGATTTTAAACGTATTTATAACCTTTTAGTACTTGATAGAGGGCGCTGTTCGTGAGCTAAGTAGAATAATTTGAATATATAGTTTTAATATTTAATTTATATATGATTTAAAATAGCCTATCGTTTTCCTCGTATTTTTTTACCTATGTATGGAAATTTTGGTTTGAATTAGTGAACTACTGCGAATTTGTATACCGGACATACAAACCAACAAACAAACAAACATACATACAAACATTCATTTATATATATATAGAAGATATAATATAAATGAGTTTTAAAAATTGTTAAAAAAAAAATGCATCGGCCGGGAATCGAACCCGGGCCGCCCGCGTGGCAGGCGAGCATTCTACCACTGAGCCACCGATGCGTATACAAAATGGCCATATTTGGGTATTCATTCCATTCCGGATTACTCCGCGTAAAAAAAAAGTTCTTCAAATGAAAAAAAGAAATAGCCAAAAATACTAAGCAAATTGTATCCAAAAATTTTCCTCGGGTTTATAAAAAGCGACATGCAAAATTTGGTACCAATTGGTTCAGTAGTTTTTGAGTTTATCGCGAAACAGACAGACAGACAGAAATTGACTTTTATATATATAGAGATTAGTGTTTAGGTATTTGATTTAATTCATATATAGTTGATATAATAGTATATATTTATATTTTATTTTTTATAAATTAGTTTTAAAAATTGTAAAAAAAAAAATGCATTGGCCGGGAATCGAACCCGGGCCGCCCGCGTGGCAGGCGAGCATTCTACCACTAAGCCACCGATGCGTATACAAAATGGCCATATTTAGGTATTCATTCCATTCCGGATTAGTCCGCGTAAAAAAATAGTTCTTCAAATTAAAAAAAGAAATAGCCAAAAATAATAAGCAAAATGTAGCCAAAAATTTTCCTCAGGTTTATAAAAAGCGACATGCAAAATTTGGAACCAATTGGTTCAGTAGGTTTTGAGTTTATCGCGAAACAGACAGACAGACAGGAATTGACTTTTATATATATAGAGATTAAAGAAAAAAGAGGCATATCCTGACCAAGCTCACATGAGCATTTCTAGATAGCAGAACGCCATCTAGTGAAGCAAAAATAAACTAAACGTTTATTTAACTTGATCCGTGATATTTGGCCAACCCAATTTCTTGTGATGAATCAAGAAAAGTCAACCACGAACGCGTTTCGGGCTGTTGGCCCTCGTCAGTGTGGTGCAGACTGTACCTCTACGACCAAAACCTGGTCCCAGAGGGTTCCTGAGAAATCACGAAATTGGTATTTAAGGCCAAGTTTGCGTTAATACGCTTTTCATGTGAAAAAAAAACAATAAAAAATAATATTTATATAAATATATATATATATATTTATATTGAAACATAGTATGTATTAATTTAATTTATGTTTACCGTTCTTAGTTTTGTCCTTCCCTGAAATAAATTTTGTTTCCTCCTGAAGTTTTTGTCTTCCCTAATTTTCCACGTGGCAATATTAAAAATAATGAAAGCATATCATGACCAGAAGCACTCATTCATGTAACAAAATCAGAAGAATAACTCTCTCTCTCTCAAAATATATAACAAAATAAAAAGCCGACAGAAATAGACCTTCTTCCAATAATTTTCATATAAATCCATGGCTGAAGTTCTTTAACGAAAAATGTCACATCAATAGAAATATGTAAATAGACTGACCATTCGTTACACTTTTCTAGAGAAAAACTTTCAACCTTTTTGAAAAAAAAAATAATTATTAAATAATAATAAAAATGCATCACTCTCTCTATATGAACTCTATATGCCAAAAGAACTCAATTTAATAGGAGTGATAAAGAGAAGAAAATTATTATAAATGTGTAATTAATATAAAATATGAATATACTTTATGTATATGCAAAGTTGATTTGTAAAAACAATATCTTTAAAAGAATGATCAAATATATTAATAAAATGTAAAGGCAAAATCAATTATTTAAAAATAATAGCCAGAAGTTAATATAAAATTTAATGAAAAAATGTTTTTCAAGCCTATCACAGATATAAAAGAGTATGATGAATATATGATAAAAAATACATTTATATCTTATGACACACACACATTCTATATATAATTCAGACGAGAATGATGATAGCACAATGGCGTTGCATTATTAAGGGGCAGCCGATAGTGTGAATTCCTAATGATTGGCAGCAGACACCGCAATTAAGACATCCATCGGCTGCCTAATAAAAACCTTCCCCTCTAATATTCAATTCTCTAATGGAAATGGCAGCCTACAAAAATCCAGGGTTGCCAATATCTTTTTAATCCCATGGGCTTAAAGTTTCTGGGTCATTTAGGATTATTAAATATTTTCTTTTAGTCGGGTCACCCTGGATTTAGCGGCCATTTTTTAATGTTGTCCCGCAGGGGTGAATTACAAAATAATTGTATGAAGAATAATTAGGTGGAATTTACCCTCGCCCTCATTTCCTTTAGCACTAAAAATGGCGGGAAAATGACGATATTGACTCCTTCTAATTATCGTCTGATGGTATTCCAGGGTAGCAGGTTTCAATTGATGTTTTAATTTAAAGATCTTCTGTTTATGAGACAGCAAAGTCTTAAATTTATTCTTATTATGGAAATAAATTAAATTACCCTCATTAAAAATATGGTTAGGTGATTTATTTAGTAAAATATAGTTTATTAATGCAAACGATTTTCTTTTTTTTATATTCACCAAATAGGATCGTCTGAAAAACAGAGGTTAATCATATTTTATTATTTGCAGTCTCAATTTTTTAATAATAATATCATGTTAACTCACAAAATTGTAATGATATACACTGGTGTCCAAAAAATAAGAAACTTAACCAATATTGAAATTTCTTAAAAGCTAATTTATTAACAAATATAAAATTTAGTATACAAATAGTTTAAACTATGGAGAATATGACTAGCTATATGAAAATAAAAAAAAAATATTTTAAATTATGAAATATGCAAATTATTACCAACATACCCAAAGCTAAGGTTCCAGATCTTAAAGAAATAAGATATCAATAGGGAGTATGATCACCTCTAACAGCTATCAAGGTCTCACAGCGAGCCCTCATACTGTTTACCGGGCTTTGGAGGAGGTCCAGGGGTAGTAAACCCCACTCCTCCAATAGAGCAGTTCTTAGCTCAACGAGGGTTCTGGGAGAGGGGTGACGAGCGCCAATACGCCTCCCTAGAGCATCCCACACATGCTCTATTGGATTCAGGTCCGGAGATCTGCCTGGCCAATCCATCCTTCGAATATTCTCACTCTGGAGATATTCATTGACTAGCCTAGCCCTATGCGGACGAGCATTATCGTCCATAAAAATTAAATTGTGACCAATTTGATCTCTATAAGGTCTTAGATAGAGCTCAAGGATCTCGTCTCTGTACCTTTGGGCAGTTAAAGTGCCCCCAGAAAAAATGTGGAGGGGTGTGCGTCTGCTAGAACTGATGCCAGCCCAGACTAAGAGACTGCCCCCTCTAAAACTGTCTATTTCCCTGATGTTACTGGGATGATAGCGGGTTCCAGGCTCCCTCCAGATGAAAACTCGTCGAGAATCTGTGTTTAAACTAAATCTTGACTCGTCACTGAAGAGAACATTGGCTCACTGATCATGAATCCAGGCGTGATGTTCCAAGCACCAATTCAAGCGGGCTCTCCTGTGAGCAGAGGTTAAAGGGATACAGACCATTGGTCGTCTTGCATAAAGAGCATCTCGTGGAGCCTTCGGTAAACAGTTTGTCTTGAAATTCTCGTTCCAGTAGCACTTGAGAGTTCATTAGAGAGTTGAATAGCTGTCATCTCACTATGGCGCTTGGCAGTTACGACCAGATAACGGTCTTCAGAGGTATCTGTTTTTCTTTTTCTACCAGAACCTTCTTTTCTTTTGATGGTTTCTGTCTCAATGAACTGTTTCCATATTTTGCTGACCACAGATTTATTCACATTTAGCCATTTTGCTACTTTAATTTGTGATTGCCCTGCCTCCATTCTTCCAACAGCTCTCCATTTTAAATCATCTGCTAAATTTTTCGTAAACTCATAATTAACTAAGGATTAAATAAAATTATAATCGGACAATTCTTAGATGGGGTAAACGACACGTCAAATAGCACACTTATAAAGACAAGCAAAAATTTTCATATTTTCAATTTTACCGAATCGAATGGTTGCGATAAATAAATTCTACGACTTAAAATACCTAATTAAATTACTTTTTAGCTTTTAGCGTTGTAAATTTTAAAACATATCATTAAAAAACAAAAGTTTCTTATTTTTTGGACACCAGTGTATTATTTGAATATTTTAAAATGTGTTTTTGTGTGTGTGTGTGTGTGTGTGTGTGTGTGTGTGGATACATAATGTAAAATAAATCACAAATTCTAACTTGATTTGGTAAAATTATAGATATATTAACCAATTATCTATTTAATTACCGACGTTTCAATGATTCGATGTCATTCTCATCAGTGGAATGATTATTTTTAAATCCTATTTTTACTTATACACGATTTTCTATTAGAAAATTATTTTCATCAGTGAATATTTTCATTATTTATTTAAATACACAAAACGTGATATCCCCGCAGGGAGAATTGCATTAATTTACAATCTAAATATAGATACAATTTAACGCTATAGCTTGGCCATCATGTAATACAAAACAAAGCAATAAAGGTTTTTTGAAGTTCGCCATGCCCAAGACAGGATACAAGTATCCGATGACAGAAGTCGTTAGTTTTACGTCTGCTCCCCTTCCACCGACAAAAGACCAGACAACAAGCAATTCATCTCTACCTCTCATGTAGATCACACTCTACTGGACATTATCCGCGTCTTCGGCGCTGGCTCTCTCATCTAGGTGACATCCAACCTACCTCGTTCTTTTGTTTTACCCAATGACGCCTGAAACCACTGTGGACCCATGACTGCATATAACCTAGCTACGACATATATGTCATAATATATGCTCTTCCAGGATTAATAAAACAATCCAACAGCCAACGAGAGAGAGATGGGCAGCTAAAGCTAAGAAAACTAACTTGCGACCCTTTGTTGACCACATTCCTGAGGGGGGCGTCAACACCTGGCGACTAATCTTTTGTTTGCCCCGCTTGTGTACACAGGGAAAAAACAGTCGTTCAGCTGATAATTTATCACTCGCCACCTCTTTCTCTCTCGGCTGGCTGCCTGGATTTTTTGCTCTAACAACTCGTCGTGTGATTATTTCTCACCTCACCACATCATTTACCACTATATTGTCACATATATATATTTTTTGATTAAAAATAAAGAAGGCATTTCCTGACCACGAGCACATGTGCTTTTTAGATGGCAGAGCGATCATGTGTTCGTGGTCAGGAGAAGCCTTCTTTATTTTCAATATCAACATCTGACCCACTTATCTTTTATTTTTTCTATTGTTTTTTCATATATTTTTATATTACACATCAAATTCAACTCAATATTTATTCCATTATAAAATCTAGTGAAAGATTATATCCAATATGAGTTTATAAGACAAAGGTCTGTATTCTCTCCATATTTATTCATCATTTAAATATATACGAAGGATGAATAGATAAAAAAAAACATTATTCCTAACTTCGTGCGCCCTACTAGGAACATAAACCTTAACTACATCACATATATATGTAGATCTCTGAATATCCTCCATCGATATTTTAACCGACTCAATATTTATTTACACCAATTGCGAGATAACAAACCGGACGTCAACTTTCTTCAATATTTATTTGGCAGATTGGTTACCTAGCGACAAGATATCCTAGAATATATGCCTTCTTCTTCTGATGCTTTTTTCTTTTTGATATAGTTATTCGAAACGCTTCGATTTCTTCGATGGTATAGCTATTGGTTGATGGAATAGAATCAACCATTATTCTTTGTATGCATCTATATGATTATTGACTGAGTTTAAATATATTATTCCACAATTAAGCACTGTTGGGAATATATATATATATATATATATATATATATATATATATATATATATATATTATATAATCTAAAAATATTATATAATCTAAAAACCTCAAATATTTCTATATTTTAAAAAATATATACTTTATTTTATTCATTGATAATTTTATTTTTTGTTATCATCGTTTTTAGAAAGACTTTTAGTTTGGTTGTTTAGTTTCGTTGTATAATTTTGTTGTAAATATGCGTAGATAACCAATCAATCCTTTTAAATCACTAATATAGGATTAAATTATAAATTCTATATAATGTGAAAACTAACAAATGTGTAATTTTCCTCAAGTAATTGAAAATAAAAGCTACTTGACGGTAAATATTGATCTTTTTTTATCACGACTGCACCTCAACCCTTTATCTTATCGATCCTTTGTCTTATCAAGCCTAATCTAACAACAACACAAAATATTCATAACAATAAGCCGACAGGATTACCTGATTTTTCAACCTAATTGCTCTATAAATTATTCAAATTTTATAAAACTATTTTTACAAAATGTCTCGCAAACAAAGGAATGTAGAACACGCCATGACGCCAAATCCAAGTACTATAGAAATACCGAAATTTAATGGTCAAAATTTAGACATAATATCTTGGCTCAAATTCTTTAACAAAAAATGTTTACAGAAGCATTTTGATGAAAATTTTAAACAAAATAATATATCAAATTATCTCGAAGGTGAAGCTTTCAATTATTATATAGAAGAGTTACAAGATATAGATAATTGGGGGGAAATAGAACAAAAATTAACATCATACTTCACTATAAATGATTCAAATTTATTCAGTAGGTTTCTAAATTTAAAATATAATAATAATAATGATCTTGAACAATATTTTAAAGAAAAATCTGCCTTAGCCAATAAACTTAATCTTGAAAAAACACTTTTACTAGAAGCACTTACAGATGGAATGCCAGATCACCTAAAAAAATATATAATAGCTGCAAGAGTACAAGAACCTTCAGAATGGTATAAAATCACAACCCAATTAAATTTATCAACAAATAAAGAAGAAGAACCCCAACAACCCTCTACCAGTACAAGCACTCCAGTAAAAAGATTTAATTCCAACTCCTCCCTAGCTCATCAATACCAGCCTTTTCCCAGGACAGCAGCAGCAGCTCACCACCAGCAAGAACCCCACAAATCAATGAACCAGCCTCCATACCCCTGCAAGATATGTGCATCTCACCAGCTACCCAACCAGATCCATTTCCATAGAGACTGCCCACTTAAGAACAATAATCATCCGAAGCGCATCAATCCAGGTAGAACATTATTACTTTTTTCTGTATTTATAAACCAAATATCCTTACCTTGTGTACTTGACACTGCATCATCTATTTCCATTATACCTTTAAAATACTTAAACCATATTTATTATAAAATTTTAGATAATTCCCCAAAAGAAAGAATAGGTCAGGTAGAAGGATTTACTTACCCATTATACAAAATATTGGTTAGGCTTAGCTTAGGTAAAATTACAAAGTATCAAGAAATGTTTGTTTGTGATAGTCCAATAGAATATCTTATTTTAGGTTTACCAACATTTTATATATTTAAGTTGCAAATAGATTTTTCAAAAAACCTTCTTTTCCAAAATTATAAATTCTTGTATTCTTTTAATCCAAAAACTGATAATCAGAAGTCATATGCCACTACCCTATGTATTCCAGACCCATACTATGTTAAAAATTCATCTCTTTTAAATATTAACCCATTGTGTAATTTCAATTCTTTTGATATACCAAATACAAATGTTAAACTTATAGATCCTAATTCAAATCCCATTATTGATTCTAACTCATTTCACCGTATGCGACAACCGGATTCTATAACAAATTATAATTCATATTTAGACTTTAGTAAAGTAGATATTAATCCAAATTTCTCAAATCAAACAATTTCAGATATATTGCATAAATATAAGAATGTTTTCTCTAAACACAATTTTGATATAGGACACATAAAGACTAACCCAATTTGCATATCTCTTTTAGATAATATTCCCATAGCACAAAAGCCATATAGGACATCTTTTTACAATAATGCTGAAATACAAAAACAAATAACTGAATTATTAAAATATGATATTATTAGACCCTCATCTAGCCCCTATAGTTCTCCTGCATTATTAGTGAATAAAAAATCTGATGCCCCAAATCACCCCACAAGACTCTGTATAGATTATAGGAAACTTAATCAAAAAACAGTTCCAGAACATACACCAATTCCACTTATAGAACAAATTATAGATAGGTTATCACAGTCAAAAATATATACTATTCTAGATGTCAAAAATGCATATTGGCATATACCTATAGATGAAAAAGATAGACATAAAACCTCCTTTGTAACACAATTAGGATGTTATGAATGGAACAGACTTCCATATGGTCTAAAAAATGCACCTTCACAATTTGAAAGGATTATGAAGTCAGTTTTCACTAAACATAACATACACTATGCCTTAAATTATTTTGATGATATTATTATACACTCCAAAACTTATGAAGAACACATTAAACATTTAGATGACATATTAGGTATATTCGAACAAGAGGATATAAAGCTGAATCTCAATAAATGCAAATTTTTACAAAAAGAAATACAATTCTTAGGATACACTATTAACTCAGGAAAATATACACCAAATAACACAAATATTGAAGCAATTTTAAAATTAAATAGACCATATAATATTAAAACCTTACAGAGATTTTTAGGCACCATAAATATTTATAATAAATTTATTCCCCATTATGCGCAAATTAGGGCACCTTTGAATGAACTTTTGTTAAAAAATGCTCCTTGGCTATGGAGTGGGAAACATGAACAAGCCTTCCAAACACTTAAAAATGCACTCATATCACAACCTGTACTATATATTTATGACCCATCAAAACCATGTCATTTATTCACAGACGCGTCAAGTCTAGGAGTAGCAGGAGTTCTTAAACAACCAGATGAACAAGGCATTTTACACCCCATAGGTTATTTTTCAAGAAAACTTCACCCATATGAACAGAATTATACTGCCTCAGAAATTGAAACATTAGCTATCATTAATTCAGTACAAAGGTTTCATACATATCTACACAACATACATTTTACTTTGCACACAGACCACTTACCTTTAAAATGGATCAAAAATGTAAAAAATCCACAAGGTAGGTTATTTAGATGGTCTTTAATCCTATCTCAATATAGCTTTGACATTAAACATATTAAAGGATTAAATAATATAGAAGCAGACATGCTGTCAAGAGCACCTGTCTCATTTTACCTAACATATAATGAGTTAAAAGAACACCAATCCACAGAACAAATTAGTAGTGCTAAAATTAAAATACAAAATGGTCTTTATATAATACATAAAAAGGGTTTTAAAAGAGCTTATGTACCACAAACACTAAGACACAAATTATTAAACAAAGTACACACAAAGCATGGACATATTGGAACAACTCAAATGACTAAAATAATTTCTCCACACTATTATTGGTCACATATGACTAGAGATATTGCTAATTACACCAAACATTGTGAAACTTGCCAGTTTAACAAGTCTAGGGATAACAGAATTGTTTATGGACCACTACAACAGATGCCAATAGCTACACACCCAAATCACATTTTTTCTCTAGATACATTGGGCGGGTTACATAATTATGGGACAACAAGACACAGTATCCATATGATAGTAGATCACCATAGTAGATTCCTTTGGGCTTTTCCAACAAAATCTGTATCAACTGATTCTTATATAACTTGTTTGAGAAATTTATTCCAAATTAATAAGCCTGAAATATTAATAACTGACAGAAATGCAGCTTTTCTTAGCAGAAAATTTAAACACTTTTTAGATAGAAATAATGTTAAGCATCTACTCACCAGTTCCCATCACCCAGAAACAAATGCAAAAGTAGAAAGACTAAATTCCACTATCATTAATAGGTTAAGATGTGAATATAATGATAATTTAAAGATTCCTTGGACAAAATATATTCCTAAAATTACTGAAAGCTATAATGAAACAGTACATACCACAACAGGCTTTACACCTAAATTCTTATACTATGGAATACAACCACAGTATATAGAACATGACACAGTAACACATACACCAATTGAAAAGGCAAGAAAATTAGCCATTGAAAGAACCATAAAATCCCATGAACACAGCAAACAACTTTATGACATTAAACACCCAGAACCCATTTTTAAAGAAGGAGATCAGGTATTAGTAAAAACCTTTATTTATCCAAACACTGGTAAATTAACACAAAGATATATAGGCCCATTTACAATTTTAAAACAACTTTCTCCAGTCACATATGAAATAGATAAGCCTAATATACCCCAAAGAAAACAAACAGAAATTATACACTCAAATAAGCTTAAATTATTTTATCCAGAAACAGATTTTTTACTTCACTATAGCACTAACATAGAAAATGACTTTATAGTAAACCAAAATTCTAACACAAAGTTAATAGATATTGATGATAAACCATGTTTTTTACAGGAAGGCCATATTTTGGACATGGACAATGAAGAAAAAATATCAGCACCAATTCTTAAGCCTTCACAAATAACTTAATGTCACTCCATACATCTATTAGCGTTTCATTACTCAACCATGTAAAAATAACATTTTCTACTGCTTTTGATATTTTGAAGTGTAACTAGCATGTCATAATTACTCAATTTTAAATACCTTTCTTGCTTCATATCCATAATTCCTATAAATCGCCCATTAATACTTCTTATATATACTTTTATTATAATTTCATAATTATATAAATTTTTGTAAACAAACTTTCTTTTGTTTATTATGAAAAAATGTGCGTATTGATTTTTATTGTTTCATTTTTAATTATTTCTAAAGATTTATTGATTTCGTTTAATTAATTATTTTTAATTACCAATTTTATTTTAAAATTTTATTTTTTTTAGAATCTTTTTCACAGGGGGGAAATATTATATAATCTAAAAATATTATATAATCTAAAAACCTCAAATATTTCTATATTTTAAAAAATATATACTTTATTTTATTCATTGATAATTTTATTTTTTGTTATCATCGTTTTTAGAAAGACTTTTAGTTTGGTTGTTTAGTTTCGTTGTATAATTTTGTTGTAAATATGCGTAGATAACCAATCAATCCTTTTAAATCACTAATATAGGATTAAATTATAAATTCTATATAATGTGAAAACTAACAAATGTGTAATTTTCCTCAAGTAATTGAAAATAAAAGCTACTTGACGGTAAATATTGATCTTTTTTTATCACGACTGCACCTCAACCCTTTATCTTATCGATCCTTTGTCTTATCAAGCCTAATCTAACAACAACACAAAATATTCATAACATATATGTATATATTCGTAGTAGAGAAAGAAGGCTGATAATTATGAAGGTCCTCTATTATAGTTAAAGGTATTTATAAATAATAAGGAAGGACAAGAGATAAAATTATATATACACTAGCAGCTCTCGCCTATCACCGGCCTGACCTATCCAATAACCGCTAGCCAACAGACAATCCAACAAAGCTGCGATATATATAAGCAGAGTTGAAAATTAGCATTGAAAATACTATAAAAATATACATATTACAACAGAGTATTATATCGTTGAAATATTTAAGAATTTCCACTTTTAACAAACACCTATATAGTCTATTTAATATTCATATTGTTAATTCTATTATAAAATATTAATATATACAGTTATCAGAGTCATCAAGCAACAATTCTTAATAATCAATTCTGTCGCCGTTTGCTTTTGTGAATGGAATAAATACCCAAATATGGCCATTTCTCATAAGCATCGATGGTTCAATGGTAAAATGCTCGCCTGCCACGCGGGCGGCCCGGGTTCGATTCCCGGCCGATGGATATATATATATATATTACAATTTTTAAAACTCATTTATATATTATACAAGAATGACATCCACGGCGCCAATTTATAATTGTAACGAATAGTATTTGAATAAAAGTATTTAATCGGGTAAAACCCGGGCGTTGCCCGGGTCATTCGGCTAGTATTAAATATAGAGCAGAAGAGTGGTAGCATAATTAAAATATGTCAACTAATTATGCAAATAAGTTCACATTTTAATGAAAATACTATCCCGTGTATCGATATTAAATTGAAGGAATAGACTTCTATAGGGATAGGGGTTTCTTATACATTTAATTAAGATCTATAGAGAGTGTTGTTTGGAATTAAGGCCCTTCTACAGAAAATAAATACGATTCGTATTATACATACGATGCGTATTGTATTTTCTCCTGTAAAAGGCTTTTATTCCCGAAAGTTAGAGATGTGAATTAAATATTTGAAGATAAACATATCTCTGGAAGTTTAAAGTCTTCATTTTAATATACAAATAAGTGTTGATATGGAAAAAACGCCATCTATCAGAATAAATATCAACTAGGCCGTGATATTTTATTCTAGAAATTGGTCAAATACTTTTAAAAAGATTTAATAAGAAAATTCAATTATTTATGCTTTTTGAATTCTTGTGTGTACTTATGATCGTGATGTACACTATAGGTTAGAAACCTAAAAAGATAGTTATTTCCACTTCTGAAATTCAATATTGAAATACTTTAAAATCGAATGTACGAAAAATCACGCCTAAAATAGGTTAAAAAACAATACCGGTTTCATAACACTTTATATTATCTAATGTTGTGTGTGCTGTTTTCCTCTTTTATGAATTTGCGCACATTCAAAGAAGAGATGATACATCGGTTTAATGCATTCTCAATACATTTATTGGAAGTACCTATAATGAACATAAAAATTATAGATAACGAATAAAGTATAGCTTGAGGAACTTAAATAGGATTTCCTTTCGTTCAAAATCATCACAAGTAACGGATCAGTAATAAAAATAAAACGTTAATATTAAAGAATACTCGTGGTTACCATCAGAAAACGATGCCTTGAGGCTATAGCTAGGTGATTATAAAGTTTGTCTCTTTATAAATGGCCTTTTTATTAGAGATATGACTCGTCTTTTTCTCTATCTCTCGCCTAAATTCTTATAAAAATTCCAGTCATAAAATTGGCCAGATTACTTGACTAATATAAAATATAATTTATCATAATACAAATATATATTTTCTTGAAAATAGATCAATCCATAAAAATATCTACAATTAAAAAGGCATATATTGAATCAAAATATAATTTATTTATCAATATTTCAGTTGGCTGAACGCCAACCTTTTTCAAGGTGTTATAACATATTAATGTTGACATATAGGCGCATTAATATGCTATAATACCTTGAAAAAGGTTTCGTGTTAAGCCAAGTGAAATATTAGTAAATAAATTATATTTTGATCCAATATATGCCTTTTTTAATTGACATATATATGTATATAAAAAATAAAAAAAGTGTTTTTTAATTATATCTATGATACAAGATTTCTGGAAAGCTTTTTAGCAGGCAAGGTTATAAACATGTTATTTGCGAATTTGTGTGATTTAACAAATATTTTGATTATTTGTGATGAATTCAAAGCCATCATAAAACTTTACGATGACATTTGTCATTATAAATATACAATTTAGCAGTCATACAAACGTCACAATTTTCCTAATTTTTTTTTCCAAATAGTTATCTTTATTTTCGAGAATATGTAAATGAGAGAATTCAAACAAGTTTATCATTTTGGTTTAATTAAACTCAGTTTCTCAAGTCACATGTTGCGCAGGATTATATTGAAATATCTCTGCAGTTTACTAATTAGACATATTTGAAAATTATTAAATTTTAAGAAAGACTACTATTGATATTAGACAAGCTTATAGAGAAATATCTTTCTTACTTCAAAATAATTTAGTTCATAGAATATTCAATAGTAAAATCATAAAATGCATAACCTGACCATGCTATATAAGCCTTTAAGATAGCAGAGCGCCATCTATTAGAACAAAAATCAATTAAACAATGATTTAAACTTGTTCCCTGATATTTGGTCAACCCAGAATCAGAGAACAAGTAAACTCAAAAATTTTAAATATCATTTGTTGTTTGAGAGTTTTATATTTTCAATATTTTAATTTTAAAAAGTGTCTTTTATGTTTAAGTTTGTATTTATTTCTCGATATATGCAAATGTGAGGCTTTACATGTATTTTAGAAAATCGTATATGTATATAAGTAGAACTAAGATCCAAAATAATCTTTCCCCTGAAGAGAGTAACAGAGAGTCACTGAAAAACGGGAATTTAATTATTTTTGATGTAGGTATATTTTAAATCAAATTTTGGTTGAATTTTGTTCCACTAGATGTTTCTCTGCCATCTAAAAAGCTCGTGTGAGCGCGGTCAGGTAATGCTTTTTTTTTAATACCAAACACATGACCTTTATTATTATTTTTTATTATTTTCGCCATATTTAATAATATTCACACATCGAGTAAGGTATTTTACAGAACCCTAACAGAGAATATACAATAAATATTTATATAGAATTATTTCATCGATAAAAAGTAAATTATATTGAGATCGGTTTCCATTAATAAAGGTTGTTTAAAGATTTTTGAAAAATTTCTAATGGATATTTATGCTCTCTTAATCCATTTGTGGGTATCTTTAGTTAAATATAAAATATTGATAGATATAACTTTTTAAACACATTTTTGACTAATGACCGACTTCGGTCGGAAATATGTAAAAATGGAATATTAAATTAATTTCTTATCAAACTAATTTACATATTGCATCGTTGAAACTATATGACTGTATATCGTGTTTGATATTCATCAGAATATGTCAAATAGTGTACAAACCTATGTGTGAAATAAAATGTATAAGTAATTGAGCAAAATATCAGTTTAATTTGCATATAGCCGGCTTAGTACTATAACAAAGAGTTCATTTAAAGGAACTATACCTGGTGTCAAAGTTACATCTAGTTAGGTTTAGATAACAAATAGACCGTCACTTTGAGTGAAGTCATAGAGAAACAAAAAACAAAAACTATCACTTGTAGTGAAGCCATATAGGGGAGTAAAAAACCATACATATATTGAAGCCATACAGAAACAAATAGACCATCATTTGGAGTGAAGCCATATAGAAACAAATAGACCATCACACTTGGAGTGAAGCCATAGAGAAAAAAAAACTATCACTTGTAGTGAAGCCATATAGGGGAGTAAAAAACCATACATATATTGAAGCCATACAGAAACAAATAGACCATCATTTGGAGTGAAGCCATATAGAAACAAATAGACCATCACACTTGGAGTGAAGCCATAGAGAAAAAAAAACTATCACTTGTAGTGAAGCCATATAGGGGAGTAAAAAACCATACATATATTGAAGCCATACAGAAACAAATAGACCATCATTTGGAGTGAGGCCGTATAGAAACAAATAGACCATCACACTTGGAGTGAAGCCATAGAGAAAAAAAAACTATCACTTGTAGTGAAGCCATATAGGGGAGTAAAAACCCATACATATATTGAAGCCATACAGAAACAAATAGACCATCATTTGGAGTGAAGCCATATAGAAACAAATAGACCATCACACTTGGAGTGAAGCCATAGAGAAAAAAAACTATCACTTGTAGTGAAGCCATATAGGGGAGTAAAAAGCCATACATAGATTGAAGCCATATAGAAACAAATAGACCATCATTTGGAGTGAGGCCGTATAGAAACAAATAGACCATCACACTTGGAGTGAAGCCATAGAGAAAAAAAAAAACTATCACTTGTAGTGAAGCCATATAGGGGAGTAAAAGCCCATACATATATTGAAGCCATACAGAAACAAATAGACCATCATTTGGAGTGAAGCCATATAGAAACAAATAGACCATCACACTTGGAGTGAAGCCATAGAGAAAAAAAACTATCTCTTGTAGTGAAGCCATATAGGGGAGTAAAAAACCATACATATATTGAAGCCATACAGAAACAAATAGACCATCATTTGGAGTGAGGCCGTATAGAAACAAATAGACCATCACACTTGGAGTGAAGCCATAGAGAAAAAAAAACTATCACTTGTAGTGAAGCCATATAGGGGAGTAAAAACCCATACATATATTGAAGCCATACAGAAACAAATAGACCATCATTTGGAGTGAAGCCATATAGAAACAAATAGACCATCACACTTGGAGTGAAGCCATAGAGAAAAAAAACTATCACTTGTAGTGAAGCCATATAGGGGAGTAAAAAGCCATACATAGATTGAAGCCATATAGAAACAAATAGACCATCATTTGGAGTGAGGCCGTATAGAAACAAATAGACCATCACACTTGAAGTGAAGCAATAGGGAAAAAAACACTTGTAGTGAAGCCATATAGGGGAGTAAAAACCATACATAGATTGAAGTCATATAGAAATAAATAGACCATCACTTGGAGTGAAGCCATATAGAAACAAATAGACCATCACACTTGGAGTGAAGCCATAGAGAAAAAAAAACTATCACTTGTAGTGAAGCCATATAGGGGAGTAAAAAGCCATACATAGATTGAAGCCATATAGAAACAAATAGACCATCATTTGGAGTGAGGCCGTATAGAAACAAATAGACCATCACACTTGGAGTGAAGCAATAGAGAAAAAAACACTTGTAGTGAAGCCATATAGGGGAGTAAAAACCATACATAGATTGAAGTCATATAGAAATAAATAGACCATCACTTGGAGTGAAGCCATATAGAAACAAATAGACCACACTTGGAGTGAAGCAATAGAGAAAAAAAAAACACTTGTAGTGAAGCCATATAGGGGGGTAAAAACCATACATAGATTGAAGTCATATAGAAATAAATATACCATTACCTTAAGTAATGCCATATAGGAAAAATCGACTCTACTTGAAGGGGCACTATAAAAAAATAAATAAATTATAACATGGCGTAAAATTATATCGAAAAAATAGAATAACATCTGAAAATAATCTCCATAGAAACCAATAAACGAATTATCGTCTATACACCAGGTATTCACTTTTGATGATGAATAGACATGAAATTTAAGACAGAATTCAATATTAATCAGTTACGTATATCAGTTACCTATTCAAAATGATTTCTAGATCGAAAAAAAAAAATTGGGCATAATCTGACCACTATTTTATATGCAACTATATATGTAACTATCAAAAATAAAAATGGCATATCCTGACCAGGAGCACATGTGCTTTACAGAAGGCAGAGCGCCATCTGGTGGAACAGAAATCAACTAAACATTGATTTAGCCTGTTCCCTGATATTTGGCCAACCCAATTTCTTGATAAATCAAGAAAAGCCATTCACGAACGCGTTTCGCGCTTTTTGGCGCTCGTCAGAGTGGACTAAGCTAGGGAACAGGCTAAATCAATGTTTTGTTGATTTCTGTTCCACCAGATGGCGCTCTGCCTACTGTAAAGCACATGTGCTCCTGGTCAGGATATGCCATTTTTATTTTTGATTTCAACACCTGATCTTTATATCTCTTTTTTTTTCTTTCGTTTTTTTCATATGTAACTATGTTATATGTACTTTAATATACGAAATAGTATAATTTATGTACTATGATCAACATAACGTATATCATAACATTCTCTTTAGATATATAATTGAATATTATTTTTCAAATCTCTAGTTGTTCATAGATTTTCAAATGTACATGTACTTATATAATATTATAAAATACGTTATATATAATTGAATCAAATATATTTCTAGAATATTTGCCAAAAGATGTCATATATATCTTGTTATTTTCAAAGAGAAAAGGATAATAAAAACAATCATTTTTATTCAAAATACTGTCAAATCTTCTTACTACGCTTCTATAAGCAGAAATACGACATCTTCTCCATTATTTACATAAAAATACGTTAAATTTTAATATGAAATATTCAGCCATTTTTATTTATCACTCTTTAAAGATTTTGTAGGGTGTATTTTAGGTTTATAGCAACACAAACGTGTTAAGGTATTAATATAAATAATTTGAAATTATAGGCTATATCGATCTAAATAAATATCGTATAACCAATATTAAGGGAAAATTTGATAAAAAAAAACTATTATTTGATATTTATACCAATAGATGGCGCAATACATCTATCAGTATTAGGATTAGGAGAGTAATTTTTTATTAAAAATAGATGAATTTCAAATTCACACTGTAAAGATATTGTCGTATTTACAAATGAAACTTGAGATTGATGAGTGTGAAATTCTTATTTAAACAATTTTGTTAATGTTTTCAAAAATAACCAATGTTTGAAAAGAATATTAATTGATATTTTTCGATAATTATCATATCGATAATATAAATTTATTTATTTCTTTTTTTTAAATTTTGACTTAGAGCGCTATGTCCCCCTAGGGACACTTGAACTATATATAATTATATATGAGATATAAATTTACCCTCAAAGTTCTAATAAACACTGTAATATCACTTTAATGCATACCTCTCGGTAACAGGAATTTTCAATAATTCAGAAATTTCTATAAGTGTTATTTTTATAATATTTTAAAAAAGTGAAAAAAAAAACAATTTTGGATATTTTTCGCCTCATTTCAGCAATTAAATACAATATTTATATTTATATAAACTAAAAATTTACAAATATAACACGATAGAGCTATATTTTAAATTAAAAAAAATGTAATTTAAAAGAAAAATATATATATAATGTCCTTTCCTTTCTTTTCTTCTTTAAACTCTACTCAAACCTTGTAATATAGTATCTAAGTTTAGTGTTGTTTCTTAACGCAAGCATCCTTTATGGAGATATCGCATCTGATTTGATATTAAAAATAAATATTTCGTTATATATAGCAAAATATTATAATAAATCTATGTATATTCATTTAAATTGTTAATTAAATCTTTGAAAAACATTATTATTGAAACGGATATGGTGTGACCTCCTTAAATCCGTTAAAAAAATATATATATTACTGTATTTTGAAATATTTTAAAGTTATCATTTTTGTAGGTTTTCTACACACAAAAAAAAGCAGTAAAGAAATTCCTTGAAGTCTAAGGTATTATAGAATTAGGAAAATGATGTTAGATGGTTTGGAAGTAACAGGGGAATCCCTCCATATGATTTCTCCACCCGGAGGTTTGTTTTATTTATGTCTCAGATGATGGATGAAGATAATATCGGAAATATTTGACCCCGTACACTTCCGTGGGAAGCTAGAATAGATGGTAGTAAATATAGACATAATTACTGGTTAGGATAGTGTGTCTTAAACTTGATTCATTTTTATCATCAATAGGAGAGGATAAATTGTAATTTATAAATGATACTATGAGAAATTTGAACTTCCGTGGGAACCCAGAATAGATGGAAGAGAAGGTAGTAAATATAGACATAATTATTGGTTAGATAGTGTGTCTTTAACTTGATTTATTCCTATCTTCAATAGGAAAGGATTAATTGTAATTTATAAATGATACTATAAGAAATTTTAACTATCTCTATTTGAACTATTTTGAACTTCCGTGGGAAGCCAGAATAGATGGTAGAGAGGGTAGTAAATAAAAACATAATTATTGGTTAGGATAGTGTGTCTTAAACTTGATTCATTTTTATCGTCAATAAGAAAATTTGTACTTCATAAATGATACTATAAGAAATTTGAACTATTTTGAACTTCCGTGGAAACCCAGAATAGAGGGTAGTAAATATAGACATAATTATTGGTTAGATAGTGTGTCTTAAACTTGATTCATTTTTATCATCAATAAGAGAGGATAAATTGTACTAAATAAATGATAATATAAGAAATTTGAACTATTTCGATTTGAACTATTTTGAACTTCCGTGGGAACCCAGAATAGATGCTAGAGAAGGTAGTAAATATAGACATAAATATTGGTTAAATAGTGTGTCTTTAACTTGATTCATTTTTATTGTCAATAGGAGAGGTTAAATTGTAATTTATAAATGATACTATAAGAAATTTGAACTATTTCTATTTTAATTATTTTGGACTTCCGTGGAAACCCAGAATAGATGCTAGAGCGGGTAGTAAATATAGACATAATTATTGGTTAGGATAGTGTGTCTTAAACTTGATTCTTTTTTATCATCAATAGATGAGGATAAATTGTATACTTAATCAATAATACTATAATAAATTTGAACTATTTCAATTTGAACTATTTTGAACTTCCGTGTAAACCCAGTGTGTATAGTGTGTCCTAAACTTGATTCATTTTTATTATCAATAGGAGAGGATAAATTGCACTTTTTAAATGATACTAAATGTCAAATTAAAGCATTAAGACGCGAATGTTTCTTTTCACAAATAAATCAACCTCTACTGTCCTTACTGCGATGAAAAATATTGGGACGGTTTGGCTTATCAGTGGTTTCGCCAATTTAATCTACCAGACCGCTTCTTTAGAGCTCTAATACGGTATTGGATCATTCTGTTCATATATGCTACACTGAATTGTGGAATCTTAGAAATGGTATTTAAGTAAACTATGGAGATAAGCTTTTAGTACAGTAGAATTATATTTACATATTTGCATCAAGCAATGCTTTTCTGCAAACAATATATACAAGGCCAGTTTTATTAAATGATTTGTGAAAAATTGTACAAGAATGAAATTATACTTGGATCAGGTGGCTAAATTAAGAAAGAAATTACATAATATAATTGTGTAATTGAATTTTGCTGATGGTTTGCGCCATCTATCTAAATAAATATCAACTAATCTTTGATTTATGATTTTTCCAGTTTTTTTGGTTGTTGAGGAACAGCTAACACCATGCTTATGATAGGCAACAGACTTAAAAACGTACGTGATATGACCGAAAATATATTGTTCCATATAAATATATGAAGATTAGGTTATTTATGTTAGACAATTAGGCAATGTACTGATAATGAGATATATAATAAAATAAGTAATTAACAACAAACAACAAAAAGGCTTTTCTTAGGGCCCATTACCCTGTACGAATTCGCCATACAACAACAAAATAATACAGTACTTTTTTTCTCCCACCATGTGCACGTGAGCCTTTGTTTGAAAAGGGATTTATATACACATCTGTCTTAAACCTTCCTCACTACCTTTTTTTTTTGTGTATGAATCTATTTACGATTGATCTGTAGAAATTAAAGAGTTCTATAGCTATATTTTTCTTTTCTAAAATAGTTCTCAGTGTCTTCAGTGGGTTGGTAAATCTCCAGAAGGTGTTTTAAAGAGTTCAAGTAATCCTATAATTCATAAGTTTCAGACATATATACTTCTTAAGAGAATATAGTTCCTATATAAATATGAAGGATGATGTTATTAAGGTTAATATCATACACTCATATGAGATATGCAACAAATTGAATAATTCTATAATTCACAAGTTTCATATATATATACTTGTGAAAAAAATAGTACAAATGTAACATTGTACTGGGATAAGGTGCATAAATTAAGAAAGATTATTCCGATAGATGGCGCCAGCCATCAGCAACTTTCAGTTGCACGATAAGGAGATGCCTTTTTCTTAATATATACTTGTATAATAAAAAGGCATATATTGGATTGAACAAATATATTTATCTGCCAATATTTCGGTTGGCTGAACGCCAACCTTTATCAAGACATTACATTTTTGTATAAACAATTTTGTATAAACACTATGCGGCGCTGAGGTTGTTTATACAAAAGTGGAATGCCTTGATAAAGATTGGCGTTCAGTCAACCGAAATATTGGCGAATAAATCTGTTATTCAATCCAATATATGCCTTTTTATTATCTATTGATTTAATTATGGATTGCTCTATTTTCAAAACAATATATATAAATACTAGACGAATGGCCCGGGCAACGCCTGGGTTTTACCCGAGTGCGAATATATTTTAAAAACGTTTTAATTCAAATACTATTCGTTACAATTATAAATTGGCGCCATGGATGTCACTCTTGTGAAACGTCCCGTTCCAAACTGTGTGTTTTTAAACAGGTGGATGTATCACACAGCTGATAACAGGGTTGCCTAGAGTTGCCGCTATAGACAGGGTGGTCTGCATAGACAGGTGGATGTATCACACTGCTGATAACAGGGTTGCCTGTAGTGACCGCTATAGACAGGGTGGTCTGTATAGACAGGTGAATGTAACACACTGATGATAGCAGGGTTGCCTAGATTGACCGCTATAGACAGGGTGGCCTGTATAGACAGGTGGATGTAACACACTGATGATAACAGGGTTGCCTAAAGTGACCGCTATAGACAGGGTGGTCTGTATAGACAGGCAGCTGATAACAGGGTTGTCTAGAGTGGTCGCTATAGACAGGGTGGTCTGTATAGACAGGTGTATGTATCACACTGCTGATAACAGGGTTGCCTAAAGTGACCGCTATAGACAGGGTGGTCTGTATAGACAGGTGAATGTAACACACTGATGATTACAGGGTTGTCTAGAGTGGCCGCTATAGACAGGTGTATGTATCACACAGCTGATAACAGGGTTGTCTAGAATGGCCGCTATATACAGGGTGGTCTGTATAGACAGGTGGATGTATCACACTGATGATAACAGGGTTGCCTAGAGTGACCGCTATAGACAGGGTGGCCTGTATAGACAGGTGGATGTAACACACTGATGATAACAGGGTTGCCTAAAGTGACCGCTATAGACAGGGTGGTCTGTATAGACAGGCAGCTGATAACAGGGTTGTCTAGAGTGGTCGCTATAGACAGGGTGGTCTGTATACACAGGTGGATGTATCACACAGCTGATAACAGGGGTGTCTAGAGTGGCCGCTATAGACAGGGTGACCTGTATAGACAGGTGGATGTAACACACTGCTGATAACAGGGTTGTCTAGAGGGGGGCAGGGAGGACACGTGTTCGCCGGCAGCCAATGGGCGCGCGTTCTATCCGTGAGCTTCAGACATACAGACAGAATAAGGCAATTATATAAGTAGATACGTCTGGAGAATATGAAATATTGTATTATGAAACTGATACATATGTAGATATGCAACAAATTGAATAATTCTATAATTCACAAATTGCAGATATATATATATATGGTAATTTAAAACAACAACCTCATATTGTGTAGATAACTTATAACAAGATTGCCATGTTGTATATAGAAACACATCTATAAATAATTATGCGTATGATTAATCTGTGTCTTTACATCACCCTATGTAATGTAATTTGTACAAAGTGGATAAATAAATAAAATCTGTAATAGATTTAAGAGTTGAGCTAAAGCAGAGATCGAGCATAGTATTACCAAAACAACAGTCTAAAGATGGAAGTCATAAATCAGGTAGTTTCACAGTTCCCACGACAGGCCACCCACACTGTCACATGTGGTGGAATGCAGAGACCCCTCTCACACCTGGACAGGTAAAGGCGCCCTTTCTCAACGCCCCTGTCACATAAGGTCACCCCGTCTTTAACCTATAAATCATCACCTTACAGTGGCTTGACAGCTCAGTACAGTTCAGTCAGTTGAGTTTAGTTCACACTTAGCGTCAGCTCACGTCGGTCGTACCTTATGTCGATCTCAACTATCATGTAGACGAGTAAGAAACTTCTATGTCTCCATCTTTCGCTCCTGGCTCAACTTTAATCTGTTTACGGAACTTTCTTAGTGCAACTGTGTCTTCGTTTTTTGTGTGGATATCCCCAGCTTTCCACTCTGCCTCGACCACGACTGCCTGTATTTTGTGAGAACTTTTAAAGGTCTTCCAAGGTGCAGAGAGGTACTGGAAAACTCTACATCCTGACTGTTCCTCTTGGTCAACACAGTACAACAAGAGCTACCAGGACTTCAACATTATTTCAGTAGTCGACATCAAACTCAACAAATCATTACTACAAGTCGACAACAACCAAACTTCTCTCAAATTATTTCAGAAGTCGACAGGATCTCATCACAGATAAGTCGACAGCAACTCATCATCACATTTAAGTCGACAGGATGACCAAAACGAAGGATGACACAACGAAGAGGTAAGAAGACTGTTCAGATAGGAAGCGAGAAAGAGCGAAGATGGAGGAACAAGCCCGACCATTCCAACGAAACGTCCAAGCAATCTCTCCCCAAGATATTTACGGAAGAAACGCCGCCCCAACGGACTTCCGCATACCCGCTAACCGATCGCCAACGCCAGGAGCAAGCTGACCACCCCAACGACACAGCCGAAAATCCCACACGACATGGAAACTGAGCAGCGATGTACCCAAACCCTGTGACAAGTTCCACACCTTCGACCTGACATCGTCGAGACAATGCTCAAGGCAACAAGCCACAATCAACTTCACAGAAGCTACAAGCGTCTACAAGCTCTACATGGAGCGTCTTCAACGTCAGCAGGAATACAAGCCAAGACCAAGTTTCCTGACTGAACTTTCATCCAAACTGTAAGTTTTAAAATCTTACATAACTTTATCCTCAAGTTCACAACTTGATTCAACCTAAATTTTGTATTTATATTTTCACTTTAAGCATTTAAAATCAATTTTTACCTTTTTTTTATACCATTTTTTAATTCAATTTTTAAAACTTTCACATTTTCATTGATCAAATTTACTTTAATTTTTAATCAGATTATAAATTTCAAGTTATTACTCTCAATTTTACTTTAAAAAAAAAAAAAAATTCGTCCATCACGTATTTTTACTAATTTACTAATCTTACATGCCTTTCCTAAATTTACCTAAAATGGCATTATCCAAAGCTACGACTTGAAAAAAAAAAAATTCATTATTATTATTTTTTAAAAAATCTCATTCATCATAATTCTCAACTTATTTTTGTTTTACTCATTAGTTATCTTTATACCAAAAGACCAATATCTTTATCAATTCTTAAAATTTGGTAATGTTCACCATTTTAAGTAAGCGCCCAATTCAAATTATTTGTAACTCTCACGACATTGCTCTTTTATAAGAATCATTTTAATTATCATAATCAACAATTTAAAAAGTATATTCAAATTTTAAATATAAATTAACATAGGTGAAACGCATTTTTTTTAATTGCAAAAATCGGAAGACACAATATCTTCAAAAACGCCACTAGGGAAAACAACTATCTTTCCCAAAACAAGTTAGGAATAAAGATTCACTCCACTTCACCGCCAGTAGCTAATTTAAGTCACAGCCTTCCAAAACGATTACAATCGTTAATATTCGAGGATAAATACACTCCCTCGTCTTTTCCTTTTACATGCATGATTGGTCATTAACACATTTCTTTCAAAAAACCTTACAACACCCTCGCATCACTATCTCAAATTGGCAACAATTATTAGTGCGCGACTCAACACACAAATCCAATTTCGAGCTCCACTTAGCTCTATATCGCGTCGCCACAATAAAATAATTTCACATTAAGCGTGCCACATCCACTAACAGTCAAATATTCTCTCGATGTGTTTCATACAACAACCACCCATGACTTTATTAAATTTTTTATTCATGGTGAAACAGGTTAGATTTGTACCAAACTAAGACTTCACGTGACACCTTTATATTCACATTTCTCACTTCGTGTCACAGTGCAACACCACAAAACTTTTTCACTTTTCAGGCCAAAGACGCCCTTCACGCCTGTGACACCACAATTCACCCCAAAGCGTGTCTACGTCGTAAGTCGCACTTTCACCACACATCTAAACCTGACATCACCTAATAACATTTTTTCTAAGTCTAAACTAAATGCGAAACACAACAACTACAAACACCGAGAAAATCATATCTTTCAATTATAGCAGAAAATTGCCAAATCAACAAAAGGAGAATATCTTCTCTCCCCCCTCAAGCAATCATCTTGACCGCTAGCTTCATGATCGCCATTTTAAACAAATGTTTCAAACCAACCATTTAGATTTCCTCGAGAATCTCACAAATCTCACCAACGAGATATCACAACACAACATACATTAAACATTTTACATGTTAAATTGATAACACCAATTAAAACAATTTGGTTAAGTCTTATATAGACTTTTTAACGCGCGAAAGAGAAATCATTCTCTACATACCAGCATTGAGGACAAACGAAAAGATCATTTCACATATTCCCAGTTTCAGAGTCATAGAAACACCGATGTTACCAAAGGGATATAATCTAGTCACACACCACAACTGTAACTTTTCGTCAAAAGAGACAATTTTTGTTCAATTTTACACTACTTAAAATTTATCCAATCATTAATAACCTTCAATTATATTATAAATTTTGTATAAAATCTTGAATAAATATTCTTATTCTTACCTTTCAATTATATAAACAAATTTTTTAATCCAACATTTAAAAAAAAAAAAAAAAACCTTTAATCAAATTTACTTTTATTTTTCATGATATTATTCTAGTATTGTAAAACATCTAATTGTTTCAAAAATTATTTTTATTTTATTATTTATTATATATTTTATATATTACAGGTTTAATTTTGTCCACTTACACTTTTTGCACCCGCAATCATATTTCTATTCACTATATTTTATTTGTTTAAATACCTTTATTATCTGACAAAGTTTATCATCCACTATCGGGCATCTACAACAATCGTTTTCAACAATCATATTCTTTAACCAATCCCCTATATTTTTCATCACTATCTTTTCAGTCATTGCGTCACATCAAAGTAGAAAAACGACAGCACTGCTTGACAATTTATTTTTTGATTTCGTAACTCAACAAACTCCTTGAACACCGTTCCCCAGACTTACCAATCCAAACTTCTGGTCTGAACAAGCTTCAAGAGTTTATTTCATTTCATCCGCAGAGCAAATCACCAACGCATACACAAAGCGTTCACTTTTTTCAACTTTCAACTTTTTTTTTCAGCTCTAGCGGACCACATTCAACCTTTGATTTCGAGTCAAGTCAGATCACCTACTGTCGCTACAATTCTACTTATCGCATGGCTCTATTTCACTCCTTTCTCAATCATATTAATAAGCAACTTTTCTTCAACAACTTTTAACCCAATAATCCTAAAATTGTGACAAAACACTGTAACCCTTATATAGGATCGCAAGTGAAACATTGCCAAGGAAGACAGCTCAAGTCTATATCCTCGCTTTGCACCTGAATCTGAGTATTTGGTTTACATGGGCACTTCTAACAATTACATATTCTTCAACAACTTTTCAACCCAATAACACTACAATTGTGACAAAGCACTGTTACCCTATACAGGATCACAGGTGAAACATTGCCTAGGAAGACGCTCAAGTCCATATCCTCGCTTTGCACCTGGACCTAAGTATTTGATTGCATGTGTAAATCTCACAATTGCTTATTCTTTAACTACTAACCCTGTCCAACGCCCACCAATATTCTCTTAGAATGTGAATTTTTATGTCTTCATTTTATTTTAATCATCTTTTTTGTTAATCAAACACAATGTCATTTTTATTTCACTTTTATATATCCAACAAATATCATCTTGTTATAGCCCTTTTTAACCCTCACAGTTTAAATTAATTAAAAGAAATTTTAATTACTTACCTGTGTTAGAGAGGCTTTACCCGCCTAAACCCGGATAAACCCTTTCACTCCCGGGGCCCATCTATGGTAATTTAAAACAACAACCTCATATTGTGTAGATAACTTATAACAAGATTGCCATGTTGTATATAGAAACACATCTATAAATAATTATGCGCATGATTAATCTGTGTCTTTACATCACCCTATGTAATGTAATTTGTACAAAGTGGATAAATAAATAAAATCTGTAATAGATTTAAGAGTTGAGCTAAAGCAGAGATCGAGCATAGTATTACCAAAACAACAGTCTAAAGATGGAAGTCATAAATCAGGTAGTTTCACAGTTCCCACGACAGGCCACCCACACTGTCACATGTGGTGGAATGCAGAGACCCCTCTCACACCTGGACAGGTAAAGGCGCCCTTTCTCAACGCCCCTGTCACATAAGGTCACCCCGTCTTTAACCTATAAATCATCACCTTACAGTGGCTTGACAGCTCAGTACAGTTCAGTCAGTTGAGTTTAGTTCACACTTAGCGTCAGCTCACGTCGGTCGTACCTTATGTCGATCTCAACTTTCATGTAGACGAGTAAGAAACTTCTATGTCTCCATCTTTCGCTCCTGGCTCAACTTTAATCTGTTTACGGAACTTTCTTAGTGCAACTGTGTCTTCGTTTTTTGTGTGGATATCCCCAGCTTTCCACTCTGCCTCGACCACGACTGCCTATATTTTGTGAGAACTTTTAAAGGTCTTCCAAGGTGCAGAGAGGTACTGGAAAACTCTACATCCTGACTGTTCCTCTTGGTCAACACAGTACAACAAGAGCTACCAGGACTTCAACATTATTTCAGTAGTCGACATCAAACTCAACAAATCATTACTACAAGTCGACAACAACCAAACTTCTCTCAAATTATTTCAGAAGTCGACAGGATCTCATCACAGATAAGTCGACAGCAACTCATCATCACATATATATGTTATATTGAATAATTTTATTTAAAAAATTATATTTTATAGATTCAACTATTCCGTTGAATCGACCGCCAGAGGTCGCGCTTTCCCTTTATATAACCCGTTGTTGTTGTTTCTCGATGGCCGGCTCAAACCTTTTGTAAATAATGTAAATAAATTTTTCATTTTTTTTAATTCTAATGCCTTAAGTCAGGCAGTACGTTTATCAAATTATGTTTTTTATATATTCCTTTAGCTCAATTAAAGCAATTACTGATCGCAACTATTTTTATTATTATACTTTCAAGATTTTTGCCACGACTGCATTACCAATACCATTTAGTACTGAAAAGAACCAGCAAATAATTCCATAGCATAATTCTCAAGATAATCAAAATCAGCAGAAAATATTTTATCCATAATATATTTATATATATATATATATATACGTACGAAGAATATAGAATATTGTATAATGAAACTGACCCATATGTAGATATGTAACAAATTTAATAATTCTATAATTCACAAGCTTCATATATATATATGGAATATTATTGTGTTATGAAGCTGACACATATGTAGATATGTATGACTTGAGAAGAGGTCAACACTAGGATCCACGATATTATCTCCATCCATCACCCCCGACATAAATAAATAAACATTCCACCGCCTGAAAGGATCTCCGGGGAATGTCCGCCTTGAAGAAAGATTTAAAAGCATAATCCGATCTGCTCCCGAGGGTTCCATCCATCTTGTCCTCACTCTATGCTAATATATCTTCACCTACAAGAGACTGCTTATACATACTGTTGTCTTACCTGTTTCATATCTTTCTCCAGCCTTCTGATCGAGAGTCTATACTCGCCACTTTTCTAAAACGAATTGCGGAGCATATATTAGAGAATGATTCCATCATGATATTCAAATAGGAAAATGGAGCTGGTTATACACACTCTTGTCCCAACCTTTTCCAATCTGTCTACGGCGTTCTGATCCAGAGTCTATACTTGCCGCTTCTCTAACACGAATTGCGATACATATAGTAGAAAATGATTCCATAACGATATTCAAAAAGGAAAATGGATATAGATAAATCGGACTAAGTCATCATAGGATTGAGTATTCGGTAAATTACAAGAAAGCATGAAATGCCGTAACTTTTTCTCATATCGTGATAAAGAAGATTTTATTTTCTGCCACACAAGTCCTTCTTTAACCAACTAGAAACATATTTTTTTAGTTAGCCGAAGAAAGGCTTGCCCGAAAGGCTTCCTTTAAGATATCAATATATTTTAAAATTTGCGGCGTCTTACGCTATCTTGTGAATCTAACCATATCAAGAGTGCTTTCTTTTCTAGCGACAAAATGAGTAAACTCATGGACAAAAGGAAGTTATACCATGTGGCATGTATATCGGAATTCAGGCAATATTAAGAGACACGAGATAACCAAGTGTGAACAAAATTTCTCTGGTTCCTTCAAAATATAATAATAAAATATTCGTCCCGCGATATCAAAATATGAAACTCCCTTTAGTTTTGTTCATGAAGGTACATCGTCATCACAGCAAGCTAGTTCTTACGCGTAAGACTTGAGGTCGAGTCTATGGAGGCCGTTCAATGCCCAAACTTGTGCACAGCCTTCTTGTGAGAGTACAATGCACGATACCGCCTTTAACGCCCAGATATAGCTTATTGAAGAATAGCTCTTGTGGCTCTTAGTCTTCGATATCTTCAGGAAGTACTTCACCAACTCAACCTGCTAGACGGATAACATATTCCAGCTTTTTATAGGGAAGATGAGATCTCAAGGATAGATAAACGATGACACTTCATCTTACAGACATCTTAGAGGCTTGAGTCAGAAGCTGTCATCTATTGCCTATTACGAGGGAATGTTGCCGGCAGAGTGCCCCATGATGGTACGTATCATAAGTGCAAGTAGTATATGCCGTGATAATCATGGTGAATAGTTAGATACAGTTTTTAATTTTTAATTGCACTACACATTTCTACAGATGTAGAAAGCAGTACGACATTTGAATCTGCAAGTAAGAAATAGCCTGTATGGTTACATGCACTTACTGGTGGGGTTGTACTTTTGCAAGAATCAAGATCTATATTGAAGTCATTTTTATTTAGAAAAAAGTTCCGAAAACGAAATTTAATCCCAAGTCGTAGCTGTTTATACTGATTTCTCGGTTAGTTTGAAAAGGGCATCGAATATTCCGACGAGGAGACTAATTGTAAAGTATTAGTGGAATATACAAGACCTGAGAGGTATTAATACTTAATTAGAGAAAAGAGATGTTATTTGCCTTCTTTAAATCGATATAAAAATATAGAAGAACAATTTTGAGAATAGATAATTCAGATTTTCAATGCAAAACCTTAACGCTGTTACGTTGTGTGCGTGCTTTATTATGGCGCTCAATTTTGCATCTTCTACGACGGAAGAGGTGGCTATTCTATGTGTATTCCATTGCAGTAAGGGCAGTCGAGATTGTTTAATTTTCAAAATAATCATACGCTTCTATAATAGTTTCGAATTTTCATAACAGATGGCGCGCTAATGCATCATAAAACATAATATACATAATATTGGAGTTATTGCAAATGTGCAGAAAGTTGGGTTTTAACAATAATAAATATTATTTCTATATATTTGATATCTAGAGAAATATAGGTTATATTTGAGCATTGTTGGCTTAGATAATCTATATATATATAGTGAGAAACTTCCAGCTCAATAAGGTCGACTGGGAGATGTTCAATAGAGATGACTCCTCTCGAGGAGGAATTATTTCAGAGGAGTGAGGAGGTCGCAATAAAATTTACGGCTCTCCATTCATCTCGAGTTCTGGGCCAATAATAAAAGCTTTATTGTCTCCCTGATCGATAACTCTTCTGTTCACTGCTTTCAAATACAATTAATGGCCACTGTTTCACACATTCTGATGTGTTTTACTTACATTCCACTGTTCTGTTCACATGGCAACTGTTAATGGCCACTGTCACACATTCTGATGTGTTTTGCTTACATTCCACTGTTCTGTTCCCATGGCAACTGTTAATGGCCACTGTCTCACACATTCTGATGTGTTTTACTTACATTCCACTGTTCTGTTCCCATGGCAACTATTAATGGCCACTGTCTCACACATTCTGATGTGTTTTACTTACATTCCACTGTTCTGTTCACATGGCAACTGTTAATGGCCACTGTCTCACACATTCTGATATGTTTTACTTACATTCCACTGTTCTGTTCCCATGGCAACTATTAATGGCCACTGTCTCACACATTCTGATGTGTTTTACTTACATTCCACTGTTCTGTTCAAATGGAAACTGTTAATGGCCACTGGCTCACACATTCTGATATGTTTCACTTACATTCCTCTGTTCATTGGCTTCAAATACAATTGATGGCCACTGTCTCACACATTCTGTTATGTTTCACTTGCATTTTAATGTTCAATGGCTTCAAATACAATTAATGGCCACTGTCTCACACATTCTGATGTGTTTTACTTAAATTCCACTGTTCTGTTCACATGGAAACTGTTAATGGCCACTGTCACACACATTCTGATATATTTCACTTACATTCGACTGTTCATTGGCTTCAAATACAATTAATGGCCACTGTCTCACACATTCTGATGTGTTTTACTTAAATTCCACTGTTCTGTTCACATGGAAACTGTTAATGGTCACTGTCACACACATTCTGATATATTTCACTTACATTCGACTGTTGACTGGCTTCAAATACAATTAAAGGCCACTGTCTCACACATTCTGATATTTTTGACGTACATTCCACTGTTCACTGGCTTCAAATACAATTGATCAGAATTTCTGCCAACACCCTGATAGGTTTCACCCAAAATATATGATCCTTTTTAACAATGGAGATTACTTAGAGGCGCGGCGACTTAGTGGAAATTTTACATTATAACAGATACATCTCTCGAGTCCTAATTTATATTAATATTCAAAATTTCTCATGAGAGCGCCGCATCTGAAGAAAAACGATTTCTCATTGAACTACTACCTACGTAAGGTCAGAAATCGTTACATCCTGGTCGAATTCAACACCTAACGAGAAACCACATTCAGGAGAGTCTTGAAGAAATATTCGTCATAAGATGGTATATGATTAAAGTCTCCTTAGAGCTCTCTCTCTCTCTTAAGGAGGCGCTTTAGGCTCTTCATTATAATTATCTGAAAAATAATAATAAACAGACACATTTTTCTCAAGTGTAAATTTTACCGGGAGAAATATTTGACAGCTAAACACCACTTTGGTGACTTGTTAAGATTCCATTAGATTCCTCGTGAATCTTATCGAATAGTGTTTTCCCTAGGATGAGGAGGGCCATTAACAGGTGGATGCTTTTCAGTTTGTCAAAGCTGGTGTTGTGGCTTTGTCACCGAGCCGAGGCCGCTAGTTTGCGGCGACGGCAATAGATGGCGTATATTTTTGGCGTTTATTTTGACTGGAAAGCAACCTATGATTTTATCAACACTTTTCATATACTTTAATGAATATTCGAGCAAAGAGACATGCCTCAAATAAACGGAAATTTTGATTATAATTGTTCAAATATTGATAATCAATGTTTAAAAATATTTATAGCTCTCTATCTATTTATATAGAGCTCTCCACACAATTTAATTATTTGTGAATATATTCTCATCAAAAATAATTCCGAATTTGGCTAGAAAGATTTCTATCTTCCTCTCTATTTTCAGAATATAGATTGTAAGAACAGTTTAAAACTCTTTGTTCCATAAAAATCGAAAATGAAATTGAAAAGGCAATTTTGAAAAAAAAAAGAGTAAAGATTTAATTCAATTTCAAGTCAAATATTAGATAGAGAATGGAACAAGAAGTTGTAGTTTATTACATTTAACACGTGGGCCAAACTTGGCAATTAAATTAAGGTCATCTTGACCGTAGATCAAATTGAAGCTTTACTATTAGATTTCGATGGAACCCAACAAGGCAATAAGTCTACAACTGACCGAACTCGATTGGAGAGACGGGGGGTAAATATAGTAGACTCTATTGTGAAGCTTTAACACAATTTTAGGATCTTTTCTTATTGGTTTTTGATATTCCGTAACACCTTGGCTTATACGAATTCAATGGTATACGATTCTTTGTTTTGTATTTTCGTGATGGGCAAAAACTTCGGTTTTTCTTTTGCAATGATACGAATTTAACGTGATTTCATGTGAATTCTACGTGCAGATTAACGGTTTTAGTAGGAAATTAAATTTGTAATTGTTCCCCTATTGGACTTCACCATTATAATTCCTGATTGTTAATCAAGGCATATAGTGATATGACCTGAGAATCCATCTGTGATATGGGAAAATCCCATGGCCAAGACTTGTAGTGGCTATAGGCAAAGAATGGTAAGAAACATAAAGAAGTAATGTCATTGCCAACTGTGGAAGTGAAAAACCCACTCAAAAATCATGAGCCCATTGATGTAATGAAATTATTTTAGGAAATACGTTATCTTATACCAAAATTGGCACCTTTCCTTAGATAAAAACATACAAAATGCATTTGCTTTAACCCTCATCAGTACAGTTGAGGCTTCGATTTCATGACATCTACCGAGAAGGTATAAAATCGGTCAAATTTGACAAAAGGTTGAAGTCACAGTAAGTAAAGTAATTATAATAAAGTTATAAATAATATTCTCGAATGTATACAAATATTAGAAAAAAATTCCAAAAATGATTAAAAAATGATTCAATATTAGGAAGAGTCATATTTAATAATGAATTCAATTCAGCGGATAGTCATTCGAAATGAAATCGTCAAACAAAAACGCTTGCTACAAATATAATAAATTCTAATAAGTATAAACAGACAAGAAATAAAGAGAATAAAAGACTTAAATTAATATTTAAAAGCTTTCATTAATATTTCAAAAGGGTTTATACGAACGCGTAATAATTCATTATAACTGACCTTTTCCTCTTCTCTTAACTTTTTCTTGTCATATATATGAGCATATACTTTTATATGCAAATTAATTTTACTTTTATTTAAGTCAAACCTCATTATCAATAAAGAATATCGCATATTATATATATATATTATATATAATGATAAATCATATTATATTTTCTATTTCTAATCTAAATATCAACTAACGTTTCTCGTAAATCAGTTGATTCTTTTTATCAATCAATCCATTTATAAAATGTGGAAAAAAACTAAAATATCTGTAAAAATATAAATATTTCTTCAATCATAGAATCAGTTTTGATGAACACCACATTTTAAATATTCCATAAAAACAATCCTATTTTACTTGATTTGTTTTCATGCTCTATAAACTTGAAACAAATTAGTTTTTAACACAAATTAATGTCCTTCGACTTGTCACAAAAAAATAACAAACGACGAGGAAAAAAAGAAGCCATTAAATAATGTACTTGCCGTAAAAATGGTCAACTAATATTTTTTTCAAAACCATTACAGGGATTGGTTCCCAAAATTATTGCAGACGATAGAAGACGAAGCAGAAGAGAGTGGGACAGAAGTTTTTAAGCGGTGCTGCGAATCATCTGTTTCTGAGAGAAAGATGACAAATCGTCTTCTGCTTCTAAAAACTTGTGTCGTCTGAACAAAAAAAAAATAATCGCGCGCTTTTCCCTTTTGTCCTCTTTTGGAAGAACTTAAAATGATCCTCACCATTTACATTTTTGGTGTGTTAGTGGTTTGGGATGCATTAGTTTTGAAAGTATAATTTTAAAATAAAACATATTTATATACTCATTGGTTTCGTATTATTGATCTATAATGGAGGTGGTCTTCTGATATTTTGGAGATTATTCTTTACTTTCAGAAAATATTAGGCTATTTTGGTAATATACTTATATATCACCTTCTAGAATTCTATCTCACAAATAAATAATATTAATAGTTTTTTTAGAAAAAATATATATTGTTATTTAAATATTATTTAATTTAAAAATTATATAATTTATAGAATAAATATTACTTTCTAATGTCGATCGTCAGATGTCGCGGCTTTCCCTTCATAAACCCATTGTTGTTGTTTCCCGTTGACCGGCTCAATTCTTTCTGTAGATATGTAAATATATTAGGAAAATAGAGCAATCCATATTCATTTCATTAGATAATAAAAATGCATATATTGGATTTAATAAAATATTTATTTTGCCAATATTTCGGCTGGCTGAACGCCAACCTTTATCGAGACATTGTATACAAAAATGTAATGCCTCGATAAAGGTTTTTGTTCAGCCAGCCGAAATATTGGCAAAATAAATCTTTTATTAAATCCAATATTTGCCTTTTCATTATCTAATATTCAAATATGTAATCCTTTGATTCGGATCTAAACTATTTTTATTACCACGACTGCAATATCACAAACATACTCGAGTATACTTAAACAACCTAAGCAAATTCTATATCAAACATATTTATCATAAGATATATATATGTCGTAAACCCGGGTAAGACAACAAGTGAGTTGGAAACAGTCGGAGTATATATAGTATATTTTAAACTGTATAATAATGCTACTTTTAATATATTTCACATATCTTCCAATTAGTTAGAGCCGTTAGTTTATGAGATCATACCCTTCTATTAAAATGTACATTGTTCCTATTTGCTACCACCTCCATATTTTTATATATGTTATATCTTTATTAGAGTATAACCTGTATCACCCTTACTTGTATTTAAACTAAAAATAATGACGTCAAAATAAAAACAGCAAGAGTGGTCAGCTGGGGACAGCTGCGAGGCAGAGGGGAAGGACATAGCCGACGCCCAGATGGGGCCCCCCTCCAGGGCTTTTTTATAGAAGACCCCTTTCAACCGGACAGTTTTAGCTCGAATGTATGCTAGAGTGTGCCCATCGGCAGACCGCTTCTGTCTCTCTCCATTTCTCGGTGTTAGGAATCCAGGTTTGCTTCATGGCCTCTACCTCTGTCCCGTGGGCTGTCTCCGATCACTCTCGGTGGTAACATCTAGCCCTGCCTCTGCTTCTTGTTGTCCGCGTGTGGGAAGAACATCAACACTTAACTCACGTACATGACTGCCAGTTTATCCATACGTCGACAGAATCATTTGCAATAATATTATATATATTATTATTTACCAAAGGGTTTTAATATATCTCGATATGACTGGACATCCATCTTCAGGGAAAATCGTAAAACTTCTTATTACGTGTTATACGAAGATTTTTTAATGTTCTAGCAATTAGCTTATTTGTGAATACCTATTTGATATGTACCAATATTTCTTCAAATAAATTGTTTAATATGAAAAAGACAATAAATATTGCTTCTATTATATATTTGTGTATGATATAACTCTGAATATTTTTGCAATATGGTGGTATATATATATTTTTTCATAAACTTCAAAAACCTTTCCACAACGAGTTTCTTTTTATTATAATATTCTATCTTTTAAGTCATATTCGCTCTTCAACGGGCTTAATTATAACATCGACTATATCTTACCAGAAGTGTTTACAAATATTTAGCGTGCATGGTGGATATTTACAGATGAAATTTTGAACGCTGCGCGCATATATATGTAAATATTTATACACGTATTTGGAGTTTAGTCCTGCGATCCTTTGTATTCGTCTGTTTCATGATTACAAGAATGCGGATTTCGACAAATTACAAAAAAAATCATAAGCGCCGCAACTTTTTTTTATTTACTTGATTAAAAGAAGGTTTCGGGCAAATCCGTATTCAGATATCTAAAACGCTTCAGTTAACTGAAGAAGGGCTTGCCCAAAATTTTAAATTAATCAAGTGAATGAAAATAAATGCGGCATTTAGTGGGCTCTCTGATCAAGCAGGCCATCTGATCTACCAAACCATCTGATCTAGAAGGCTATCTGATCTACCAGGTCGTCTGATATAGCAGCTATCTAGCACGTTACATGATATTGCAGACCATCTGATCTAGCAGTTCATTTGATTTAGCAGGTCATCTGATCTAGCAGGCCATCTGATCTACCAAACCATCTGATCTAGAAGGCCATCTGATCTACCAGGTCGTCTGATATAGCAGCTATCTAGCACGTTACATGATATTGCAGACCATCTGATCTAGCAGTTCATTTGATTTAGCAGGTCATCTGATCTAGCAGGCTATCTGATCTAGAAGGCCATCTGATCAAGCAGGTCATCTGATCCAAGCAGGCTATATTATCTAGCAGGCTACATGATCTAACAGGCTACATGATCTAGCAGGTCATCTGATCTAAGCAGGCTATATGATCTAGAAGGCAATATGATCTAGCAGACCATATGATCTAGCAGGCTACATGATCTAGCAGGTCATCTGATCTAAGCAGGCTATATGATCTAGAAGGCTATATGATCTAGCAGGCCATATGATCTAGCAGGCTATATGATCTAGCAGACCATCTGATCTAGCAGGCCATCTGATATAGAAGGCCATATGATCTACCAGCCCATCTGATCTAGCAGGCTATATGATCTAGCAGGCCATCTGAGAAACCGAAGCATCTGATCTAGAAGGCTACATGATCTAGCAGGCTACATGATCTAGCAGGCCATCTGAGATACCAAGCCATCTAATCTATCAGGCTACATGATTTAGCAGGCTATCTGAGATACCAAGTCATCTAATCTAGCAGACCATATGATCAAGCAGGCCATCTGATCGAGCAGGTCATATGATCTAGATCTAGGTTCGAGGTGTTGGTTGAAAAGTCTTCAAGATTCGGTCTGAGCTTCGACTTCCACTAGGGCTGAGCTTGTTTTCCTTTTTTCCAAGTCATCTATCCTTCTTTATATCAATCTATCTAATACTTTCTGGTTCTATGACTTACTCTTCCAGACATATTGTGGCTTAATCCAATGACCAAATTCAAACAACTTCCGTGAGTAAAATGCAATCATTCTCTCCTCGCAACCTAAGGAAAATAAGATCCTCTGCAGTACATATAATTAATAATTAAAACGATATTCGAGGATAAATTTCTTTTTTTATTTGAGATGACTATACATCTCAAGCTTTCGGGTATAACACTCTGAATGTATATGATAAAATAAATCTTTAACTAATATTTAAACATTAGTCAAATATAAAGATTTATTTTACAATATATAATCCTGTTTTGAAAATAGAGCAATACATAAATAAATCTTTAACTAATCTCTATATATATAAAAGTCAATTTCTGTCTGTCTCTCTGTTTCGCGATAAACTCAAAAACTACTGAACCAATTGGTACCAAAATTTCCATACATAGGTAAAAGAATACGGGGAAGACGATAGGCTATTTTAAAAAATATATAAATCAATTATTAAAACTATATATTCAAATTATTCAACTTAGCTCAAGAGCAGCGCCCTCTAGAACACGTTACGTTTTGACGGCGGGGGGCGCCCATTGGCTGCCAGCGAGCACGTGACCTCCCTGCCGCCGGGCACCCCCCCCCCCCCCCCCGAAATAATGGAATCGCCCGGCTGCTGGCCGGTTGGCCATTTCGAGTTCCCACCGCGCGCGGTCCTGGCGTTGGTGACACAGCTGTGCCAGGTGCCAAAAAAGCCTCGCGGGTGACCTCCGGGAACTACGTCCATCTTCCATATGTAAAATACATTTAATCGTGTAAACCCGAGCGTTGCCCGGGTCAATCGTCTAGTAAGGTATATATTGGATCAAAATATCATTTATTTTACCAATATTTCAGTTGGCTGAAGGCCAACCTTTATCAAGGTATTATAACATTTTAATGTGTGTCAACAACGTTATGTGGCGCTGAGTTTGTTGTTGACACACATTAATATGTTATAATACCTTGATAAAGGTTGGCGTTCAGCCAACTGAAATATTGGTAAAATAAATTATATTTTGATCCAATATATGCCTTTTTATTTAAAAAAAAAATCCTTTAGAAGGGTTTGTGATACCCGAAAACTTGAGATATAAAGCAAGAAACTCTTCCTAAGAATTCATTTTGTTTTAATCGTTTTATATATATTGCCGGAGATTTTAATCTCTTTTTTTCCATTAATTATTGTTATTTTTATAGAATAGTGTTGTGTATTTGGTAATTAAAGAATATATTATTTTAATTATAATGATTTATGATGCATTAGCGCGCCATCTGTTATCAAAATACGAAATTATTATTATAGCCACGTTTGATTCTTTTAAAAATAAAACAATTTCTTCTGCCATTACTGCAATGGAAATATATTATATAATATTTTTTTCCATTGCAGTAAGGGCAGTAAAAATTGTTTTATTTTTAAAAGAATCATACGCGTCTATAATAGTTGCGTATTTTGATAATGATTTATATTGATATATTAAATTTTGATTTTGACAGGAAAGATCAATATAACTTTTTAAAATAATATTTGCTAATAATGAAGCAATATTAATTAAAATTACATACCTCACATTTTTGTATCAACGATTAAGTTCTAAATATAAAAATTATAAAAGATTAAAATTCTCAAATATATATATAAAGACAATTTGTAATGCAAATATAATGTAATTTTATAAAATCAGTTTCATACAGCTATTTAATCTGGGTATTATTTTCGCCATATACAAATTTTCTCCAAGAAAAATGACTCCCTTTTTGCGCGCTATACAGAAAATATATAAGAATATTAAAGAAAAGGAAGAATGAAAAAAAGAAAAATGTGCCTATCGGGGTAAATTGATCATTTCAAACAAGGGAAAGAATCATTCATCAGATTTGTCACCTTTATCTTCGACTTGTCCAACATTTGTTATTCCGCCTGGATTTGGTCCATTAATGCAGGGACTTATTGTCTGTACTATTGTCTCTATATAGACACTGTAGACACCATTGTTTTAGCCTTTGTTGACACTATTGTTTCTATATAGACACTCTTGCCTTAGTATATACTATTGTTTTAGTCTTCGTAGACACTATTGTTGGAAGATTTATATACTTTTGTTTTAAATATTTTATAAACTATACTGTTTTACTTTTTTTTTCTAGATAGCACTATTGTTTTAGCCTTCGTAGAAATTATTGTTTCAGCCTTCGTAGACACCATTGTTAGAGAGTTTATATACTTTTGTTTTAAATATTTTATAAACTATACAGTTTTACCTTATTTTTATGGATAGCACTATTGTTTTAGCCTTCGTAGACACCATTGTTTTTATATAGACACTCTTGCCTTCGTAGACACTATTGTTTTAGCCTTCGTAGATACTATTGTTTTAGCCTTCGTAGATACTATTGTTTTAGCCTTCGTAGAGACTATTGTTTCTATATAGATACTCTTGCCTTCGTAGACACTATTGTTTTAGCCTTCGTAGATACTATTGTTTTAGCCTTCGTAGACACTATTGTTTTAGCCTTCGTAGACACTATTGTTTCTATATAGACACTCTTGCCTTCGTAGACACTATTGTTTTAGCCTTCGTAGACACTATTGCTTTAGCCTTCGTAGACACTATTGTTTCTATATAGACACTCTTGCCTTCGTAGACACTATTGTTTTAGCCGTCGTAGACACTATTGTTTCTATATAGACACTCTTGCCTTCGTAGACACTATTGTTTTAGCCTTCGTAGATACTATTGTTTTAGCCTTCGTAGACACTATTGTTTCTATATAGACACTCTTGCCTTCGTAGACACTATTGTTTTAGCCTTCGTAGACACTATTGTTTTAGCCTTCGTAGAGACTATTGTTTCTATATAGACACTCCTGCCTTCGTAGACACTATTGTTTTAGCCTTCGTAGACACTATTGTTTAAGCCTTCGTAGACACCATTGTTTTTGCCTTCTTAGACACTATTGTTTTAGCCTTCGTAGACACCATTGTTTCTATATAGACACTCTTGCCTTCGTAGACACTATTGTTTTAGCCTTCGTAGACACTATTGTTTTAGCCTTCATAAACACTATTGTTTTAGCCTTCGTAGACACTATTGTTTAGCCTTCGTAGACACTATTGTTCTAGCCTTCGTAGACACTATTGTTTTAGCCTTCGTAGACACTATTGTTAGAGAGTTTATATACTCTCGTTTTATAAATTTATAAACTATCCTGTTTTACTTTTGTTTATTGATAGCACTATTGTTTCAGCTACGTAGACACTATTGTTAGAGAGTTTAAATATAGTTTTGTTTCATAAATTTTATAAACTATACTGTTTTACCTTTTATAGATAGCCTTATGGCAATTTTTTCCTAGACGCTATTCTTATAACAATTATAGAATTTAGTGTTACAACACACAACACATAAACGATGAAAGATATTTTGTTGTAAGATTTGAAGATTGTAAGATAAGAAATGAAACTAATAATTATATAATAAAGCAAAACTAATTTTCTGTCGTTACTGCGATATAAAATATCAGGTCTGGCTTTGCTCATCAGTGGTGAATACACCCAGCGGTTTTACCAATTTAATATAACAGACTTCATTTTAGAGCTCTTGTACTGTATTGAACGATTCTGCTCATATATATGTTGTATTAAAATATTTTATTTCATTTAAAATTATATTTCATTGATACAATAACTCTGTTAAATCGACCGCCAGAGGTCACGTTTCCCTTATAAAAACTCATATTTGTTTTTCCCGATGGCCGGCTCAAACCTTTTGTACATTATGTAAATAAGTTTTTCATCTTTTTATTCTTAAGCCTTAGGCCAGGCGGTACTTTTATCAAATTATGTTTTTATATATCCCATAAGCTCAATTGAATCTATTTCTAATCTTCATTATTTTAACTATTTTTATTAAATCTTAACCACGACTGCATTACCATACGACAATCCTCAAGTTAACCAAAATCAAGCAGAAAATCTCTTTTTTTCTATTTATAATATATATATATGACACTGGAGAATGGGTTCTTAGTAATGGTATTTGAGTGAACTATGGACAAATCTATATATTAGTACAGTCGAATAACATATGTAAGAGTAGTATTCAGCTTTTTCCTGATTAGAAAATCTGAATAAATCTCTTTGTACATTCTATAGACTTTTTTTTATTGAAACCACACAAAAATTAATATAAAAGTTTATAGGTGAAGTGTATACAATTACTTGGTATGGATACTACACATTAAAAACCTATTGAACATCTACAAACGGTAAAGTATAACAAGGAGGATTTTTTAAACAAAGAGAATATATTGCCACGTGGAAAATTAGGGAAGACCATCTTCGGGATGAGACAATTTATTTCAGGCAAGAACAAACTATGAGTGATAAATAAAAGATAAGCAAAAGAGGGAAGTGTACAGAGTATAGCAAAATATAAACATAAAAATAATACTCTGCTAATAAAATAATAAATACTTTGTTACAATATAAAATAAATTTGAATGGATTGACGACGATGTGTGATATGTAAGACTGCCTTCTTTTAGGGGGGAGGGGATCCAGGCGAAGGGTGCTCCTACAGGAAGAGTCAACTCTTCTTTCTTCAGATCAGCATTTCCTCCAGACCCAGAGTGGCTATACCGCCAGCACTCGGTTGTAAGGAAGGTTAATTGACTTCATAGGACCTTGTTAGAGATTTGGATCTTCAGAATCCAAACAGACTTACAGGAAAGGTCGCTTTTGAAACAAAAAGGAAGAGCAGGTTTTAAGGGAAGGATGAACCAAGGATAATTGCTTCTGGCTCTGTATATGATCTATATAGATGTCTCTGGACTACTTGATGTTTGCTGAAACGTGACATTTCGCATAATTATGTAATATCGTGGGTAGACTTCGACCTTATCCAAGAAGTTTTTTTTTTTTGTTTCTCCATTGAAAAGGGGGTGCCATCGCCTCGTTAGTCAGCCACATTTCAGAGTTCCCTGTAGGCATTCACGGTAACGGTAGCTGCTCGGGGCTCACGACACCGTACTTCGCCCTACTGGACAGTCCCTTACTTGTGCTGCTTCTCCCGTACGCAACGTAGAGGAGGGGTTGGACTTCTGGGCCGTAACCAAGAAGGTATGAATAGATATAAGTCCAGGGAGGTCCATGCTGGATTAGCCAGTCAGGCGCCAGATTACAGGCCGGCGTCATTAGGAAACGTGGCTGGTGATGGATGGGGAGGATTAGGTGCTCTCTCTCTTCACATTGATCTTCTTCCCAAGCAGCGTGATGGTCCAAATTGAATTTGACATGCCAACATCACAGTAATGATAACATTACAAATTGTTTGTATTAGAATAACTTCAACCTACAAGTTACTCTATCAATAATATTATTATTCTATTTATCGTTCTAATGAAATCAGGATATCACAATAGACACAATGTAACATGTTGAAAATCCGATGAAACGTACCCTAAGAGCCTGCCTTATTGTTTAAATTTCTGGCCAGGCTTTATCTCTTCGTTTTATAACCAAATTGTTACACATAAAAGATATTGAAAACAAAAAAGGCATGTCCTTATTGCTCACTCTAGCATTTCAGATGAAAGAGTGACATCTAGTAGAAAAAAATCAACTGAACGCTGATTTAACATGTTCTATGATATTCGGCTAACTCAATTTCTTGATAAATCAAGAAGAGCCAATCAAAAACGCGTTTCAGCCTGTTAGCCCTCGTCAGCATGTGGTGATGAGTTATATCAACGTTTAGTTCGATTTATTTCCACTAGATAGCGCTCTGTCATCTCAAATGTTCATATGAGTGCTCAGGATATGTCTTTTTTGTTTTCAATATCAACATTGACCTTTTTCTGTTTTGTTTAAAGAGAGACAGTAGGTTGTTAGGCGATGCGTGTTCTTTTTTGGTGGTTGAGATGCAAGCTTTCACGGTATATTCTCTTCTACTGGCTGCTATAGTGCTATATCATCTCCTCAGCCAGTAGAATAGTGTGATGTTTGAAAGATTGTAACTTTTTCACCAATAAAAAGACACGCGTCCCCTCAACAACCATTCTGCATTCATTCAACGAAATATTGTGAGTGGTTATTCTTAGTACAGATAAAGTTCTCTTTATCTAAACTTTATCATAATGATTTATCTTTTCATTAGATCCTTTGTATCTTCATTTTAATTTTTTACATTTTTAAAGGAAGATGCATAGAAGGATAAGAATATCAGATTAAAAGTCGCTGAACAGACCTTGAGACCAATGTGTACAGTAGATTATATATATAGAATTTATGGATAAAATAATATTATAAAATATAATAATAATATATATTATAATATTCATAACACGCATATATATATGAGATAAAGCTAATATGTGTGATACGCGCGCACAATGGCAAATATATATTTTTCATTATATGCATTATACATACATATGTAAATATATAAATTTAAAGTAAATGCATATCCTAACCAATAGCACATGAGCATTTTAGATGGCAGAGCGCCATCTAGTAGAACAGAAATCAACTAAACGTTGATTTAACCTGTTTCCTGATATTTGGCCAAATCAATTAAAAATACTTCCACATATGTAAATATATATACATGTTATATAAAAATATTTTATTTAAAAAATTATATTCCATAGATACAAATACTATGTTTAAAACGACCGCCAGAGGTCACGCTTACCCTATAAAAACGCATTGTTGTTATTTCCCGATGGCCGGCTCAAACCTTTGGTACATTATGTAAATAAGTTTTCCATTTTTTTATTATTACGCCTTAAGCCAGGCAATACTTTCATCAAATTATTTTTTTTATGTATATTCCTTAGCTCAATTAAAGAAATCTCTGATCAAAACTATTTTTTTATTCCCACGACTGCAAAACAATATCGTAACATTCTAATGTATACTAAAATCAAGCAACAGCTAATAATTCTATATAAATAACAATCAAAATACAACAGAAAATCTTTCTTTTTATTAATATAATATACATATATACACACACTCTACATGTTATTAAAGAACATATTAATTTTATTTATCAAATATAATTGTTTATTACCTGCTTATTTATAACTACTGGTTCTATAGTATTGTATAGTAAAGAGTTGAGAATAGCAATAAAAATAAATGAACACAAACAAACAAGAAGAGTATTAGAAGACACAGAATGGTTGCCATGTCTAATCACCAAGACTGTGTTGAACTGATTGCCTATTTATTTATTGATTCTCTTTCATTTATTTGCATCCTTTTCTTCTTGGCCTCTGAAACATATTGTAAAAGAATAACTGTCTCAATTAATTCTATCCCAATATTAATTTAAAACATCTTAATATTACCCCAAATATATAAATATAATTCTCTTAGTTAACATATATAATTTGAAATTATATAAGCCATATACATGATTATATCCTACCTCATTTCTCAGAACTTACAACACGCGGATTATCCTTCCATCTAATTAGAGATCAGAAGATTTCTCTAGAGAGATCGTCTGATTCCAATTGAATTACTAGCAGACGACGACAACAACAATGACTATAACAGAGAAATTTAATTTTACAAGCGAGAGGCGCGTGGTTTTAAAATTAGATAGAATTTCTAACATGATAGAATATAATATATTCATTTAAAACATATAATACCTCCCCATTATTGTAACATCTATATAGATAATACCGTAACAGAGTTTTCCATTGTAAAGTCCTGAGCTATCTCCTCCGAAGATTCTGAACTACACATAACGATCTATATACCAAAATTTTCGTTATTTTTTTCTGCGTATGATAGGCCTGTTTTTATTTTCCTAATGTTAACAGTTATTTTTATTTTTTAATTTGTTTTGAAATGCGTTCTTTTGTTTACCTTTTACTAATTCTTATTTACTAATTTTTACTAATTTCTGATTCATTTGATTATAATTTGTAAGTACTTTGTTATAGTTTTTCATTTAAATAGAGCTCAATTTTTGTGTATGTTTCTTATTTGCATTATCTTTCCTAATGTCTTTGGCAACGTTTTTTTTTTCTCATAAATAGGCTGAGGTTATATTATTTTTCGAATTGTAGATTGAAATATTTATTTATGTCTTTCTTTTGCTTTATTATTTCTTCTTTATATTTGTTCTTATTTATTCTTTTTTTTTACTCTTTCACAATCAAATTTTGAAAATGGCTAAATGGCTCCACTTCTCCCTATTTGCTTTTGCAGCTTTTCTTATAAAAAAAATATTAAAACTTAGAATTAAGCTTTGCTTTTTTATATACATGTTTATTACACATTTAGCAATACCTTTTCTTTATATTTGCTCTTATTTACTCATTTTTTTACTCTTTCACAATCAAATTTTGAAAATGGCTAAATGGCCCCACTTCTCCCTATTTGCTTTTGTAGCTTTTCTTATATAAAAAAAATTAAAACTTAGAATTAGGCATTGCTTTTTTATAGGCATGTTTGTTACACATTTAGCAATACTTTCTCTTTATATTTGTCCTTATTTATTCATTTATTTACCCTTTCCCAATCAAATTTTGAAAATGGCTAAATGGCCCCACTTCTCCCTATTTGCTTTTGTAGCTTTTCTTATAAAAAAAATATTAAAACTTAGAATTAAGCTTTGCTTTTTTATATACATGTTTGTTACACGTTTAGCAATATATATACCAAAATATTTTTTTGAATACTTAACTCTTTTAGTGAATTTTTGTCAGGGGGGCTGCAAAAGTGCCGTACTTATGCAGTATTTTGATGCTTTTCCTGTGAAAAGGATAATGAAATTTAAAATTAAGATTTGCTTTTTTATATACATGTTATTTACACATTTAGCAATATATACACAAAAATATTTTGGAATATTTAACTTTTTTGGTGAAGTTTTGTCAGGGAAGCTATGGACTGCCGTAATCATGCATTATGTTGATGTTCTTCTCATAAAAAAAATATTTGGGTTTGGAATTGGGCTTTGCTTTTTTGTATACATGTTTTTTACATATTTAGCTCCATTTTTGTGTCTTATTTTCTTTTTTGCAGTATCTTTCGTAATGCCTGATTTGAATACTTGATCTGTTATAGTTTTTCATTTGAATTTAGCTCCATTTTTGTGTCTGTCGTTTTTCTTCTTCTCATAAATAGGCTGATGCTGTATTTGTGTAATTAATTGTTGTTTCTTGTGTCTGGTTTCTTTTTTGAAGTATTTTCTTGGAATCCTTTTTTTTTTTTCATCAATTGTTTCCTCACATGCTTGGAATTTTCTTTTTATGCCTGTCCTGGCATTCAGTTTTATAGTTTTCCTCTGCTTGGTTCTTATTTTACCTTTTTTTTTTTTCAGCGTCTTCTGTCATGCCTCGAAAAGGCCGTGGAAGACTCACTCCCCTAACCGCTAGGCGAGCTAATATAACTCGCCGCAGGAACAAAACCCCAATTGCTATTTCTCTTATTTACATTTTTACCAATGCCTATAATTTTTCACCTGCAAGATTTTTTATTTTATTTGTTATTCAATAAACTATTATCAATTATTTTTGGTCTTCTTTTTATTTACTTATTTTACTGGGGGTTGGTGGAAGAATGGTCTAAGCCGTTGGTTTTCGACCGCTACGACCCGGGTTCGATTCCCGCATTGGGCACTTTTTTCTCAAAAAATAAAAAAAAATGCTCCAATGGCTTCCGATTCTTGCAAAAGTCCAACCCCACCAGCAAGCGCAAGTAATCAAACGGGGCTCTGGCACATTTGTAAATGCAAAGTCGAACTGCTTTTCACATGTTTAAACATGTGGTGTACTTACAGTAAAAGCAGTCGCCTACTCTACCCACCATGATTATCAAGGCCTGTACCACATGTACTAGGGATAAGCAAAAAAAAAAATATTTTACTCATTGCTCTATACATACAATTATTTGCATACAATTATATACATACAATTTTCTACATTTTTGCACTCTGCAGTCTGATATGTTGTTAATAATAGGGGTTTTAGACAAATATCAACTGTTGAAATTTGAATTTCAAAATAGTTGAATTATCGAAAGTATCGAATTAGTTTGTCATATGATAGGCCGTGGGTCGAGACATCAAAAATGGTCGAATTATCGTGTGTTGATTTAATTAGATTATATTGTATATGTAAAAATATAGAATTGTTGTTTTTAATGAGGTCTTTTAAATGAATTTATTCCTTTAATATGTTGTCATATCTGCAATATAGTTGTGTTGTTTGCAATTTTCTTTTTTTTTTCCTTTCAAATATTTGTGTCCACTCTGAAATATAGTTTGTGAATTTATATTCCAATTTATTTTCTTATATATATGTTTTTTTTTTAAATTTCCAAAATATTTATTTAGACTTTCACCAATGCCTTTAGGATCTTTACGATGGAACACGTATGGTGTTTCAGCGCATGTGCTCTCATGTCCTTGAAGCACATATACTGACAGTGCCCAAAGTTGAACACACTGTATAGTGTCTGAAATATCTTTGGCCCCTTCGGATACCAACCTTCGCTTCATTCTAGAGAGGCGTTAGTTTTCACTAAGGTTGGCTTTTGCTATGACTATAAATAAGGCTCAAGGACAAACCTTGGCTACAAGAGCCTGTGTTTACGCACGGACAACTTTAAGTGGCTTTTTCAAGTGTGCGAACATTGGATAGCATACATGTAAAGATGACCCATATCTTTTAGTCCTTCAGATTTCAGACTTCCATTCATTCTGAATATTTGGGTTCTTCCTACAAGAGCCTGTGTTTAATTTTAAAGTGGCTGCCTTCGCCTCTGTAATACCTTTTTACCGGTAAAGTTGTATTTAAACAACAATCAACCTTGAAAATTTGATTTTTAAAATGGTCGAATTATCGAAAGTGTCGAATTATCGATAGTGTCGAATTGCAGTTTGTTTATTTATTTTTTAATAAGGTCCTCTTATCTTATCTGCAATATAGTTGTATTGTTCGAAGCACATATACTGACAGTGCCCAAAGTTGAACACACTGTATAGTGTCTGAAATATCTTTGGCCCCTTCGGATACCAACCTTCGCTTCATTCTAGAGAGGCGTTAGTTTTCACTAAGGTTGGCTTTTGCTATGACTATAAATAAGGCTCAAGGACAAACCTTGGCTACAAGAGCCTGTGTTTACGCACGGACAACTTTAAGTGGCTTTTTCAAGTGTGCGAACATTGGATAGCATACATGTAAAGATGACCCATATCTTTTAGTCCTTCAGATTTCAGACTTCCATTCATTCTGAATATTTGGGTTCTTCCTACAAGAGCCTGTGTTTAATTTTAAAGTGGCTGCCTTCGCCTCTGTAATACCTTTTTACCGGTAAAGTTGTATTTAAACAACAATCAACCTTGAAAATTTGATTTTTAAAATGGTCGAATTATCGAAAGTGTCGAATTATCGATAGTGTCGAATTGCAGTTTGTTTATTTATTTTTTAATAAGGTCCTCTTATCTTATCTGCAATATAGTTGTATTGTTCGAAGCACATATACTGACAGTGCCCAAAGTTGAACACACTGTATAGTGTCTGAAATATCTTTGGCCCCTTCGGATACCAACCTTCGCTTCATTCTAGAGAGGCGTTAGTTTTCACTAAGGTTGGCTTTTGCTATGACTATAAATAAGGCTCAAGGACAAACCTTGGCTACAAGAGCCTGTGTTTACGCACGGACAACTTTAAGTGGCTTTTTCAAGTGTGCGAACATTGGATAGCATACATGTAAAGATGACCCATATCTTTTGGTCCTTCAGATTTCAGACTTCCATTCATTCTGAATATTTGCGTTCTTCCTACAAGAGCCTGTGTTTAATTTTAAAGTGGCCGCCTTCGCCTCTGTAATACTTTTTACCGGTAAAGTTGTATTTAAACAACAATCAACCTTGAAAATTTGATTTTTAAAATGGTCGAATTATCGATAGTGTCGAATTATCGATAGTGTCGAATTGCAGTTTGTTTATTTATTTTTTAATAAGGTCCTCTTATCTTATCTGCAATATAGTTGTATTGTTCGAAATTTCATTTTCTAATTTGTTAATTTTTTTCTTTTTTTTTCACTCTAATAATATTTATTTAAATCTGATAATTTTTATTTAATGAAATTTATTTAATAATTTATTTAATCCAATGTCTATAGTTTCTTCCCTGAAATTGTTTACCAAACATGAGTCAGTGTTTCCTCAGTGTTAACAGTTGGAGTGTTAGAATGCGGAGAAGCAAAATAACTCCCTACTGAATTTCTCAATAGTCTTACTCCCAGAGGAATGCATCCACACCAGTTAAACTCTTGGTTGGTGCTATTGTTATGCTTCTGAGAAGTTTTAATCCTAAGCAGGGTCTTTGAAAATGGTACACGTGTGGTGATACTGTGCATGTGCTCTCATGTCCTTAAAGTAGTGTAGTTCTGTTGTTTGCACTTTCATTTTCTGATTTGTTAAAATTTTTCTTCTATAGTTTCTCACCTGCGGGTCCTTCGGGTAAACCTGGGTCGTTGCCCGGGTCACTCGGCTATTTATATCTATATATATCTATACTTTTAAAGTCTCTGCAGGCCCTTTGGGTAAACCCTGGGCGTTGCCCGGGTCACTCGGCTAGTTGTTCTAATATTAATTTTACTAATATGTTATTTTCATCAAATTTTGTGAATATATATGTAGGCGAGGCAAATCAATATTGAATAAATAAGGTCCAAGATTGAAAGCACATACAATTAGAGTATCATGATAGGATACTGTTGAAGAGAAATCATATAACGGGAAAAGAGAGAAAGAAAAGATTTGATTTTTTATTTATATAAACGCTTCAATTATAAACTCATGAATATTCAAACGTTCATAAATGTAAAGAAACTCTACCTTTCGTTTGTTATTTCTCCACCGTTTTCCGTTTATCATTACTCTTCACAATTCATCCTTTCATACTTCATCCCTAAGATTAGAAATAATAGTTTTTTATCTTTAAAATAAATTTCGATTTTTCGTTCAAAAGAAACACAAGCGGGATAATTTCAAATGTCGTTTACAATCATAAGCTGCATTATATTGTATTATAAAATATTTCTCTTCTAGTGAATGAATAGATTGATTACCATTCTCTCAAGATGTCGTAGGATACAATGCTAATGGTATGTGAAGTTCTAGCGCTCTTTCCTATAATATCCGGAAAGAGTTTAAATTAAGACAACGAGAAAGAAGAAGACCAAATATAAAATAGAAAAGGTCATCTTTAAGTTAACTAAAAATTATAAAAAAAATTCATGAAAGCCGTTATAAATAAGTTTAATAAGAAACATTTCATATAATTCGTCCTAACAGACCTAACTTAAGGTTATACTCCTAAAATGATATTTATCGAATATATAGCTATGAGAATATTTATTTTTGATGTGTCCTCTTTTTTAATCGTTTTATTTTTTTAAATATATACCGATTCTTCAATTGTTATCTGACTTTAAATGCACTTCTCGCAAGATTGGTGGTGCGAATAGAGAAGCTGATTATATGAACATACCATGTTAAAAAATTAATAGAACCAACAAAAACTACATATAAACTATTTTCAACGTGAAACAATGCATTAATACCAAATAAAAATACCGAAGTCGTTAATTTTATACTCGTTTTTAATAATTGTTTGAAATATATTTTGGTTATTCAAAATATCTATCCCTAATGCACAAGTTTTGAAAAAACAACAATGCCTCTTAAAAAATTCAAAGGCTCTAGACATCAATTTAAGATAGGTTCTCGTTCTGAATCTTCAAAGCAACCAGCAAATTGAACTTTTCAATTCAAATGTTTACAATGATAAATTAATCCATATTCACATAATGTGGCATTGGTTCAAAAAGTTCAAATTTTTAAAGCATTCGTTAACATAGTTTGTGGTTGTTTAAAAAATAGAGAAATATAAATAGTTTTAATCTTCTTTTATCTACTAAACTTCTAAGTGGGTCGGTGGAAGGATGGTCTAAACCGTTGGTTTTTGACCGCTACTACCCGGGATCGAATCCCGCATTGGGCACTTTTTTTCTGATTAAAAAAATGCTCCAATGCCCCCCGATTCTTGCAAAAGTCCAACCCCACTAGCGATTACAAGTAATCAAACGGAACTCTGGCATATTTTTAAGTGCAAAAGTCGAATAGTTTTCACATGTGTAGACATGTGGTGTACTTACAGTAAAAGCAGTCGCCAACTTCTACCAACAATCATAATCATTGTCTGTACCACGTGTACTAGGAATACTATAAAAATAAAGCTTCTAAGTATTTTTTAAAAATTATTAAATTTAAATTTATATATATAAATATATTCTTATAATTAATTTATTTTTTAAATAGTCGCTTAATGCTAGTCTTTTAACCAAATATAATAAAATTAAACTTTTTACTACTTTAAAACAATCAATAGCACACACAAAAAATACAAAAATGATTTGATTGTAAAATAATTCCAATAAAAAAGCAATTCAACGAGGTAACATTGGACAGTAAGAAATCCATATTCGATACCAAATGATTGGATGAGTAATGAAGGAGATCAAAATTTTCCCTTTTTTTTTTCCTTTTTTTTTCTGGTCGTCGCTAGGATTAATAATATTCCTGCAGATCTCTATCCATCTTCAGTCCCATTCCATTAGGTCCTACTATCCTATCTAGTCGTTATTAGGAGTCTCTTTGTCACTACAACTTGTTTGATAGGACCTTTACCTGAATGGTTAGTTTTCTCTTATCTTCCTCAAACTTCTACTCTATTCAATACCATCAAATTCGATTCGATTCATACTGAATTATCATTAAAAGAATAAATTTGTTTTATAATTAAAAATATCTTTTATAAAAACAAATTTATTATTTTTTGATAAATAATTATCGAATAGAGTTTGATGGTAAGGAATAGAGTAGAAGTTTGAGGAAGATAAGAGAAAACTAACCATTCAGGTAAAAGTCCTCTCGAACAAGTTATTATTTTTTTATAACCAAAAATATATTTTATAAAAACTAAATAAAATAATTTAGAAATATAAAAGGATGTAGAATTAATGTCTAAGGTAAATTAGTAAAGGCTTTGATATTCTGCTTCAATAAATGAATTTATTATAAGGTTCATTTGTACTTTGAAATACTTTGAAATACTTTAAAGAATTTTTTTATACACTCAAATAGCTTTATTTCGTCTTTCTTTTAGAAACCAATACATGCTAAATTCATAGAATTATCCACGACTTTTAAACTCTATATAACCTATGTTGACAATAAAAGGTTTTAAATATTAGCATTTATATTATCTCTCTTTGTCAGCGAATTAAACAGAAATACGCGAAGACGGCAAAATCACAATGATATTATAATACCTCACTCAAATATAATCAAAATATTCATAATCACATTTCTTTTATTAATAGCACATGAGAAAATATTTGTTGTTTATGTGTGTGTCACTATATATATTTCTATCCATGATAAAATTGTGAAAAACGTTTAAAATTACAAAATATTTTCTCACAATGAGTTTCTTTTTATTGTGAAATTCTATCTTTCAAGCGTAAATCGCTCTTCAACGGGCTTAATAAAAAACATCGACTATATCTTACAAGAATAATTTACAAATACATACGCACGCTGCGTGAATATATTTAAAATATGTTGTGCAAAACGATTTTTAATAAATAATTTGAAATTATTTTAAAATTTGAATGGTAATATAATGTCATTTAGCAAGCTAAAAGCTGGACTATTAAAATATCTCTTTTTTTGCAATCATTAGTATAAATTGAGTTCTTGAATAATCTATATATATAGTAGATAGTGTAAAAAGGCATATATTGGATTGAATAAAATACTTATTGCCAATATTTCGGTTGGCTGAACGCCAACCTTTATCGAGATAATTGTCATAATAATTTAAACAAATTACAAATAAATATTGAACAATTAACATCTAAACTTAAAGGAAATTTAAATGATGAAGTATTTGACAAATTATATAAGTATTTAGATACCAAATATCAAAATAAAGCCACAGCTATTTAGACAAAAATCTAATGCCTCGATAAAGGTTGACGTTCAGCCAATCGAAATATTGGCAATAAATATTTTATTCAATAAAAAATATGCCTTTTTACTATTTAATGATTTAAGTACGATTTCAGAACGATATATATATATGACACGTAACTGCCTAAGGTTTTGCGTGAACCTTGTTATAGCCTTTTATTCAAATAAAGGATTGAACATGGACGCCCACAAATTTCCACCTTCTATTACGTCCCCACTAGCATATAAGCTGAGTTATTCATGAGCTCAGAAGGTAGAGAAGAATCAGAAGTCATGTAGTTAGATCGCAATGCTCTCTGAATATCCAATGGTCCTAGGAATTTCCCATAGTCCTATATCACCTTTCCGGGTACCACCCCCTAAATCAAAGTAACCATGTTCCTATGTTTGTAGAATTCTATTGTCTTAACGCTAGTGCGCTTCCAGTCTGGCCCCATGACTGCATAATAGAGATGAGTAGCCTACCTCACGACAATGTCGCCTCCACACATTGTATAACATATACACCTATCCCCCGATTTACACGGTACTTGTTTTACACGTTTTCGCTTTTACGCGGTTTTCCAAATAAGTTTTTTTTGTTTTTATCGCACTATACTAAATGCTACTGTGATTGAAAACATTCGCTGTGTACACATCTCACGAGGAATCCCGAGCTTATGTGCTGACTACATATTTTAACCTGTCAATGCATTTATTTTTTATTTCTGTGCACACCTATCCCCCGATTTACACGTTTTTCTCAGGAACGTATCTACCGTGTAAAACGGGGGATAGGTGTATTGAAAAAAAAAACTAATACAAAGTTATTACATTTTTTTTAAGAAACAAAGACTTAGTGATCTCATCTTTATTAACAAATTTTAATTTAAAATATTTTTTCTTAATTTGTTTGAGTTTAAGTTTAATCTATAACGACTCTTTTTTTTTTGGAGATCGTTAAATTTTCTTTTGTTTTTAAATTAATATTTAATTGCTTCTGGGAATTTTCCATAAAGTTATTTCTCATAATTGAGCTTACCTTTCGAAATTTAATGTACCTATATTTAGTAAAACTCTAATGAAAAATGTTATACCACACATAAAACAATTTTTGTAACATAAAACCATAGTTATTCTATTTTCCTGTATTTGATAAAAATGTTATTCTCCTCACGATATAGCCTGGGGTAGTTTTCAATTAACTTCTGTATTGTAAATTATATTATTTCTGAAAATATGAAATATCTTCTTTTTATATATCGCTTTTTGAATTAAATCGAATTATTATATAAGACTATATATATATAATAGTTTTTTTATCCAATATATGCCTTTTTAATCAAAGATTCATTTATGGATTGCTCTATTTTCAAAATATATAATAGTATAAAATTATAATTAAAATTATCATATAAATTAATAATATAGAAGGCAATTTCTTTGTTCAAATTATTTGTGATATAAATAAATATATTTTTATGTTAATATATACATTTTATATTATTATGTTTTAATATATTCATAGAGGGGATATTTATCTATATATTGCAATTTATTCTCTTTTAGTCAAAAGCAGGTCCATTGAATACATTTATATTGAAATAAAAGGGCGTATCTGGATTTTTTAAAGAAGAAAAAACAGCCATTTTTCCACTAAATATTTCATGGGATCATTTAATACACAATAAACTTAAAGGTAATTTACAGATTCTTGTAGATCATAAGGAAACAACTTTGTCAATGTTTCCATGTGATCTACAAGAATTTATAAATAATCTTTATAAGTTTTTTGTGTAATAAATTGATAAAGAAAGAGAGAGCAATCTCTGGGCATCATTCTAGTAAAGGCCTTTACTTATGATGATAAATAATAAGCCAAAACACCAGTTTTGGTGAATTCGAACAAAAAGCCAACCTATATACCATTGTTCTAATGCACAAATAAAAAGAGAGATGCTTCTATTGGTACATCTTTATCTTTATTAACATCTTATAACTCGATATTCCAAACTCAGGGATATTTGCGTCAAACAAATTGGCTATATACAATTCAACTATATTGTAATCTTGCCAGAAAATCCGCCCTTGCCACTTCACACTTGAACATCTTTTTGGTAAATTCGACCGAATTCATAACCCCTCTCTCGTAGGAAGTTATGGAATCGTAGCCTCCTCTGTACTGATGAGGGTCAAATCCCGATATACAGGTTGAAATTTTGTCTAAATTTGCTAAAACTGATGTTGTAGCTTATTCTTTATCATCATTAGTAAATTATTTTACTAGGATAATGCACAGAGCAATCGTTCAGATTCCCTATTAGAGGAAGAGGTATTTTTTATGGTAGATAAATATTATCCTTCCGCAACTTTATTCTATACATATATGTTGTAATATATTTCAATATATACCTATATCCCCATGTGTAATATACTTATAGCATAATTGCCAATGTGACAGAAATAAAATTTCGAGTGAGTGACAGCCGGTGCTAATAGAGGAAAAGGTCCGAAAAATATGTTGGGTTCTCAGGTGTTCCCCTTTCTTGCGCAAACAGATTAGTCCGCTTTGAGACACGAGGATTGACAGACCCCTCTCAACGGATCTTCTCTGACCGGTGCCGGCTACAGTTGCTCTCTCACCATCTCTGTGGTGACATCCAATATGTCTCGTACTTTTGTGTAATCCCAATCACGCCTGAAACCACTCTAAACATTGTGGCCACCACGACTGCAACCAACATGCCACATTAGTCATCTAACAACAAAACAACACTACATTACTACATATATATATATATATATATATATATATATATATATATATGTATATATATATAGATAGATAGATAGATATGAAACAGCATATATTGGATTCAACAAAATATTTATTTGACAATATTTCGGTTGGCTGAACGCCAACCTATGTCAAGGCATTACATTTTTGTATAAACAAATTCGTGCCACATAGTGTTAAATGCCTTGACAAAGGTTGACGTTCAGCCAACCGAAATATTGACAAATAAAAAATTAATTTAATCGAATATCAGCTTTTTTTATTATCTAAAGATATAAATATGAATTTCTCTATTTACAGAAATATACATTATTATATATGCTGTGTATGCGGGCGTGTATAAGTTTATTGAATATACCGCAAATACATTAATTATATAAAAACGAATGGAATGGATAGCATACAAATAAGGAAAAATCTGGCAGACGACAAAAAAACTAGTAAATCAGAATATTACCTGAATGTTATCTAATTTCGAATAATTGATTCATTTCAATACTAAATAAGGTTTAAAAAGTTGATTCCATCAACTTCATTAAAGATTTTCTGCTTGAATTAAGAATTTTGGTTTCTTTTTTATTTCGGAGGGAGACTAATTTGTTTGCTTCATTACCCCCACCCAGATGATCCGTTGATATTGTACCAACTTTTTTAGACCCAGGTTAATTTTTATGCAAATCTCTCTAATTTGGTTTTTATCCCGGTTCCATAAAATTCGCATGGTCAGCTAAAGTAATAACTTTTTTTACCTTATAGATTATTCTTTCATATAAAAATGATATTTTTATTTTTTTATATACTGTAAAACCTCTCTGTAAAGGAAACCTAATTGATAGAACAAAACTGTCCTTTATGAAGAGGTGTCCTCTTACCGGAGAATTGTTAAATGGTAAAAATGGTAATTTTGTAAATGAAAACTGTCCTTTGTAAAGAGGTGTCCTCTAGCCAGAGTGTCCTCTCATGGAGATTCTACTGTATATTTTTAATATGGATAGATCACGTGATACATGTCATGATAATCATGTTGGGTTATTAGCGACTGCTTTTACTGTAAGTGTACCACATGTCTCCAGATGTAAAAAGTAATTCGACTTATAAACTAACTAGTTTGCCTAGGCGCCTTTAAGCTACTTATAATCACTGGTGGAGTTGGATATTTTCAAGAATTGTGGGCCATTGGTGCTTTTTTATTTTAGGAAAAAATATTCCAACTCGAGATTCCATCTTGGGTCGTGTCTGTTAAAATTCAACGTTTATGACACTCCTCCACTAATCGCTATCGTTATTAAAATAGTTTAAATTATGAACACTTTATACACAGTAAAATATTTAAAATATACAACCAATATATTCAATACAACTCCAAAAGTGTCCAGGGATGGGAACTTGACACATTTATTTTTCCGTTCATCATTACTCTTCACAATTCATCTTTTCATACTTCATCCCTAAGGATAGGAATAGTCGTTATTTCTTCTTAAATAAATTACGATATTTCGTTCTGTAAAAAAAAAACATTTGCGGTAAAACTTGTTAAACTTTGGACCTTTAATATACATTTACACTCATGAACAAAACTTAAGGAAGTTGTACTTTATAGCATGTACAAGTTTGTATATCAGGTTTCAGAAAATAACTCTGAAAGATACTGGATACACATTGAATTTTATTAACGACACATAGATTACCAAGTGTGAATAAAATATCCTCTATTTCCTTTAAAAAAAATAGACATTCGGCGCAATCAAAGATTTTCCACTCATGTTTTGTCGATGAGTGTATAAGTATTAGATTATTTTAAAAAGCATATCACTGAGAATTTGTATTTATTTGAAAAGGAAGACAGAGAGTCGTCGGAAGGTTAAGAAAGAAAAGTTAAAAAAAAAGGTTGATGTGAATAATTTAAGGTTCACTTATATATGCAACTTAAAGTTGCGGGAGAGATGCGGGTACAATTATATATATTTAAATATAAAGGCATATATTTATTCAAAATATAATTTATTTACCAATATATCAGTTGGTTGAACGCCAACGTTTTTCAAGGTATTACTTTTCCAATATGTTATAATACCTTGAAAAAATTTGGCGTTCAGCCAACAGAAATATTAGTAAATAAATTATATTTTGATCCAATATATGCCTTTTTAATTAAATATATTTTTATTGATTGCTCTACTTTGAAAAATAGCATATTTATATATAAGTTATACAAGTTTTTATGAGCGTAGGTGGATGCATGTATTGTTCTTTTATTATATCTTTCTGATGACATATAGGAGTAAGATAAAGAAACAAGGAATATCCTTATCGTGAAACTGAAAGTTGCTGTTGGCTTGCGTCATCTATCGGAATAAATATCAACTATTCGTTGATTTTCAATTTTTCCAAGATTTATGCACTTTATCCCAGTATAATATCACATTTGTTAATTTTTTTATAAAAATAAAACTGAGGTAAGTCATATATATTCTAGGACTTATAAGACCTTCCAGTCTAGAAGATCGATAAATCAACACCTCTCCCTTTCCCCCCTAGTTTTCAGCCAGTGATAAGTGATGTGAACGTTCTCTTCGCACTGGTCCTTTTTGGCCACTGTGGGGTAGACCAGTTAACCCCCAACCCATGTCTACTAGTCGGGGGGGGGGGGGTTTGGTTTTTCTTTTGATCCTCCTGATAAGACTTGGAATAAACTTATTTTACCGATTATTTAAAATAATACGTAATCATTGGAATCCGAAATTGACAATTTACGATTTTATATAAAAACCGCCTTTGAGTTACAAACCATATTCTCATCTAAATTCGAGTATTCTACGCAAATTCGTTATATTTTATACAGTATTTTACTATATAAAAATTAAAACCATTGACATATTGACAGAGTCTGTTATATTATTCATTGTTTATATCATTGATAATGAAAAATGTTATATCGTGTGTGTTGTGTGTGTTATAATAATAAATATTATTTATAAGTAAAATATATTCACCAATATAACACATATTAACATATCGCTCATGCGAAAGAGAAATTTGGATATATTACACTGAAATGTTAAGATGAATTCTGCACTGACTGAATTCTCCAAGACATCATAGCACCTAAAATTATGTTAAATAGATGGTCGAATTTGTGAAAATGCTATATATGCATACGCAGAGGCCATAAAAATGAAATAAACCACGAATGCGTCACTATATAGCGTTGGAAACATGGAACAAGCCAATAACCTCGAGGATAACATGGGCATAAGGATTAAGGAATAGAGTAGAGATTGATTCTAACACCTTTCATTAAATTTACAACCCGCTACTTTCAACACCCATCAGTCAAACAGCTATCGTTCTAATGTATCTATTTCGTTGCTTGATTAATCGAAAACAGATGCGCGTGTTTCTTAATAGGCAATAGAAGATTTCAGGAGGAGGGTTCAAGGGAATTGTAGGGATGTAATGAGACAGCAATTAGACCCAGAAGATTGCTAGCCATCCATTCGTCTGTCTACGGCCGCCATTACAGCCAGATGGATGACATGCAAATCTTCTGCACGGTTATTTACACCCACCTCGAGGGCCAATTGGAACAATATGGGACACACTTCTCTAATACCATTTTATCTTCCTTATCTATAAATGCCATTTCCTTGTTTTGATTTATATGTATCACTTTTAATACATTTTTTAAATTATCTATTTGAAATATCTTCTAAGTTAACCAAATATACACAGTTGTTGTTGTCGTGTCCAATGAAGAGCCTCAGATGTTCCAATGCATCTCTTTCACAGCAGTCGCAATTGGAAAATGGGTGCCGTTGCCATGTTAGTCACCTTGGACCAGAATTTGGTCAAATATTCCAAAGGTCCAGGGGGGGGGGGGACCTTAGGGAGGTAATATTTACAGTGACTACCGCTTATAATATGAATTAAACTATTTTCATATTTTGTAGTTGTAAAATTATGATAATTATTATATACTGCCTCTACATGACCCCGTTTCGCCCGGCTGCTCCCTTATTGAATATTTTTCGTCCAAATTTACTATAACCAATGTTTTTAAAATTATAATTATATTATAATCACTCTATTTAGTGGTCATGAGGATCCCAAAATTGATATTTGTTAATACTCTATATTATTATTATTATCATGATCATTTTGTGTTTCTTTTCAAATATCAATTTGTTAATATCATTTCACTTTTGAATGATAATAAAATTCAATTATAATAATTAATTCAATATAGGCATTCAATATAGGAAAATATATTTAAAACACAATTTTATTGACGTTATGTAGCGCCGAGTTTATAGTTGACATTAATATGTTATAATACCTTGAAAAAGGTTGGCGTTCAGCCAACTGAAATATTGGTAAATAAATTATATTTTGATCTAATACACAATGGCTGTTATATTTTATTTTGATGGTAAACACAAGAAAATTTGTAGCCGGTGTTGATAAATCGATATTTTACCTTTTGATCCAATATATGCCTCTTTAATTGAAAGAATAATTTTGTTAAGAAGAGCTCTATTCACATTTGTATTAACTCGTGGAGAACAGGAATTAATAATATAATCACTATCTTTATAATCCATATAAACATAGTTTGAATATATTAGATATTAACACATTATAATATTTAATTGTTCTCTTTAAGCTCTGTCGCATGTACGATGTGCCGATACATTAATTTAAAACAAAATATTGTCACAAAGAAATGAATAATAAATATCGTAGAAAGAAATATATAAATAAATCTTTGTTAATACACAAGAAACCTAATATAAACCAAGCTACCTCATTTAATTAATAAGTTTCAAAAGTAGTTAGAAGTAAGTAGCGTGATGTCTATGGTCAAATATGATTATTTTTATTAATATTTCACTGAAAATATTCTCTAATATTTTCATGTTAGAAAAATTTTCAAAATTATTACCTTTATCACTTAATCCTTTGTTTTAATAAAGTTAAAACCTTTCAATCCAAACATAGAAAAAAAGTAATATTTATTGTGCTAGAGAAATATTTCATAACCTCCAGACTTTAGCCAAAAGGCAAACAATGTCCCTGACAATATATTTATTATCAGAGAAGTTTTAAGCCTAATTCCTGGATAGTTTTACTAAAATATCGAACTTTTTAAAATATTTAGTTCGGCACTCCTGCGCAATTGATTTAGTTTATTTTTCATCGGTAAGAAGCAGGGTGATGTTTGTCAATAAATGTCTGGTTGTATCTTCTGGGAATTTTATCTTTTTTTTTTGTTTTTCTTTCTTTTATATTTCTCACTTTCCTGTTTAAAAGCTTTATTGATTGTCTTTTGTATTTTTGTTTTTAAATATATATTTTTATTTGAAAATGAGAATTTTAAAGAGTTGAAAGAAGGAAAAGAATGATATTATTTTACTTAACAATTAAGCTATACATATATACGTATAAAGTTTTATATTGATTAATAATACATATGTTTATTCCTGCCTTTATAATTTATTAAAATCAACAAGTAATCCAGGGCCAAGTTTTTTAACTATTTTTATTTCTCTAGCTTTCAGGGGGACCAAGATGCCATTCAACAGGATAACTAGAAGTATATAACTTCCAGCTAACTATATACATACCGAAACGAATATCTTGATATATATATATCTCAATATATGTGCTTTACAGAAGGCAGAGCGCCATCTGGTGGAACAAAAATCAACTATTCATTGATTTAGCCTGTTCCCTGATATTTGGCCAACCCAATTTCTTGATAAATCAAGAAAAGCCATCTACGAACGCGTTTCGCGCTTTTGGCGCTCGTCAGCGTGGAGTAGGCTGAACCACTGGGACCAAAAATCCCTACTCCACGCTGGTAATGCAGCCGTGGTAAAAATATCTAAATAATAATAATAAATAATAGTTTTGATCAGTAATTGCTTTAATTGAGTTTGGGGAATATATAAAAACATAATTAGGTAAAAGTACTGCCTGGCTTAAGGCGAGTAGAACAAGGAAAACAAAAATGTATTTACATAATGTACAATGGTTTTGAGCCGGCCAGCGGGAAATAACAACAACGAGTTTTTATAGTGAAAACGGCGACATCTGGTGGTCGATTTAGCAGAGTATTTTATCTATGAAATATATTAGAAAAACATATTTTTATATAAAATATATACAGTTAGAAAAGGTTATACTATTCATTTTTATTGAAACCTTTATATGTTTGTGCATCTTGAAAACGGATATATAAAATAAAGATTGATTACAAAGTATTAAAACACACACAAAATACTACCATAAACCAAAATACTAAAATATATATACTTTATTCCTATTGAACTTTATTTAATATATAAACATTCAAATATTATTTCAAAAATGATATTTCATTGTGAAAATCTGATATTCCGTGTTTTAGTCTATGTAGATACACTGCGTGACATTGAAAATGGAACACCAAGAAATAGTGGCCAGAAAGTGATGAAACTCGGCAGACAGAGAGAGACAGGGACGAATAATAAGCGATCTTTATTTCAAAATGATAGTCATAATACAGAGCGAGAACGGCGTCGGCTTAGTTGCAAGTAGGACCACAGCGGACGGCGATGCACGCAGCAACACGTCTAGGTAGAGAGTCAATCAGAGTACGGATGGCGTCCTGAGGGATGGCTCTCCAGTCCCTCTCAACCATTTGCCACAGTTCGTCTTATGAACGCGGCTGTGGCAAGGCATGCAAACGGCGTCCAATGATGTCCCAGACGTGCTCGATTGGTGAGAGATCAGGAGAGTACGGTGGCCAGGGAAGCATCTGTACATTTTGCAGAGCTTGTTGGCTAATGCGAGCAGTGTGCGGTCGGGCGTTATCCTGCTGATAAAGGGCATCGGGTACCCCCTGAAGGTAGGGGAGTGTCACCGGTCGCAGCACATCATCAACGTATCGTTGAGCCGTCATAGTGCCCTGAATACGAAGTAAAGGTGACCTGGAAACATACGCGATTGCGCCCCAAACCATGATTCCACGTTGTCGCACGGTGGGGCGTTCCACAATTGCTGCCGGATTGGACCTTTCTCCACGTCGACGCCACACGCGTACACGGCGACTATCACTGGACAAGCAGAAACGCGACTCATCTGAGAACACGACTCTGTGCCATTCCGTCATCCACGTCGATCTAGCCCGGCACCATTCCAAATGTTGGCGCCTATTCGGTGGGGTCAATGGCAGTCATCTTAGCGGACGGCATGAGTGCTAGCCATTAGAAACCAATCGACGGGAAATGGTTCTGGTCGAGATGGAATGATCTATGGTGTCTTGCACATGTTGCAGGATGGCGGTACAAGTGGCTTGTGGGGCCGCCACTGCTTGTCGAAGGATACGCCGATCCACACGTGCTGACGTCACTCTGGTTGCACCGACATTCCTATAAATTGCCACATTTCCTTGTTCCAACCATCTTCTCCACAGTCGGTGCACCGTGGACGCACCAAGGTGTGTATCAGCTGCGATTTGACGTATGGACCAACCTGCCCTTTTCAGTCCGATCACCATGCCCCTCGTAAAAGCGTCTGTCTGCTTGAACTGCCTCCGTTTACGATGACCTGGCATTATCTGTTATTACACGTGTCTTTTGACACAAGAACTAAATTTCTACAATGATTTTCCTTGAAGAAATAACGACACGAATACTGTCCTTTCTGCAAGTTCCTTCCCTTATATCTTACTCCATGTGCGCACGAGAGCTGCGCATTTTACATCATTTGCATAACTCGGTTAGGCGCGTCTACCCTGAAATTTGCATAATTTTCTGGCCACTATTTCTTGGTGTTCCATTTTCAATGTCACGCAGTGTATATTAAAAAATGAAAAAATATGTTTGTCAATAGTTTACACTAACACATTTATGAAATTTCATAGAAACTCGATATTAAAATGATTTGAAAACAAATATAAAATTTATAATTATTCCTTCAATTACAAAATATTTATTATAAGTGCATTTTTTAAATATGCAGACAATAAAAATTGAATATAGAAAGTGGTGCAGATGTAACCTAAAACAATTTGTAATTTATTAATGAGAGAAAATGCTATAAAGATTTTTAAAACTGCCCAATTATTGTTTTATATAATAAACAGAGCGTTTAAAATTACCTAGTGAATTTAATATGGTAAAATATACCAATAACAATATATTAAAAAGGTTAAATGACTCCCTTAGGAAAATTCTACCTAATTTTATCGACAAATCTTCTGTTACTTAAAGTCTTAAATTTCTTCAGTAAATAACAAAACTAAGCCTCAAGAATTGCAGAAGATTATACATTAATATCCTTAACGCTTTTTTAAAAATATAAAATTATTTTTTGTTATTTTAAAGAAATCTTACTGCAAAGAGAAAGAAATTCTATGTAAGAGAAAAATAAATATTTTATAATCTAATTGACCATTTTTGTAGAAAAAAACATGTGTAATATTATTGAATTGATATATAGTTATATTCTAACCAAATACATTTTAAAAATATCACAAGAAATTTATTAAATGTTTGTATTTCGTGAAATGTGTATTGTGTTTTCCCAATATAAAAACATTTGATAAAATTAAACATTTTAAACAAATTATTATTCGATGTAGTATAGTATACAGTTAAATGATATAATCGTTAGCGGATAAATCTTCTTCTTTCTTATCTCCACTTATTCAAATTAGGGTAATTTGACAACCATCATGACTGTGTGAAGTAGAATGCGTCTACTTTTTTCATTAAGACTGGGAGTATTACTCAGTGGCAGACCGACCTATCTCCAAAAGAAATGGTCTCCTCTGACATAAGGAACAGATGCCATGTATAGCCGCTCCTAACAATGGAATACAAACGCTGCTCATCCTGTATCCATGGATCAGGAGCCCTTACAGGGTACTATCAGCCAGGCCAGCTGAGCCCAGGTTTATTAGTGAGCTTTTTACTGCTCCACTTCTTCCTTTTTCATCCAGGCTTGGGACCGGCAAAAGCGGAGTTAGCGGATGAATGACTCTTTAAAAAGAAAAGTTCAGTATTTAAAGATAGATTCCACTTTCCAATCAATTTCGTTCTATACAGCCTTCATTAGATTACGAAAATATATTTGATAAATTTATATATAAATAACAATCTTGAAGAAAGAATCAAAGTTTTACCACGACGTGTTTCTTTTATTTGTACTGTATAATCAGCAAGCTTTCAGACTATGACATCTTTCAACAGGCAACTTTCTATGGCAACTATGTCTAGCAATTCCTTCTCTTGTAATAAGTAACAATATAAAATTGTGATTGAATGGTATCTATGAAACGAAAGAGCACTAATCCTTAAAAATATATAAAATAATGCATTATTCAAGCAAATGCTACAGGTTTCTGGAAATGAGTTTCTTTATCTTTGTTAAACGTAGTCTTGAGATTCCAGGCATCTTTGCCCTTCTACAGGAGTACATAGAAACATATAAAATATATTAAGAAAAAGGCTTCTCCTTATCGTGTAAGGAATTGATAAGGAGATGCCTTTTTCTTAATTTATGAACCTTTTTACAGTACAATGTCACATTTGTATTATTTTTCATATGAAATATATGTTTAATAGGGTTTATATGTTTCTATGTCTTCCTGCAGAAGGTTAGAGATACCTGAAAGCTCGAGATTATGTTTAATAAAGATAAAGAAACTCATCTTCAGAAACCTATAGCGTTTGTTTGATTAATATCCAGGAGATTTAAATCAACTGAAAGTTACCTAAACTGAATTTATGTTTATCATCTCAAAATAGAAGTTAATGATAAATTTTGATGTGGCTAAGCTTTGGACTCAAATATAAACTGACTTTACATATTGGGTTTGTAGAATAACTATAAAACGAATCCATTAATTTAAGAATATACCTATTAAATACAATTATTTAATTTAAAAGGAATATATTGGATCAAATATTATTTATTTTAACAATATTTCAGTTGGCTGAAATCCAACCTTTTTCAAGGTATTATAACATATTAATGTGTGTCAACAACAAAATCAGCGCCTTATAACGTCAATAGAATTAAGTTTTAAAATATATATTTATTTTGTCTTATATTCAATGGGGAGAAAAATAAATATATATTTCCTTTTATTATAGAGAAAATATTTTTTTTTGTAAATTAAGGGTGTGAATATTTTGAATATTAACATTAACGCGCATTTTATTTATGAATTGCTCTGTTTTCAAATACACTATTTGTTGTTGTATGGGTTCAGGAACTTGGGTTGTTAGGTCGTTGTAATTACCATTGAGGAAGATAAATTTAATCGAAATCTGGTTATACAGAAGTTTTGTGAACAAAAAATAATATTCTTCTACTTCATATTATTTCCAATCAATCATATTATGGTATCAAGCTTGTAGAGCTTGTTGATGATGTCTGCTGGGGATGAGTAAAGCTCATCAATGGATGAGTCAATACAGTCAATGATGTGGTTTATGGTTTCAGGTTGAGAATTGCATTTAGTATATAGTGGGAAACCTTGCAACCATTCTGGAAAGTCATACAAAAAAGAATGAAGTAGTCTATAATCGGCTTCTAGAGGTTTAGTTCAAGTGCCTTCTTGCTCATTTTTATCACACTCAAATTAATCACCATGATGCTTCACTCAGAATTATATATATATGTTATGAATAAATTTGTTGTTGTTGATAAAGGGTTGAGGTGCAGTCGTGATAAAAAAAAGATAAATATTTACCGTCAAGTAGCTTTTATTTTCAATTACTTGAGGAAAGATTACACATTTGTTAGTTTTCACATTATATAGAATTTATAATTTAATCCTATATTAGTGATTTAAAAGGATTGATTGGTTAACTACGCATATTTACAACAAAATTATACAACTAAAACTGAAAGTCTTTCTAAAAACGATGATAACAAAATAAAAATTATCAATGAATAAAATAAAATATATATTTTTTAAAATATAGAAATTTTTGAGGTTTTAGATTATATAATATTTTTAGATTATATAATATATATATATCGTGATCGAATGGAAGGGTGGAACCTTTATGCATGCAAATGGCTCCCACGTTTATTTTGGTACAGTCTATTTTTAGATGGATGAATTTGTATTTGCATTTTAGCACAAACTTAACAAATTTACAGATTAGCATACTTATTTTGGCGATAAGAAATTATACCTCTTGGGTAATATGCAAATTATGACATATATTTATATATATATATATATTAATAGAAATACTCACATTAAGAGGTCCAAATTGGTTCCAGATATTTCTATGGTGGATGACCCTCATATTCAATTCCGGCAACCAGATAGTGTAGACCTGGGGTTGCCTTGTTGCTTAGGTTTCAAATGAAGAAACTTATCTCCTGAGTATTTTGTCCTTACCACACAGTCATATAGATGTTAACACCAGAATGGTCAATATGATAATACACTTAGTTTAATAGTATTTGAGCATTATTAAAATTTTCTTATACAGTTACACCTGTCTATAGCGCCCACTCTTGGGACTCACCAAAATAGGGTGCTATAGAGAGGGGGTGCTATAGACACGTCACTTTTAATGTAAATCGCATCGTACTACGTATTTAAATCGGGCACTATAGAGAGGGAGGTGCTATTTAGAGGGGGCGCTATAGACAGGTTTAACTGTATTTAGAGTACATTAAGGAAGAAATAAAGTCTATTATTTTGATCATTTCATGAATAGGATATCTTATAGAATTTCGTTCAATTATAAATCATTGAACACATTTGATGGATCTATATTTCATAAATTGATTGCTTTATCAATGTAATATCAGAATTACCAGCACATTAACCATAATTTCATCAAATATCAGATTATATTTATTTTTGAATTACCTTTTAGCAAAATATTTTTAAGAATATCATAGATGAATTTATTTCTTTTCGAGAAATCCTTTTCACAATAGAGTAATTTATCACAAAGCAATAACGCGCCATCTATACATATAAAATGAAAGGATTTAAAAGCACGAATGTTTCTTTTATACATAATACAAACTTCTACTGCCCTTACTACGATGAAAAAATATATTGGGAGGGCTTGGCTCATCAGTGGTGAACCCTCCCAGCGGTTTCACCAATCTAGTAAATTGCATAAATCAGATTCGAATTTATTTTTTAATAAGTTAAGATAAAAAGTAAAAATCTCTTGAATCATTCACATATAAAAGACTCTCAACAAATATAGAACAATAATCGTAACTATGTATTCATATTTGTAAAGCAATTATTTTTCTAAATTTCTCATCTTAAATAATAATTCTATAAATATGAATTAATGCAATTGAATTCTTGAGAGTAAACATTTGCATATTCTTTTATTCCTTTGAAATATTAAACAAGTTTTATACGGTCAAACAAATGTTTCAAATAATTTAAATATATTAATATTTATTCAAAAATAATATATTAGCATTAGTAATTGTTTTCAAATATTATATATTTAATTTAACTCGAGAATATTGAAATTTGTTTTTGATAAAATTAAATAAATTACTTACCGCAAGTTTTTAAAGAAATAGATTTTAATGGAAGCTTTTTTTGGAGTTGTCTCTTTTATACATTTCAAATTTATATAATGGATTCAGATATAAAATGTATTTGTTAAGAATCAGGTGGCTCTATTCAACCTATAAATCCATATATATGAATGTATAAAATGAAAGGATTTAAAAGCACGAATGTTTCTTTTATACATAATACAAACTTCTACTGTCCTTAATGCGAGGAAAAAATATATTGGGAGAGCTTGGCTCATCAGTGGTGAACTCTCCCAGCAGTTTCGCCAATTTAATCCACCAGACCGCTTCTCAGAGCTCTAATACTGTATTGGTCGATTTTGCTTATATACGCAGCACTGAAGGATGGAATCTCAGAAATGGTTTTCAAGAAAACTATGGACATAACCTTATAGGACAGTAGAAAAGAAACATTCGTGCTTTTAAATCCTTTCATTTTATATGTATAGATGACGCGTTATTGCTTTGTGTTAGTATATGAATGTGAAAAAAATAATAAAAAAAAGGTCAGGTGTTGGTGTTAAAATCAAAAAAGGCATATCCTGACCGCGAGCACATGAGCCTTTTAGATGGTAGAGCGCCATCTATTGGAATAAAAATAACCTAAATGTTGATTTATCCTGTTCCCTGATATTCGTGGATGGCCTTTTTTTTATTTATCAAGAAATACGGCTGGCCAAATATCAGTGTTGCGGCTACTAGTCATCTTTATTTTTATGTAAATTTGTAATTTAAAACCTAAGAGAAAAAGTATGTAAATTTCTTTGATTGTATAATTTATTATGTAAATTTCTTTGATGTATAAATTGACCGTGTTTTCAATAAAAATAAGTTCAGGATAAGATTTTGGACGTTTGGTAGTCGTCCTTGAGAGCCTCTTCCTTTGGTGTTGCGGAGCTGGTCAAGTAGCTGGACATAAACACTAGGTTGTCTCTCAAGGTAAAGAGAGACACCAATCTATATTGAGAAGAAGACTCTCAATAATCAGGGAACAGGATGAATCCATGTTCAGTTGATTTCTGTTCCACTAGATGACTCTCTGCCATCTAAAAATCTCATGTGCTCGCAGTCAGTATATGCCTTTTTAAATATAAATTATTTATAATCATTCATCAAAAAAATGCTACAGGTTTCTAGAGATGAGTTTCTTTATCTTTATTAAACGTGAATTCGAGCTTTCGGGTATCTCTGCTCTTCTAAAAGTTGCTGATGGTTTGCGAAATCTGTCGGAATAAATATAAATTATGTTTTTTTTATAAAATATAAATTTATTTATTTGTTAAGAATCAAGTGGCTGTATTTAACCTATAAACCATTTATATATATGTGAAAAAATAATAAAAGGTAAAATAATAAAAAAGTCAGGTATTGGTATTGAAATCAAAAAGCCATATCCTGACCACTTGCATTTTTCTATTTATTATCATCAAATCAGACGCGATATGCCCAAAATAGATGCTTGCGTCAAGCAACAACACTAAATTCAGATACTATAATGAATAAACAATTGGTGAATGACAAGGTCTGAGTAAATTTTAGAGAAGAAAGGAAAAGGATATTAAAATCATGCTTGATTTTACATCTAGCCTAGGAACAACCAATTCATTAAATACTAATATATATACATAACTTAGCAATTACAGTTTTTGTAACCAAAAGAGGACATTAAATTCATGCTTGTTTTTAAATCTTACCTGGAAACAACCAATGAAATATATACTAATATGTTGGAATATTACACAGAATAATAATGGCTATAGATATGCGCGTGTTTGAAAAGGAACTTAGATATACTACTCTGATCAAAAGGTTTCGACACTTGGCTCATAAAATCCTGAAAACTCAATATATTTTCTCCCGGTTTGTGGCAAATGCAAGCGTCGCCCTTGGCTTGGAGACCTGCCATTTTTCAAAAATATAGACTATCAGAGGTGTTTTGCCGACTGGAAAAAAAGGTGGCTGAAGTGCATCGCGGCCAACGGGGACTACTTTGAAAGAGACAATTTGAATTTGGTAGAATAATAAAGTTATTTTAACTTATGAGCAAAGTGTCGAAACATTTTGATCAGAGTAGTATATAATGTTCATAGTTTGTGATGTTTTCATGTAGACATATATACCAAGATTTGTTTTGTATAATTGCTATTAATAATAAATAATATGTAAAGTTAAATTGGTTAAGGATTCAACCTTCTTACTTACTTTAATTAGATAACAGAAATCTATATTAATAAAATGCAAATTTCATAAGTGTTGTTCACTAAAAACTTTCGTTACAATGCATCAATTTCGACCAAATTTTCAACATTTATGTAAAACGAGATGAAGCAGGTTTTGCTTAACATCAAAATATTTTTCCCTAACATTAACATGCGTAACTTCGCTGTTATCGATTAAATACAAAAAAAAACAACAGTTAATTTTATTTATATATAAATACAAAATTAAATTTCAACAGAATTAATTTTTTTACATACTAGCTAATAATCTCAATCTAAAAAATATTCAAAACAAGCAATTTTAAGATAACACCATATGTAAAACAGTCGGCCAAGAAAACAAATAACGTGTAATATATATATAATAAATATAATATATATAATATAACGGTATAATAACGGTATAAAGAAATAATGAGCCTATCGTTCAAATTTATAATTGTAACGAATAGTATTTTAATTTAAAAAATTTAAAAATACACAGTTTGGAACGGGACGTTTCACAAGAGTGACATCCATGGCGCCAATTTATAATTGTAACGAATAGTATTTGAATTAAAACGTTTTTAAAATATATACGCACTCGGGTAAAACCCGGGCGTTGCCCGGGCCATTCGTATTATATAAATATATAATAAAAAATATAATGTAATGAATATTATTATCATTATTATCATAATAGTCTATGTTCCGGAAAATTATTTTCAATAATATTCGTTAGGCAAACTTTCACTCAGATAAAACCCGGGCGAAGCCGGGTACACATCCGCTAGTATATATATAAAATAAAAGGATTTAAAAGCGCGAATGTTTCTTTTATACACAATACAAACTTCTACTGTCCTTACTGAGATGAAAAAATATATTGGGAGGGCTTGGCTAATCAGTGGTGAATTTGTTGGTGTATTGTGTATAAAAGAAACATTCGTGCTTTTAAATCCTTTCATTTTATATGTATAGATGGCGCGTTATTGCTTTGTGTTAAAATATACATAGTTTAGCAATTATGGTTTTGTTTAACAAGATAGAATATAATATATTTACAGAATTTCCTAAATTTTAAATTTGAGTTCTTACTGAATTAAAATATACAAGTATCAGAGTCAGTCATCAACAATCAATTCTGTCATCGTTTGCTTTTGTGAATGGAATAAATACCCAAATATGACCATTTCTTATAAGCATCGGTGGTTCAGTGGTAGAATGCTCACCTGCCACGCGGGCGGCCCGGGTTCGATTCCCGGCCGATGCATTTTTTTTTTTACAATTTTTAAAACTCATTTATAATATTAAAATACGAGAATATAGTTCTTTTGTATCATTTTGTTCGAAGAACAAACAGGGTCTTCTTGTCATATATAAATGTCAGTTAACAAGATAACAAAATTTCAACAATACCGAACGCTCTGAAAATTATTTTCTAAGAATTAAAATAAACGCTACGCCACGTAGAAAAAAAAAGAGAAGAGCTATAATTGTAGATATCATCACTCCAGTGTTTTATCCCTCTTTTCTACACACCTATTAATTTTCTATCCATTTATGTCATAATTCCTGAAAAAAAACCTCTTACCCATCGTTTTTTTCTGTCCAATTGCAGAAAATGATATTAATTTCTTTCTCTAAATGTAGTTTGTTGAATGTTTTTATCTTGTGAAGAGTGATTACTATGTTTGTTGTTGGATTTCAGCAGGAATAAAGATTCTTTATTATGGTATTACTTCTTGCTGGTTAAAGACATATATATATATGTCACATTCTGCTTATAAATTATTTGTAGATGTAAATTTTACACTGTTAGGATTTATGTAAATATTTGTAACTATATAAATGAGACGCGTGATTGAAATAAATTGAGTCAGAAGCTTGCAACGTTTCTTTCTTCATTCACGCTAACAATAAGTCCCTGCATATTGGCGTGTGCGAAACCTTAGATACGTTTCAGAAGTCGACAGGATTTTGACCCGCGATGGGAAGGAAGAGAGCAAGCACCTCATCGAAGGAAGAACCACTGGAAGAAAGAAGAAATATGAATCTTCCTTTCGAACTGATCCCGAGATATGATCCTGATGAAGGACTTAGCTACGATAACTGGTCAAGATTATTTGACCATCAGGCACAACAACAAGGTCTCTCATCAAAAGAATCCCTGTCCATGATGCCAATGTTATTCAAGGGTAAAGCTCTGGAGATGTATGCTTTGATCTGCAGGGATATATCCTCATTGGAGGAACTTCATTCTAGGATGAAACGCTTTTTTCATGAGCCGGAACATGGATTACATCGAAAATTCTGGCAAGTAAGAAAAGGACGAGAACAATCCGTAAAAGAATATTACTTTGCAAAGATTAAACTCGCAACCAAATTGGGACTGTCACAGGAATTGATTTTGGAGGGATTAACTTCTGGCATCGAGTCGGAGTTTGAGCGCTTTTTGATCGCTGCCTCACCGACAAGTCTGGAGCGCTGGCTTGAGATTGCCGAGGCCATAGAGATATCTCACTGCCGAACCACAAGTTCAGCCTCGGGAATGGAGATGGGTTATCCTGCCCGACGACGACCGTCTACTTCCTGGCAGGGAGGACAGGGCTTTAGAACTCGGAACTGGAGAGAGGGAAGGAACGATCGTCCCGGGACCCACCTTCCGCCAACTAGGAGCCAAACCGCAAGCCTTGCCGCCGTTCAAGATCACGAGGGTGAGTCACCAGCCTCTATCAGGAGACTCGAACAGGGCGATTGACGCCTACCCAGTCTGCACGTATTGTTGAGGGATCGTGTAGACGGAGTGGATTTTAAGTTACTTTTTGTTTTAGACTCTGGATCAGAAATAAATGTCCTTCCCAGGCATCTAGTGCCGGCGGAATTTATTACATTAATTAGGGAACCCAAACTTAAATCTTTAAAATCGGTTAGCCATTGTATCGCCATTGTTGGCGAGATTGAGTTAAATACTACCATAGGAGATAAGTCGCTCAATCTTTTGTTTCATGTAGTTCAGAGTGGAAGCCTTAATTTTGGTATTTTATCTGCCAAATACTTACCCTATTTTAAGGTGAAAATTGATTTTAATAATAGTTACATTAAACAGAATAATAGAAAATTAGGCCAGTTTAATTACAGTTTTTCAGGCAGAGAATTAGAAGCTATACAGAGATTTTACCAAATTCAAAACTATTATGCTAAAATTAGTAGAACCAAATATTGCAATCATCATGTAAATTGTTTAAAAGTAAATAGAAAATGTCTTAGGATTAGAGATTCGTTATTCTATAGAAATGTTGAAAACTTGCTTGAAGATAATGTTTGTAATTTTGTTTGTTCCGTGCCAGACAGTGGAGCAGTTCCTTATGTATTAAAATCTAAGCCAGTGTATCAACCAGATGCAAAACCTCTGCCACTGCCTGACACGAATGATTGTTTTTTACATGATAATATAGAACTTTTCACTATGGTAAAAATACTATTAGATAATCATGCAGAGATCTTTGGGGAAAACAAATTTAATATAAAACCCTTGAACATCCAGCCTCCAAGACTGAGACTGAGTGACAAAAAGCCTGTCTGTGTTAGACCATATCGTCATAGCTTGAGAGATCGGGACTTGATAAATCAACAGATTGAGCAATTGTTAAAATACGGTTTAATCAAACCTGCGTCTTCCCCATACAGCGCACCTGTGACGCTCGCACCCAAGAAGGGCGAGGGAAGGGTTAGGCTTTGTATCGACTATAGACTCCTAAATAGGAAAATAATTTCGGATTCGTTCCCTATTCCGTTAATGGAGGATATAGTTCAGAAGGTACAGGGCGCCAGAGTATTTTCATGCCTCGATATCTTGAGCGCTTACTGGACAATCCCTCTTCATCCAAAAGATCGGGAGATGACATGTTTCTCAACTTCTGAGGGCTCTTATGTCTGGTGTAGATTGCCGTTTGGATTAAAGACCGCCCCTGCAATATTTAATAGAAAGCTCTCTGCCATTCTGCAGAAATACAAACTTGATAATGTAACATCTTATTTTGATGATATTTTAGTATTTTCAGAAAACGAGGAATCCCATTTAAAACACCTCGGACAAATATTCGAGATTTTAAGAAAAGAAGGCATACAGTTGAGGAGAGATAAATGTCTACTATTTATGAAAAGGATAACTTATCTCGGCTATGAAATTTCGGAGAACCAGATCTCGCCTTCGGGCGTTAATGTCGATGTCATCAAATCATTGCCCCCACCTCGTGATTTGCGATGTTTAAGATCCTTTTTGGGAAGCGTGACACATTACGCGAAATTTATAAACAATTTTAACAACCTAAGAGCCCCTTTGAATGAGCTTCTCAAGAAAAACTCCCGGTTTATCTGGACGGAGGAATGTCAGAGAAGCTTTGAGGGTTTAAAGGAAGCGCTATGCTCCAAACCAATACTTCAACTTTTTAACCCTTCTTTGGCTACACATATTTATTGTGATGCCAGTACCTCGGGTATAGGAGCGGTGCTTAAACAGGAATATCCTGATGGCACGCAAAAGCCGTTCACCTATTTCAGTAGGGCTTTGCGAGGTGCCGAGTCTAAATATACGATAACAGAACTAGAACTGCTCGCGGTGGTCGAGACTTGTAAGCGCTACCACCCTTACATATCCGGCAGTCACGTCATAGTTCACACGGATCATAAGGCGCTAATATGGCTGAATAGCTTCAAACACACCAATCGGAGACTGTTCCGATGGTCTTTGAAGTTGTCCGAATATGACTTGGATTTTAATTACAACAAGGGTTGTGAAAATCACGAAGCCGACATGCTCTCCAGACTTCCATACTCTTATTTTTTGTCAGCTCAAGCCTTGAAACAAAACCAGGGTGATTTATCGATACCACCTTCAAAATTATACTCTATAGTGGATGGTATTACTTATATAAGACTTAATAACAAGGATAGAGTAGTTGTTCCCCCGGAGCTCCAAGATGACCTGATTCAGAAAGCCCATGAATCTTTAGGACACCCAGGCATCAGTGCTATGATCAGAGCACTGTCCGTTCAATACTATTTTAAGGGGATGATAGGGAAGATAAAGAATTATGTTAAGAATTGCAAGGAGTGTCAAACAATAAAGAGTAGCACCCAGCCCTCCTATGGACTGATGGGATCATTGCCTAGGGCGGCAAAACCCTTCGATGTCGTGGCTTTGGATACGGTTTTGGGCCTAGGAGGTTATAATAGTGCAAAAAATTGTGTCCATACCGTTATCGACCATCATTCACGATATATCTGGGGATATGCTTCCAAAGGCACATCCATCGCGACGTACATAAATATCATAAACCAATTATTAAATATAGGAAAACCTAGAATCTTAGTCACGGATAGACATCCCTCGTTTGTCTCGAAGAGATTCAATAAATTTCTTCAGGAGAAAGGTATAAAGCACGTGATGACCTCCCCGTCCCATCCAGAGTGTAATGGACTAGTAGAACGGGCTAATGCAACGTTGATTGGAAGGTTAAAAATACAACATCAAGGTAACCCTAGGGCCCCTTGGCCAAAATTGTTACAAAAAACGCTGGAAGAATATAGAGACACACCCCACTCTACGACTACATTCCCTCCGATATACTTGCTGTACGGGACCCTCCCTTCCTACATGTCTGATCTTACTAATCCGTATCCGCCAGTAGAAAGGGCCCGAACCATTGCCAGTGAAAAAACCGAGAAATTGCATAAACGGTTAGTTAAAAGATACAATAGTTCACATAGATTCCCGAATTTAAAAATTGGAGATAAGGTTTTGTATCGAATCCCTCATCAGGTAGGCCATGGCAAACTGTCACCAGTTTATTATCCAGACCCATACACCGTTCTTTCTACCCCATCCCCTCACACAGTTGAAATAAATAAACCGTGCCAGCCTGAAAATAAGCCCAGCACAATAGTTAATATATCTAAATTAAAATTATGGGACCCTATTTCAACCTCGAATGAAGGCAGGCGGAATTATCCATTTCCCTTCCAAGATGTGGAGGATTTGAATGGATGTATGTAATCTGACCATGGCCAAACGTTCGAAAGGAGTTTCCACTCTCTGAGGGGCTGCTTAATACCGCAAAATGTTTCTTTTGCGTCCATGTGGTTTTTCTACTTCAATGGTAGGGCTTGAATTCTCTCTACAAACATTGAAGGACTCAGCTAATAATGGACAATACAGCCCTGTTACATATGTTCTAAGTGACACGCCTGGGAAGGAGAAAAAAAAAAACAATTTTTTTTACAGGCCGGTCACCCCAGGGATCTCTAGTAAAATGGTCACTATGCGATACAGTGAATTAGGTACGCACCTGGATACCCCAACTATCAGGTCCGACTGCCCTACTGCCATAGTGATAATACTTTTATTATTATTGTTATTATTATTATTATTATTATTTTATTTTATTTTTTTTCTCTCTGCAGAATGTTTTTTTTTTTCTCTCTAACCTTCCAACCCCTCCCAACCTCCATTTGTGTAAATAAATCTGAGATTTATTTTTTTTTTAGTAGGGGGGTTTGTCACATTCTGCTTATAAATTTTTTGTAGATGTAAATTTTACACTTGCAACGTTTCTTTCTTCATTCACGCTAACAATAAGTCCCTGCATATTGGCGTGTGCGAAACCTTAGATACGTTTCATATATATATATATATATATATATAAATGAATGTTTGTTTGTTTGTATGTCCGGTATACAAATTCACAGTAGTTCACTAATTCAAACCAAAATTTCCATACATAGGTAAAAAAATACGGGGAAGACAATAGGCTATTTTAAAAAAATATAGATCAATTATTAAAACTTTATATTCAAATTATTCTACTTAGCTCACGAACAGCGCCCTCTATCAAAGATTAGATTAAATTATGCTGATGCAAACAAATAGATAATGCTAATAACAAACAATTATAAAAAAAATCTTATCTAAATATATATCACTCGGGTAGATATGCACACGGGTCAATCCCGGGGCGAAGCCCGGGTCACCCGTCTAGTATATAATATATATTTAAAAAAAGAGATTTCTGTTGTATTTTGGAATTATTTTTAAGATTGAGATTATAATCTTGAGATTTGCTATATTTTGGAATATATTAGTATTAGGTTAATGGTATTGATATGCAGTCGTGGGAATAATAATTAAAAATGGTTTTGATCAGAAGTTGCTTTAATTGAGCTAAGGAATATATATAAAAGACATAATTTGGTAAAAGTACTGCCTGGCTTAAGGCGTAAGAATTAAAAAAATAAAAAGCTTATTTACATAATGTACAAAGGTTTTGAGCCAGCCACCAGAAACAACAATAGAGTTTATATAGTGAAAACGGTGACCTCTGGTGGTCGTCTTAACAGAGTATTTGTATCTATGAAATATAATTTTTTAAATAAAATAATATTTTAATATAACATATATATGTAATATAATCCAAAGTTATTACACTGCAATATCGTTGCGGAATTTCTTGTTGTTCGATTTGAATGGTGAGAATTGGTTGAAACGCAGTCGTTTGAGTGGAAGTTTAAGCATACAGTTAGGAATAATCAGGACACGTGATTGGGTTTGAAAATAAAAGGCAACTGGGTTGGAGGGAAGAAAGCTTGAGAAGAGCTGAGCGATTTGACTTATTAATTAGTTGATCACATGGCGATGATTGGATTTAGATGAAATGAGCGGAGAGAGAGATCTCTAGAGTAGATGTTACCTTGTTGGAAGCGAAGGAGCACCTGCCAATTCTTGTTTTTCGATTTAACACCACGAGTTGGCTTCCTTCCCATTGGTCGAAAATGGAACGCCCCCGTTTTCCTATTGGTTGACCTACTTAAGGGGAGGCTTTCTAATTGGACCGCGGTTCTCTTTGGTGAAAGATATGGTCTGCTTGATAGGAAGTGTCGTGTGCTATTTCGACTTTATTTACTTCCGCGTTATCAAAATACGTCCGGTTCTGTCCGGAAATGTTGGGCGTCTCTATACTAATATAACTTCTGCGGATACCAGATACGTCCTGCTTTGTCAGGAAGTATTGAGTGCTTCGCGACTAATATAACTTCTGCGGTCACTAGAGACGTCCGGTTTCTGCCAGGAAGTGTTGGTTTAAACTTAGCTCGCAGGGACCCGGGGTCAGAAGGTTAACTGCGACGTTATTAATAAATATGTTCTCCTCTAGATCTACTTCCTATGTCTTTTGTTACTTTCTTTCCTCCAGTTACCTTATTCTTTTATTAAATCTTTGAAAATCATACATGGTACATACATAGTGGGTCGGGGTTGCATTTAATTATATACAAATTATGACAGATGCGCCCCCTACATGTGAAGAATTCAAGAAGGGGTTACCCTGAGAGAATTCTGTAAAGTGAAAAATAATTTTGTGGGAAAATTAGTTGTGGGTATTGAGGGGCTATATACAAGCATTGCTGGTGATATAAAAGTAAAATAGAATGGTGTTGATGATATAGGTTGAGTATAATTAATAGAAATCAAAAAATTTTTAATTGTAAGAAATCAATGAATGCTATGGTACATAGTGGGCTAAAAAGAAAGGAAAATGCGCCTAAACGAATTCTACTCGAGATAAGAAATGAAATCGAGTGAGTTCTATTAAGGCTTTTGAAATCAAAATAAAAATAATATAAGAATAGTTGAATGAAATCAAAATTGAATGTGTTTGGTTGAAAAGAAAAATTGTTTTGTTGCATGGTGATAAGGGAAAATGCCTAGTTACTTTTTTGCTCGAATTTTGGAAAAGAATTCGAGGAAATTTCATAAGGTCTTTTGAAATCAAAATAAAATAAAATAAAAGGTTTTTGAGCGAAATCAAAGTTGAGTGCTTGGTTGAATGGTGAAAAAAAAAAAGGAAAAATGCCTAACCATATTCTAGCTCGAAATTGGGAATGGAAACCGAGGGAATTTTATTAGGGCTTTTGAGAAATCAAAATAAAAATAAAAATAAAATAGTTGAATGAAATCAAAATTGAATGTATTTGGTTGAAAAAAAAATTGTTTTGTTGCATGGTGATAAGGGAAAATGCCTAGTTACTTTTTTGCTCGAATTTTGGAAAAGAATTCGAGGAAATTTCATAAGGTCTTTTGAGAAATCAAAGAAAAATAAAAAGTTGAAAGAAATCAAAGTGAATGCTTGATGCATGGTGGAAAAAAAAAGGAAAAATGCCTAACCATATTCTCGCTCGAAATTGGGAATGGAAAACGAGGGATTTTTATTAGGGCTTTTGAGAAATCAAAAAATAATTAAAAATAAAAAGTTGGAGGAAATCAAAAAATAATATAAAAGTTGGGAGAAATCAAAGTAAATGCTTGGTTGCATGGTGAAAAAAAGATAGAGAAAAAAAGAATGTTTTTGTAAATCAAAATGAAATATAATATCCAATTTTGAAAGAAAACCAATGAGTTTTTGTTGATTGGAAACTATGATAACATAACTAAGTGGTAAATATATGATAATTAATGATTAAAAGTGATGATAAGTTGAATAAATTGATAAATTGATTAAATATTTACATTCTTAATTGAGAGAAAATAATGAAAATGATTAATATGAAAAATAAGGTGTATTGGTTTGAACCCTTTTGTATATCTACATGCCCTATAAATTTCTTGTCTTTGTGTGTATTGTGAAAAATGTTAGTAGTTTTTGGTGTAAGAAATGTGTGTGTGAATTCTATGTGTTGTCGAGATCCTAAGGTCTGTGGTATTTATGTGTAGATGGAAGGTGTAGCGTTTTTTTGAAAGTTTGTAAAGTATTTGATCAATTATGATGGGAATATGAACTCATTTAAATGTGTGTGACGTCTTGTACCTTTTTTAGATTTCCGAGTGACAGTTGATTTGACTACATTGTAAAAATCGATACGCAGGCTTGAACTGGGATCCAAAATTGGTGGCATAGAGGAATCTGTGGTTGGGGAGAGCGGTGACCTAATTTGGATAAGTGGGGCCTTGTAATGAGACGCCGGAAGCGGGACGTGTCGGGGACGCGAGGTCCGAAGTAATTGGAGATCGGAAACGAGGCGTGCGGGGGAGCGGGTCCAGTCTAAACTTATCCACCCACTGTTTGCACGTAATTGGAGTCATGGCGACGTCTTTATTTCTTCGCGGGAAGATATCTGCCTTGCTTCTACGTTTCCTGTCGGTCTAATTGACTTTGTGCACGCCTAATTGTTTTTTATAATTGAATCTTTTACTTTCGGCATTGGTTGCGTTGCGTGTGTGATATGTTTGGTGTACGAAATTTTGTTTTGTTTGTGGGTTTTACTTGTTTGACGATGTCTTGTGTCATGTGTTATGGTCTGCCAATACATTGTGAAGAGATAAGTTGGTGTAAGTTCGACGTTATTTGTATTTTGAAAAGCCGGATGTTGTATCCATTTATTAAATTGAATGGTCGTTGTGACTTTAGTAAAAAATGCTATTCAGTGGCATTAGGGTGGAATTGAGTGAAAATGAGGCTTACGACGTGAACACGCTTTGAGTGGAGACGTGTCACAGGCGTGTTGAAAGGCGTCTGTGGCCTGAAGTGAAAAGGTTTGTGGGGTGACCTGTGACACGAATCGAGAGAGAAAAAAAAAATTGTGAATGAAAAGGTGTCGCGCGAAGTCCTTGTTTGTACAAAATTTAACCTGTTCTCACTATGAACAACAAATTTATTAAAGTCATATATCGAAATTTCTATTGTTAGTGTATATGGTACCTTTTAAGGTGAACATTTTTTTAGTGTTTTGGGTAGACGAGATGATTGTTACTAACGACGGTGCATGCGTTTGTTGGTGGTTGTCGTCTTTTGGCGCGAGTGTCGTGCTTGTTGGGCGGGTTGTGCGTGTTTGCTAGCGTGAAAACCGTCCTTTGGCTGGGTGTTGTCGGTGTATTGTTGTTGCGAATGTCGTGATTGTTGCTAAATACGTTTGTGGGATTGTTGTGAGGTACATTTTTATGGCGTGGCGACGTATGGTCATGCATGGATTTTGTGTGGTAAGTGTGTGAGCTGTACTGACACGTTTTTTTTGGGCATGGTGATGGTTAAAGCCGTTGTGGCTTGTATTTGAGGGCATATAGTACTGGTAATTGGGTTGAGTGATAAACATGGTAGTGGGGTCAATGAATGCAGGCAAGGGTTGTCCTGTGTGACAAATTTGATTGTAGTGCGAGTCCTTTCGGACAGGTTTGGCCTAGCCCGTGCGTGCATTCATTGAGTACAAAGGTTAGATATGGTTAAAAGGGGTAGGTAGGATTAGCTATGAGTCCAAAGTCAATTTCTTGAAGCCATAGGGTGGGTGCCTACCTCAGTTCAACAGGTCTCCTCTGGAACGTCTTGGTTTGGGATGGTTGGCTTGGCTCGGGACTGCTCGCACCGTCCGCGAAATTGAAGTGAAGTCCGGTACTGGACGATCATTTTGGGATCGTTTGGGTTGTCCCGGGTCGCGCGGATTGGTTTCGGGGACTGTGTACGGCATGGCGGTGGATGACTTCTCGGTGGTCGGTGTCCGGCCTTGGTGACACTCGCCTGGGGTTGGCGGGGGTTGTGTCCGTCGTCCTCCCCGGGGAATGGCGCTCCGGAATTCCGTCTCACTTTGTGGGGCGTTGACACGTCGGATGGCCACGGTCATCTGCCATATGATGGCCGCTAGAAGGCGCCTGGTCGCCTCTCTTCTTGTCCGCTTCTTTTCCGCTGGTTTTGTCATTGCCGTTTGATTTGCTGGTGTCTGGGCTAATTTCCATCTTGATCCTGATTAAGCTCCATAATCTTTATCCTGTCGACTTTTGTAATATAATCCAAAGTTATTACACTGCAATATCGTTGCGGAATTTCTTGTTGTTCGATTTGAATGGTGAGAATTGGTTGAAACGCAGTCGTTTGAGTGGAAGTTTAAGCATACAGTTAGGAATAATCAGGACACGTGATTGGGTTTGAAAATAAAAGGCAACTGGGTTGGAGGGAAGAAAGCTTGAGAAGAGCTGAGCGATTTGACTTATTAATTAGTTGATCACATGGCGATGATTGGATTTAGATGAAATGAGCGGAGAGAGAGATCTCTAGAGTAGATGTTACCTTGTTGGAAGCGAAGGAGCACCTGCCAATTCTTGTTTTTCGATTTAACACCACGAGTTGGCTTCCTTCCCATTGGTCGAAAATGGAACGCCCCCGTTCTCCTATTGGTTGACCTACTTAAGGGGAGGCTTTCTAATTGGACCGCGGTTCTCTTTGGTGAAAGATATGGTCTGCTTGATAGGAAGTGTCGTGTGCTATTTCGACTTTATTTACTCCCGCGTTATCAAAATACGTCCGGTTCTGTCCGGAAATGTTGGGCGTCTCTATACTAATATAACTTCTGCGGATACCAGATACGTCCTGCTTTGTCAGGAAGTATTGAGTGCTTCGCGACTAATATAACTTCTGCGGTCACTAGAGACGTCCGGTTTCTGCCAGGAAGTGTTGGTTTAAACTTAGCTCGCAGGGACCCGGGGTCAGAAGGTTAACTGCGACGTTATTAATAAATATGTTCTCCTCTAGATCTACTTCCTATGTCTTTTGTTACTTTCTTTCCTCCAGTTACCTTATTCTTTTATTAAATCTTTGAAAATCATACATGGTACATACATAGTGGGTCGGGGTTGCATTTAATTATATACAAATTATGACATATATATATACTTTTTCGAAAATAGAGCAATCCATAAATAAATCATTAAATAAAGAGGCATATATTGGATCAAAATATTATTTATTTTACCAATATTTCAATATATACAATATTTATATCAATTTGTTTCCTCCCCATTGAATATAGGCAAACTATTTTTTAAAACTTAATTCTATTGACGTTATGTGGCGATGAATTTGTTGTTGACACAAATTAATATGTTATAATACCTGATTCATAAGTGAATAAATAACTTTAAAATTGCATTTTGATAAAATTTGATAGAAAGTTTTGAATATATAATTTGGACGCATGACTTCATAAATTTATCAAATCATGAATTTCATTCATCCACCAAGTTTGAGTTGTACCAAAAATATAAGGTCTGGATTTAGCAAGCGTTAATTATCAATGTAACAATCAAATTAAAGGACAAACGTGAAAACTTTGTTAATTGGCTTATCATCAAAATGACACAAGGCCTAATCCAATTTAACCTAACCCAGTTTTAATTAGACCCAGACATGGGGACTCTCACTAGACTGGAGAATAGTTAACAGATAAAAATATAGTTAATACACTCAAATCATTTACAATCTTAAGCCGCATTATATTGTAATGGTGTTATTACTTTATATAATATTTACGAACGGAAAAATATGTCCAGGGTAGCTTAGAGGACATGGCATTTGCCCGGTAAGCGTAACAATGTGGGTTCGATTCCCATCCATGGACACTTTTAATTTTCGGTTTATAATTACTCTTCACAATTCATCTTTTCATACTTCATCCCTAAGGTTAGAAATAATCGTTATTTCTCCTTAAAATAAATTTCGATTTTTCGTTCAAAAGAAACATGCGAGATAATTTTCAAATGTCGTTCTACAATCATAAGCTGCATTATATTGTATTATGAATCAGTTTATTAATTTATTGGGCACACACATTCAATCTCAATAATGGGCTATTGCCCATTATCACGGCATAAAAAGCAAGCAACAATGAATATTCCTAGAAGCACTGGTATCATCAAAAATAAATAGCATCAATATAAAAATTGACATCCCATCTCACACAATATGACAATACTGTTTCTGACTCTATTTATAAAATTATTAAAAATACTTATTATTTTTTTAGCTTTAAAAGGTGCTTCTTCATTTTTAAAAAAATAAGCACCAAAAAAAAAGGCATTCTGTTGATATTTCTCTGTGCAGAAAGAGCAAATATATAAAAATGAAAAATAGTACAAATGTGATATTGTACTGGGATAAGATGCATAAATTAAGAAAAAGGCATCTCCTTATCGTGCAACTGGAAATTGCTAATGGCTTGCGCCATCTTTCGAAATAAATTTTCACTATTCTCGTTGATTTTTAATTATTCCAGGATTGGCCAATTACCCATTCTTGATTAATCATTACCCTTTTCATAAAATATACAAAAGAAAATGCCATGGCGCCATCATTTTTTATAAAAGGAATAGTATTTTTTCCTTGATGAATAGCATCTTGCCACCATTTGACAATATATATTTTAAAGAAAAGCCATATCCTGATCATGCAAATAAAAGTTGCTTAATGTTAGCGCCATCTGTAGGAATAAATATCAACTATTTATTATTTTTTAATTATTTCAGAATTTGCCAAATACCTTTTTGAAGCCAAATACCTTTTTCTTAATTTATCTATCTGATCCCAGTATATTTTGACTTTTATACTATTTTTTTAAATATATTTTGTCTTTTTCTAAATATAGAACTTAAATTTTAAATTTTGAAGATTATTATAATCTTATTATCTCTTAAGATGGAGAGAGAAATTCTTGTTTCTGAGATAGGCCGCCTGAATTTCATCCTACACTCTCTTCTATCAAGTCTGATAGACAATATTGCTTTATCTGTATAGAATTTCTTCTGAACAGTTATGAAAAAAGCGGATCTGATGATTGCTCTTTCCATTATAATAATGATACTTAATCTTCAAAACTTTTTTTCTTTTTTATTATTTTGTTAGAACATGCTTTTTGCCGCATTTAAAGAAATATTGTACATATAAAACCAAACTCATCCTGATCATTGTTGTCTACACTCTGGAGAATCTGTATAAGACCAATGGGGTGTTAATAAAGACTTTGTGTGTATGTAACCTTACTGCCACACACACAACCCTTTGAAAAAATAAATGAGGTATCGTAACTTACAAGATCCACTTCTTTTCTTATGCTTGCAATGGATTCTTTAAGCTTGTTAGAGACATTTTAAGCTTGCTTGGGATTTCTTAGGCTTATCAGATACTTAAGACGCTGTATCCTTAATTCTCTAAAGGTTTCAAATGTTTATTTCAACTTGTTGCTTTTCAATAAAACTTCCTTTTTTTAATTAAGATTTTCAAGGTTTCTTTTCAACATGACAATGAAAGATAATAAAGGGAATCAAAAATATTTATTTTGGCTTTAAAAGATAACTTTAATCATCATCAACTTATATTTTATTGTTTAGCAAATGTTACAGGATTGAATATATACATGGGTAGATTCGTTTTGGCGCCAGGGTATCTAAAAACTAACTTTAACTACTAAATAATTTCAACTCTTTTTTTTTATGCGTATGAATATTTTTAAAATAAATCAATTTTCTACTGTGTGTTAATGTATCATATTACAAATTGCGTTTTAAGAACCTTTTTACTTTATATTTGCGTAAGATCAATGCATATATTTATCATTATATATACATTGTGTTAGAATTATTTTTGCGTTTTGTTGTTGAAAAGAGGTGCAGTCGTGGAAAAGTAAAGATATTTATTTACCTTTCAATTAGATTTTATTTTGAATTACTTGAAGTAAAATTCTACATAAAATTATTTATCACAGCAATATAGAATTTATACAATGAATTCTATAATCGTGATTTTAAAAAAAAAAGGTAAGGTTAACTATACATATTTACAACAATAATAATTAAAGTGGTATGTTCTGAATCTATGGTCAAAAATATATAACAGTCAATGAATGAAAATGAAATATATGTTTTAAAAAATATATATATATATATTTGTATATTAGATTATATAATATGTATTTATATTCTATCCTCAAAGCTTATGTCCATAGTTCAATTAATATACCCTTTTCAAGATTCTAGCTTCAGAATCAGTATAAAAGAAAACAGAAAAATGTAATATTAAAGCGGTATGGTAGATTAAACTATCGCTGGGAGGGTTTACCACTGATAAACCAGGCCCTCCGATTATTTTTATCATTGCAGTTAGGGCAGTAGAAATTGATTTATTTTTAAAAGAATCATACAGGTCAAAAATAGTTGATTTTTTTTATAACAGATGGCGCGCTAATGCCAAATACTAAATAATTACTTAACTAAATTTTACGCTAGCCAAAACAATTGAATTTAAAACAGAAAAACAATAATGCAAAAAAGTGGAACTTCTTCCGTGTATACAATGCACATCTTGTACATCTAAACTATTACTGGTAGTTCAAGTTATTGAGAGATTTCTATTGGTACTGGAACTTTAGCCAATCGTGACTGAGAAATTAGACTATATTTATAAAACATACATTCCCTCTTTTTAAAATGTTAAACAACTCCGCCTTTGCCGGTCCCAAGCCCGGATGAAAAAGGAGGAGGGGGAGCAGTAACAAGCTCGCTAAAAAACCCGGGTTCAGCTGGCCCGGCTGATAGTACCCTGTAAGGGCTCCTAATCCAGGGATACAGGACGAGCAGCGTTTGTACTCCATGTTAGGAGCGGCTGCACATGGCGTCTGTTCTTCATGTCAGAGGCGGCCATTTCTTTTGGAACTAAGTCGGTCTGCCACTAAGTAGTGCTCCCAGTCTTAATAACAAAGGCAGACACATTCTACTTCACCCAGTCATGATAGTTGTCAAACAGACACCATCAAGAGTCCCAATTTGATATCCTAACATGATTGAGTGGAGATAAGAAAGAAGAAGAAAATGTTAAACACAAAATATAATATGTTAATTTTTAAAAAGGTTTGTTTTAGAAATATACTTTAATACAACATTCTATAAATGTATTTTAATTAATATGTAAATGAGGAAATATATTAATAGCACAAGCAAAGAATCTAATATTAAAATATACTCTGAATTTTTTTGCATGTAAAATATATTCGATGTTACTAAACCTGGTTTAATGAGTTGGAAATAATTGGATTAATTAAATTTTTGAAATTGCATATTTTGGCTTCGTGCTCCACTTTTAGAGGGGAGAGTTTTAAACTTGTTTACATCTTTTAAGTTTATTTTGAAATAATAGGTAAGGGTATATCTAATTTTAGTATTCACACTTTGCTTGAAATTGTATTGAATATTAGTTATCAAAATACGAAACTATTTTAGACGCGTATGATTCTTTTTAAAATAAAACAATTTCTACTGCTTTTACTGCAATGGAAAAATTAATGGGAGGGCTTGGCTCATCAGTGGTGATTTTTCCATTGCAGTAAGGGCAGTAGAAATTGTTTTATTTTAAAAAGAATTATACGCGTCTATAATAGTTTCGAATTTTGATAACATATGCCTCATAATACTTGTTATAATTTAGTATTTTTTAAAACATGGTGACAATTATAGTTTAGACCCTTTGTCAGCAAGCCTGCGCAACACTTAGCTAGTGAGATCAAGCATGTTTTCGCCCACCAATCATCAGCAGAAAGAGTACTTTCCAATTTGCCAGCAACAGGCCTATGTGGATTCGTTTTGCCCAGTCGTTAGCACGAACGGTGGCAGAAATGAAATGAACCGCGCATGCGCAGCCCATATAATGATTAGAAGCAGAAGCGATCCTATCAATGAAAAAGGTGGATCCAATAAATATGAAATAAACGTATTGAGATCTATAATAAAGTACTAGCCGTTAAAACTAATACACAAAGAAGAAGACACGCTACAAACGTTAAATTTGAACAATAGGAAGATGATTCGATGTACAAAATATTAATTTTCAACGCATTCATGAACAATAGGCATCGGTAGCGAAACCTACAATGTTAAGAGATTGTGCAGCAGGTTTCTAATACAGAATTGCATTTGAAACATTATTCCATTGTCAAAGGTTGTGATACCTTGTGTAAGAAGGAGAAATGTTTAATAAAATATCTCCGAATTAAAAAAGAGGTACAATATCAGCTTACCGAGATTGAGATTTATAGTATTGCTGTTTGGGTCAGAATATTACATACATTGGCTTTGTATTATTTAAATAAAAGACCATTTTCTGTATATAATTGAAACCAATACCATTCTCTCTCTCTTTATCGCTTGACACTCTCCTTGAGCGCCTCCCAAGATCCCTCTTTGGAGAGATAACACTTTTAGGCTTGGAGGAAGAGGAAGTAAAACAAGCCATCGTGTCCTTTCCTCACCTGAGGCTGCTCTTGGACAATCTCAGCTCAGAACAGAAGCTGGTCCTGCACCTACTCAACGAACGACTCATAAAGGGACCTGGAAGCTCCAAGCTATCCCTTTACAAACGGCTCTCTGACATCAGAGAAAAGACTTAGGAGCGCGCAAGAGCTTCCGCCTTGTGTGCCTTAATGTGTGTGGCATTGCTGCTCGAAACAGGGATATTGTGGGGCATTAACGCGCCATCTGTTATCAAAATTCGAAACTATTATAGACGTGTATGATTCTTTTTAAAAATAAACAATTTCTATACATTGTGGTGTTTCTTGGTGGCAGAGTCTTTTCCGCGGTAAGCCCCACCAGTGAAGACTGTATATACAAGGTATGCCCCATAAGTTCCCGGACTGGGCTCATAAAAAAAAGGTAAGATATATATATTTTTTTATCATTAAAATTTTCAAAGTAATCCCCCCTTGCTTCAACGCACCAGCGCCATCGTTTCTCCCAATTGTCGAAACAGCTTTTATAGGCCTCTTTTGGAATGCTCTTCAATGCCAACAGCGATTTTTCTATTAGGTCATCCCTGATGTCAAATTTCTTCCTTTTATAACTGATTTAAGTTTGGGGAACAGGAAAAAGTCATTTGATGCGATGTCTGGGGGATAGGGTGGTTGAGGTAGGATTTGTGTCCCGTTTTTCGGCAAAAAACTCGTCACCAAGTGCGCTGTGTGAGGGCGGGCATTGTCATGGTGCAGGTTCCAGTCACCATTAGTCCATTTTTCTGGCTTTTTTTCGAATCGCTTTCCTTAGACGGCGAAGAATGCCCAAATACATATCCTTGATAACTGTTTGGCCTGCAGGAAGATACTCGTGATGAACAATGCCCTTGTTATCTAAAAAAGCGACCAGCAACACCTTGTTTCTGGATTTCAATATCCTGGATTTTTTGGGTCTAGGCTCACCCTGACCTCTCCACTCGGCAGATTGACGCTTGGTTTCAGGATCATTGCCATAGACCCATGTCTCGTAGCCTGTGATTATCTTGTCTTTCCATTCCCGATCCGTTCTTGTGATTTCCAACATGTCCTCACGGGTTGCAAGCCGACACAGTTTTCGCTCATTAGTGAGAAATCTTGGGATGAATTTTTCAGGAGTCTTTTAGAGGTTCAAATCTTCGGTTACGATCCTTCCAATCGTTGTTTTAGAGAAGCCTGTGTCTTGCTCTAATCCAGCAAAGTGGTTCGAGGATTTTCTTTTATCAAATCGGTGATTTTTTGCACATTTTCATCAGTCCTTTGAAATTTTGGTCGTCCTTGACGAGGATCATCTTCAATGGAAATTCTCCCAGATTTAAATCTAGAATGCCATTCAAAAACAGTTTTTCTCTTTGGGGCGTCATTGGGGTATGCTTTATTAAGCATTTAAAAATTTCGGTTGCTGATATTTGAAGTTTCACACAAAATTCTATGCAAATCCTCTGCTTCAATTTTTGTTTCATCGTAAAATCGCCGCAGCGCTATGTGTAACCTTTAAATAAATTAGAATAACCTTGGGGCGCGTGCACGTACCGCCTCGATATTGGTACCACCGTGTTGCCAGATAATATTTCTATAATAAACAGTCAAATTTATTTACATTATTCATTTATTTATTTTTTTATGGATCCAGTCCGGGAACTTATGGGACATACCTTGTATTATATATATAGTGTATATTTATATATTTTACATTAAAATATCTATATTTATTATTTTTTATTCACATTTACTCAATTTTGTATTTAACCATATATAAAATTGAAATAAATCAGTTTCAATCTCTCTCTATCTCTAGACGACCCTCAGTTAGATTCTTTTTATGTAAATAATTGTAATTTTATTTTTTTTTCTCTTATTTATCCTTATATAATCTTATATAAACGAGATTAATAAATCTCAGTTTCAGTCTCTCTCCATAAAATTGCGCAATGTACACCGCATCTAGATATTTTTATTAATATTTTAATATAAAATATTAGAAGCGAAAATCTAAAATAAAATTATCAGCAAATAATAACTCCTTTGATGGTTTGAATCTGGATAAGCAGTTTCTTTTTCAATTGGAAGTGGTTTTAATATTGCTTATTATCCAATAGAAAATGAGCTCAATGGGCAGGAGAATTGGCCCAATTATAATGAAGTGGAATTTGGAATGGGATTCCTGAAATTAGCTGGTTTGATGCAAATAGCTTTAGTAATTTGAATTCATTAAATTCTTTTTTTCTTCCATTATCACTTAATACAGTTGGAAGTCTCAGTAGACAGGGAATTTGGTTGAAAGTTTGTTTAGCTTCATTTTGTTACAGCTTTAGATTTGTGTGGAATTTTAATAATTATATTGAGAATTTTGTTATCATTATTAATTTTATTAATGATCTTCTATATGCCAATAACACATTTTCAATTATGACTGTACAAAGTTCATCTTGATATTGTATATAGAAGTATATGCTCGTTGATTAGCAGAAAATTTGCTCAAGAGCTTGCGAAAATCAAAATTAAAAGAAACCCTTATCTTAATATTATTTATATTTTTTATTTTTCGAATAATTTCTAGGTAACTGTTACTCTCATAAAATGATCTTCTATATGTATTTTATAGAAGAATCTTCTGTTTGAATATGATATACTAATATATAAATATACTTCATGAATTCCTAACTATGTTCAACCCAACTACTATAACGTTCAATTTTTTACTAGACATGATGACTTCAACACATATTTGTTTAGAATTGGCAAAATTGATTCACCTGCATGCACTTGTGGAAACGAAAGACAAACCCCTGAACACCTTCTGATAAACTGTCCATTAATTTCTGATCTAAGGGAAGAAAACCAACTTTACCTGACTAATACAAAACAAGTTGCTTGCGCAATAAAGACCAATACATTAAGTTTAATAGATTCTGCAGGATGTATATTTCTAGGCAAAAGTGTTGACTGCATATATTTCAAGCTACTATTTCTAATTACTATATGCAAAATTTGACATCGAACGTTTAATTTTCATGATTCCTAATGTTCAATTGTGTTAATTGTATATAATTTAAGATATACACGCGATTATCCTAATTTTGGATAGGCGTATCTCTCCCAACTGTTAAATAAAAAAATATATAAATATATTTTATTCAATTTTGTAAGAAATAATGTTTCTTAGGTTAAATTGTCTCTTTTTTAGGAATAAAACAATTTGCTGTTGTATTTGGTGGTGGTGCTTATCTCCATGGTTAAAGCAATTCCTGAAGTCCACTCCTCTCCAATTTGCTGTTGTATTTAAATGATTTATAAAAAAAGGTTTAGAATGCTTAGTGAAGTTGTACTTAAGGATATTCGTGTTGAAGAGCATGTTATCCTGAAAGCTTGATAAATAAAAGAAATAAAAGATGAATATAATACTGCGCTATAGAATAATTAAACCGTTAGACCATTATAGGCGAATTCAATAAGTGAGGGAGGGAGGGAGGGAGGCAGTGAGATTAGCTGAAATGATCGAAATGGATTTGTATATTGGAATATAGATGTTAACATCGAGTGGTTCCCTATTACCATAATATTATTGCCTCGATCAAATAATGATGTGTTATTGGGTTACCTAGGTGCTGTTTTCACAAATATGCTAATTGTTTAATAGAGTTAGTTTACTTTCACATACATTGTCAGATATAGAAGATTCTTCTCAGTAAGATATGTAGCGATTTAATAAAATGAAAGAAGACAAGTTTCTTTAATCATTTAACGACGCAAGCTTTCGGGCAAAAACCCTTCAACAGGCAAGCTGAAGCATGAATACGACACTATCATAGTGTCGCGTTCATAGTGTTCATATTCATGCTTCAGCTTGCCTGTTGAAGGGTTTTTGCCCGAAAGCTTGCGTCGTTAAATGATTAAAGAAACTTGTCTTCTTTCATTTTATTATATCGCTACATATCTTACTGAGAAGAATCTTCTATATCTGACAATGTATGTGAAAGTAAACTAACTCTATTAAACAATTAGCATATTTGCGAAAACAGCACCTAGGTAACCCAATAACACATCATTATTTGATCGAGGCAATAATATTATGGTAATAGGGGGAACACTCGATGTTAACATCTATATTCCAATTTACAAATCCATTTCGATCATTTCAGCTAATCTCACTGCCCCCCTCCTCCCTCACTTATTGAATTTGCCTATAATGGTCTAACGGGTTAATTATTCTATAGCGCAGTATTATATTCATCTTCTAACCTATTCTTATATCTATCGGATAGCTCTGTTATAAATAGTGTTATATAGAGAAACTAGTAAACCTATTTACATACATTAAATGGACAAAACTAAAGAAACTTTTATATATTGAAATTGTTGCACCAGGTTGCGGCTTGGCAGACTCTTCAACCTTGATTCTCTCCTGTGCCGGGTCTTGTATCTTACCAGAGCGTGTTTCAACCATCCTAAAAATTTATATAAGGGAATAATAAGATAACTCTACTTTAAGTAGCCTCCAGAATTATTTGTTTATTCCTCACCTCAAAGAGAGCAGTGAAGTCACACAGTGTACCAAAATACAAATTGTGATGATTTTATAATACATAAATATATTTATAACTAGCGGATGTACCCGGCTTCGCCCGGGTTTTACCCGAGTAAAGGTTTGTCTAACGAACATTTGTTAAAACAATTCTCTATAAACTTATAAAAAAAAAGATATATTTTGATAATTTGAAACTCGCAAATTTGAATCTCTCGATAAAGTGAACATTTTTTCCCGGTCCTTTGAAAAATACTCGATAAGTTGAATAAAATCAATATTAATTGGTTCCCTCGGTAATTGGAAGTTAAAGGAATAGTATATTTGCCTTTTATTGTATCATTATTCTTGTCTCAAATAAATTGCCGTGTCATCCTGAATTTTGTCTTTCCTAATTTTCTACATTACAAAATCATTTTATCTATTCTCCCAATATATATGTTGTAGATAAATGATAAAACTAACTTTGACTTGTGCTCAATTAATAGGTAGAAAATCTTACTTTTGATAAATAATCTTTAAGATAATAAACTTAGTGATAATAAAACTTATAGATAAAAAACTTGTTATCATCGTCGCAATGGGGGCGCTGCTTTCGAGTTAAATCTACAAATCTGCAAATAACTCTAAGGATATTCAAGATATTCAAGAAATCATTTTTCAAAAACTTTCCCAGTACTATACTAAATAACTTCCCAAAGTTTCATGGCGTTCCAATGAGTGGTTTGGTCAGGCATAAAGGACAGACACACACACATACATTCATTTTCATATATATATATATATATATTCTGTTTAATAAAATAAAAAAATATGAAATATAAATTTGAATTTAAAATATATGAAAAATAATATTACAAATTGAAATAAAATAGGTGCATTAGCCATGATGCAACAATATTAACGGTCGTTTGTTTTGTTGAAAGAACTTCAAAGAAGCAAGACATACATTTTTATCTACCCGATATTTTAAAAGGATCTAAACTATTTTAAAGGAATTTTAGACCAAATCTGCACTACACTAATATGCTGACATATCTGAAATATCGTATTTATAAGAAACAAAGTATTGAAATAAGTGTTTTATGAGTTCAATGGACTATAATAGGGATTTTAAAAATAAATTTCTCAATCTAGTGCTTTGAGAAATATGTACATTCATGGAAAAAAACTTGACGAAGTTTCAAGTTTCAAGAAAGAAGCAACTTTGTTCACACTTGGTTATCCCGTGTCTTTTCAATAATGGTCACTGTGTATAAAATATCTTTTTGAGTATTAGCTTATCCCAAAATTGCTCAGATATATTGAAGAAGGGGGTAAAAATGTTCAGTATGATATTCGAAGTCAACAACAAAAACTACTTTATTAGGACATTTCCGTCCTGTAAGGTTCATCATTTTCATGAAGAAAGGGGGAAAAAAACATAAACAAGGGAGAGAAGGGAAAATGAAAAATAAATCAAAGTATTCAACATAACTATACAAATTATCTATGGATGTGGAAATTGTTCTTTAATTTTAGTTCTTAGAGATTACCTTGTTCTCTAACGCTTAATGAAAGTTAAACAATTCTTTCGCTATATTTTATTTTCTCGGACAATATTCTGATTAGCTGAACTGGGTTCACGTAGACTTGGATAATGTTCTTTAAGATCTTATTCCGTTCCTCGTTAACGATAGTGCATACAGAGATGTAGTGGGTCATTTCTTCTATGATTCCAGTTTATATTCGAACTATGCTTTGTGTTGTATGAATTCAACGGTAGGCACCATTTCTTTACCAACACCTATCATTAACCTACATGCGCGTGAGTTCTACAAATGAGAAAAAGAAAAGAAGAGGTATAAATGAGTAAAAAAATAAACCTTCACAAAAAGAGGTAGGTATGTATTCTATGGGGAATGTGGTCTCTCCAAACTAAGGCTCTTTGTAATATGAAATAAAAGTTATGCACCATTTCTTTACCAACTTCTACCATGAACCTACATGCGCGTGAGTTCTACTAATGAGAAAAAGAAGAGAGGAGGTATAAATGAGTAAAGAAATAAACCCTCATAAAAAAGGTAGGTAAGTATTCTATGGGGAATGTCGTTCGTCCAACCTATGGCTCTTTGTAATATAAAATCGAAGGTGTGTACCATTTTTTTAACAAACTTCTACCAAGAACATGCAAGCGCGTGAGTTCTACTAATGAGAAAAAGAAGAGGCGAGGTATAAATGAGTAAAGAAATAAAGCCTCACAAAAAGAGGTAGGTAAGTATTCTATGGGGGATGTTGTCCCTCCAATCTAAGGCTCTTTGTAATATGAAATCGAAGGTGTGTACCATTTTTTTACCAACTTCTACCATGAACCTACAAGCGCGTGAGTTCTACTAATGAGAAAAAGAAGAGGCGAGGTATAAATGAGTAAAGAAATAAACCCTCATAAAAAGAGGTAGGTAAGTATTCTATGGGAATGTTGTCCCTCCAATCTAAGGCTCTTTGTAATATGAAATCGAAGGTGTGTACCATTTTTTTACCAACTTCTACCATGAACCTACAAGCGCGTGAGTTCTACTAATGAGAAAAAGAAGAGGCGAGGTATAAATGAGTAAAGAAATAAACCCTCATAAAAAGAGGTAGGTAAGTATTCTATGGGAATGTTGTCCCTCCAACCTAAGGCTCTTTGTAATATGAAATAAACGTTATGTACCATTTCTTTACCAACTTCTACCATGAACCTACATGCGCGTGAGTTCTACTAATGAGAAAAAGAAGAGAGGAGGTATAGATGAGTAAAGAAATAAACCCTCATAAAAAGAGGTAGGTAAGTATTCTATGGGAATGTTGTCCCTCCAACCTAAGGCTCTTTGTAATATGAAATAAACGTTATGTACCATTTCTTTACCAACTTCTACCATGAACCTACATGCGCGTGAGTTCTACTAATGAGAAAAAGAAGAGAGGAGGTATAGATTAGTAAAGAAATAAACCCTTTTACAAAAAAGGTAGGTAAGTATTCTATGGAAGAGAGAGTTGTTGTCCCTCCAACCTAAGGCTCTTTTTAATATGAAATCGACAGAATGTACCATGAACCTACCTGCGCGTGAGTTCTACTAATGAGAAAAAGAAGAGACGAGGTATAAATGAGTAAAGAAATAAACCCTCACAAAAAGAGGTAGGTAAGTATTCTATGGGGGGGATGTTGTCCGACCAACCTATATAGGAAATCGACGATATTCACCAACTTCTACCATGAACCAACATGCGCATGAGTTCTACTAATGAGAAAAAGAAGAGAGAAGGTATAAATGAGTAAAGAAATAAACCCTCACAAAAAGAGGTAGGTAAGTATTCTATGGGGGATGTTGTCCCTCCAACCTAATGAACGGTCAGTTCCCCTCCCTTTCATTGTACGCTCAACTGATTGACTGCACGCTCTGACAAATCCAGTCGTAAAATAGGAGATTGAATTTAAACACCGACTCTTCTATTTACACCACTGTTCTTCGAACTTTTTTTTATGTCTTTATCGATTACATAGGTTCATGTTAGTAGCGTTGATTATGATGGTCATCATGTTTTAAAACGAATCTTCTAATGAAGAGATTGATAATTAATTCAAATAGGATTTCTAAGAATATAAAGAAAATTGAAAATAATGATTAGTCATCGTTGAAAGGAATTAATGATTTTTAAAAAACCTTTGTTTGTTGATTATATATCTTAATTTCCTTTTTGATTACGCGTTGTGTTATTTATTCTGTATTATATAGACTTATATACAAACATTAAGAACACAGGTCTTATACAGATTCACCACAGGAAGGAAGCATATATTGAGCTCCTATACTACAGGCAGAGCAGAACCCAACAACAGCCTTCCAGGTCCGAAATTTACAACATTACAATAGGTTGTGTATAGCGCATCCTCTAAAAATAAAATAAAAAACATCTTTACTTCCTATAAAAAAAGTCTTAAAATTATAAACATATTCTCACAATGAGTATCTTTTTTATTTAAAACACGCTAGCTTTCAAGCGTTAATCGCTCTTCAACGGGCTTATTATAATATCGACTTTATCCCACCAGAAATATTTACAAAACAAACGCGCGCAGCGTGGATATTTATAACTGAATTTTTTTTATAACTGAAAATTTAAAATTGGTTTGTAATTTAACTATTTAATGGAATATGTCTATTTTAATTTTTAGGGCATCCAGAACCTATGAAATTGATCTATTGATTTCTTCTGAGATATCGGTATTGTGATGGTAAATCTATTTTTCTGTTTATGCTGTTATATTCATTGGAAACGAGAGATGAAAGCTAGCGTTTTTTTAAACAAAAAAGATACTCATTGTGAGAATATTTTTGTAATTTTAATACTTTTTCCACAATTTTATCATGAATAAAAAAAGTCTGTTCACAAATGAAATTTCAGAATATTCATCTATAATATTTCTTTTGAAATATATGATTAGAAGGATGGAGAAAGAGAGTGGGAGAAAATGAGTATCACCTTTCTTTCACAGATTATATCTATTTAGCTATAAAATTCTTTTAATACTTCCATATATACAATCCTTTCCTTTTATATTCAGAAACCTCATTTAAAACACGCACATAAACAAAATACATCTTTCTTGGAAGTTAAGTAATTAAAGTTAGGTAGAATATCAAACACATTTCGCAATAATTAATTGTGTGAATAATTTCAAAAAGGCGACTAATTGACCAAATTTAATTGCAGACTCTGTGTCAAATATCAAGGCAGACGTTAATTAAGCGAGATAATTAGAAAATGTCGACTTAGTAAGTCGTCTGCATTGAATTAAAGGTACATCTGTTAGATGGACACAGGCATCAAACGATACCCATAAGTATCTTGGTCGCCATGAATTGTTTTCAAATTCATCTTCTTTCTTATCTCCATTCAATCATACTAGGGTATCAAGCTTGTAAAGCTTGAGAATTGCCTGGGTGAAGTAGAATGCATCTGTCTTTGTCATTAAGACTGGGAGCACTACTCAGTGGCAGGCCGACTTAGCTTCAAAAGAAATGGCCGCTTCTTTTTTTCAAATTCATAAACGACAACAAATTATTTGAATTTTATATTAGACTAATCTACTTTGCTTCATCTGGTAGCACATAGGTTTGGCGTTTATTTTTTAGGAAAAGATGTCTTTTTGTATATTTAAAAATTTCTCAAATTTCTGGAAATTGTTTAACAATCATATAGGATAAGCCACTTTTATCTTCTTTTTCAGCCATTTTCTGTTCGTTCCTTGAAAACAAAAAGACATATCCTCTACTTATACATTCATGTTATCACTAAATTTCACGTTCCATTTTAAATATTTCCCCAATTTATTTGGCTTTCACAATTATTTGATGTCTTTTTTGTTCTAAATGCATATAATTCTGCAGGTGTTAGTTAATATTTCTATTATCCCCGAGGTGTGTGTGTTTATAGTTTTATTAAGTATATTTATAATAAATATCTACATGTTGTGGTTGTCGTGTCCGATAAAGAGTCTTAGATGTTTCCACATGTACATCTCTATCACAGCAGTCGCAATGTCCTCTATCTTGGGTGTGTAAAGTTGCTGCTCTAGTTCCATGCCAATTTTCTGCAAGACTGTGGCCATTACTGGACATGAAAATATGTGGGTAGGTGTTAGTTCCACACCAGGACATTTTTACATGTCATGTAGGTTCTCTCTTGTGCCATCTGGATGTATTGTCATCCTTTTGTAATTATTCGTTCTAAGTATTGTGCTTGTTTTTGTAATTCTTCTCTCAGATGTTATTTTGAATATTTGAATTTTACTTGTCTTTTGTTGGATTATCTTGTATTTTTTGTCAAAGAAGATCATTTTTAATGAAGATCAAAACGTCTAAAGTCCCGGATATATATGCTTTAACAGTCCAATACAATATTATTTTGATCTGGATGATTGAACTTTCTGAGAATTCATCATTGCGATACGAGGCATTGCCAATATTTTCCCAATGAAGTAAAGACAGCAGAAAGATGCTTAATTTAGAAAAGAATGCCCTAAATAATTTTATATTTCTACAAATTGATATGCGATTACAATAGTACCCATCACAAAGGAATTTTAATAATTTCTGTTTAGTGAAAGGCCATTTGTGAAACACTGTTGAAGTTATGAAGTAGCCTTGGGAAAAATTGGTGGCTTGCTCGACGTAGTCTATTGTGGTTAATCATTTTAAGAATTCAAGAAACGCCTAGAATCTAAGAAAATCCCTGTCGATCACTTAATCATAGTAAAATATACCTATTTCTTCTCAATCCATAGATTAATGGACGGTATTCCTAACCTTTACAAGCTTCCTTTCTATCGCTATAGTCTTTTGATGATGTCTTAGAATCTTCTTCCAAATTTTCTATGAATTCCATTCCCAGCCTTTCTATTTCTTCCATATATTCTTTCAGCAATACGTTTAGCCATTTCAATGGTCGATCACGATGTCCAAACATGCTGGTTCTCCTCTCCAATGTTCTTGAGTAGACCATATTTTTCTTTGACCCTTTTAGGGCATATTCATTGTCTATTCTGTTATTCTATGATATTCTCATTATTCGTTTACTTCAAGCATTATATGCGAAATGAATGCGAAACAGAATATTTTAACACCAAACTTATAACTATATACACACATGGGGACAAATCTTAAGAAGGTTGTATCTATAGCAGGTATAGGGATTTAGACAATAACTCTGAAATATATTCAATTGGCCAACCCAATTTCTTGATGAATGAAGAAAAGCCATCCACGAACGCGTTTCGCGCTGTTGGCTCTCGTCAGCGTAGAGTGATCTTTATTGAAGACACACGAGATAACCAAGTGCTAACAAATTTTCTTCTGTTTCCATAAAAGAAAATATCTATGGCATTAAAGATATTCCACTTCCTTAATTTTTATTAATAAGTGTAGATATATGAGATTGAAAGAAGGCTATATTTAGTTTTAAGTTTTTATAATAACCCAAAAAATGCAAAAAAAAGTAAAATTTTAAAAATAAGCTGAATTATCTTTAGTGAGAATCACTGTAATACAATATATATTATAAATATCCACGCTGCACGCGTTTGTTTTTGTAAATTTTTCTGGTGGGATCAAGTCAATATTATAGTAAGCCCGTTGAAGAGTGATTAACGCTTGAAAACTAGAGATTTTTTAAATAAAAAATATACTCATTGTGAGAATATATTTGTAATTTTGATACTTCTTTCACAATTTTATCATGAATAGAGATTAATACAATATTTTTTGTCGATTTATTCTACCTGACCTTGTTGTAGTGTTTGTTCTGTCTATATGAGGACAGCATATATTTGTAGGTTTGCCCCATTAGCTCAAGAATCAACAAACGATTGCTGAGACACAAAGATTGTATTGACACATGATAAACAGTCGAAAATGCCGAAAATATTTACCAGCTAATCAGGGGAGGGGGGCGGTGGAAGAATGGTCTAAACCGTTGGTTTTCGGCCTCTACGACCCGGGTTCGATTCCCGCATTGGACACTTTTTTTTTCTGATTTAAATAAAATGCTACAAGGGCCACCGAATCTTTAAAAAGTCCAACCCTACCAGTGAGTGCAAGTAACCAAACGTGGCTCTGGAACATTTGTAAGTGCAAAGTCGAATTGCTTTTCACATGTGTAGACATGTGATCCACTTACAGTAAAAGCAGTCGTCTATACTTCTACCCACCATGATAATCATGGACTATACCTCTCTTATCAACCTTTTATCTAACAACAAAAAAATTATTCATAACAAATATATAATAAAATAAAAGCAATACGTTGAACCACCATTATATATAGTATAATGCCTATACATAATTTAAACAACCCACGAAGAGCCTTCTGTAGAATCAGAATTCCATATTTCGAAATAAATGTGTCTTCAAACTATCGATATAGTGAAATGTTAACCACAGAATAGATATCCATCAAAGACAGCAAAATATCGCCCAATAATTCTCTTTATTATACTTGGCAAACTTTCAGGTCCATCCTCAGGCCAAAAATTAAGATAAAACGATATAAAAAACTGATAAAAGATCAAAATATAAGATAAAATAAATAACAAAGTTAAAAGAAAAGCTATTGACGCTAAAACTTAATTCTATAGAAACTATATTCCCAAATAAGTTTAATATTTAGAAATGGTACATTTTAAAATACTCTTTTACGACATTTGAAAATTATCCCGCATGTGTTTCTTTTGAACGAAAAATCGAAATTTATTTTAAGGAGAAATAGCGATTATTTCTAACTTTAGGGATGAAGTATGAAAGGATGAATTGTGAATGTGAATTGTGTTCATACTTCATCCCTAAAGTTAGAAATAATCGTTATTTCTCCTTAAAATAAATTTCGATTTTCCGTTCAAAAAAAACACATGCGGGATAATTTTCAAATGTCGTTCTACAATCATAAGCCGCATTATATTGTAATATAAAATACTCTATTACGTTGTAAAAAAAACTTTTAAACATACACCAAACGTTTGAACAGAGTATCATAGATGGGATTTAAACAATAATTCAACCTAAAATTATAAGAATATAATAAAATCGAACACATTTTTAGGCAGCTTAAATTCACCATTAAATAATCAGGAAATCCAGCGAGCGTCAAATCCTTATAAATAAATTGATATTTAAAAGTTTAATATCAAAATATATCATCTCTAAATACAACGCTGACATAAATTTATTTTTAAAATGTATAGATAAATCAACAAAATTTTAAAATACAGGGTGATCCAAAAGTCTTGCACAACTTTAAAAATTAATAACTCCGCGAATATTTGCGCTAGAGCAATGCTCAATTGCATTTAAAAATTATCATCCAATTCTTCTACTTTTGGCGAAATGGTGTTTTATTAATTTATCATTTGATATTATTAGGGTTCTTTCCTGGTATTCAAAAAGGAAAAATACGTGTCGATCATTTATATTTTCAATATATCAAACAATTTAGCCGCTTAATCTCTGATTCTGGTAGAGCGCCATCTAGCGAAATAAAATTGTAACTAAAATCAATTTCGAATTTTTCACTATTTGCCATAAAAATTCCCATTGCATCCTGAACACAATGGTGTTTACCGCATTGCTCTAGCTAAATATTCTCGGGGTTATTAATTTTTAAAGTTGTGCAAGACTTTTGAATCACCCTGTATTTTCAGAATAATAAAATAGAAATGTATCCACAGAATAAAATATATATTTGCGCTATTGTATTTAAGAGTTTCAGAGAGGATAGTTGGCGATTTCCTTTACTGTAAATACATCACACGTATACACATGTAAAAAGCACAGTTCGACTTTTGAACTTATAAGTTTGCCATAGCAGTTTGTTTAATTGCATTTACTGGTGGAGTTGGACTTTTGAGAAAATATGGAACCATTGAAATAGTTCTTAAGAAAAGGTAACCAATGCGGTATTCGATAACTGGTCATGAATGTTAAGAATCACCGGTTCAGATCACACCTCTCCACCAGCCTCAAACTTCATCCTTTTGTTACCTAGAAAGAAAAGCACATTCCAGAATAGAGAGAGAATATTCGATAACATTTAAGAATAATGTAGAAAAAGCGGAAGACAACTACTTGGCCAATCTAAAGCGATTGCGCAAGGCTCGGTGCTGGCGGCTTTCTAATTGGCTGACCAACCGTGACCGTTCTGGAAAGATCTACTCTGGGATATATAGGGAGAAGGAACTCATCCCGGGGAGAAGAAAGATAAGAAGTGAAGTAGAAGAACGAAACTACGTGGTGGACTCCAAGCAAGCTGCTGTCTTAAGAGGTCGGACTGCTGCTTTGTGCCGACGCCGGTGTACTTCGTGGAAGATTCTAGGAGGTTCTACGAACTTCTGTTTCCTGTTCTGCTCCTGCTTTCTTTCACCGTGCTGCAGTTGGTGAGTTTGTAACTGCGGTTTTATTTATTGTTGTTTTTTATTTTGCATTCTTCTGTAATTATTTGATTTATTAGGCTTAAATAAAATCCTAAAGATCCTTTGTACCCACGGAAGATATTCTTTTTCAACCAACAACGCAAAACTAATAAGAAAGAAGGTTCTCACTTGCCCTTGAAATTGATAACGGTTTCTAAAGTACGAACCATTATTTAGTCAATGATAAATAGATGCAGATAACAAGGAAAATCATTGCATTATTTTTCTCAAGAAAATCTTTAAAGAATAGAATAATTGGACCATAGTAATGACCCTCTACCTCCAGAATAGAGATAAGATCAATCATATTGAGGAGGAACACCAGTTTCTTAGAACTGAATAACAATGAAATTTTCGAATTTCAAAAAGCATGTGATACGATATTTATATTTGCCTGAATTTCATATCTAAATATAATATCTATCTATAACGCGAAAAATTGAAAAAAGATGACACAAATATATATTTACATTAGTTTTACATGACCAAATAGAGGGTTCTTATTTAGATAAATGCATTCATACCAAGGTTTGAATTGTTACAATCCCTGAATCCTTCATTTGAATCTATTTTCTGCGAGAATTCTTTGAGAATATTTTTATTAAATTCCTTTGTGTGTGCGCACATTAAATTGAATAAATATTTTATTATATACCTTATACTAATGGTAATATTAATATTTCATATTTAGTTTAGAAAATGCGCTTGTGTAAATTTGTTATAAGCAAATTGCTTATTAAAGACGTTAATATATGGAATTGATGATTCGTAAACTATGTTAGATTTCTACTTTGAAGTCTATACAAATAGCCAGAATGGTGTTGAAATATGCTATTTTGTATGGTGAAATGTGAGCTCATTTTTTACGCTTGGGATAGGATTGATAATTTGTTTTTAAAATGAAATTTAAATCACTGTGGAACGACATTTTAAATTATCCTGCATGTGTTTCTTTTGAACGAAAAATCGAAATTTATTTTAAGGAGAAATAACGATTATTTTTAACCTTAGGGATGAAGTATGAAAGGATGAATTGTGAAGAATAATGATAAACGGAAAAATAAAAGTGTCCAGGGATGGGAATTTTATTTTTCCGTTTATAATTACTCTTCACAATTCATCCTTTCATACTTCATCCCTAGGGTTAAAAATAATCGTTATAACTCCTTAAAATAAATTTTCGATTTTTCGTTCAAAAGAAACTCATGCGGGAAATTTTCAAATTTCGTTCTACAATCATAAGCCGCATTATATTGTATTATAAATTTAAATCACCTTTGAAATTTTGTAGAATCCTTTATAGAGAATATGAAAAGCATTGGCAGAGGCCATGGTTCATCAGTAATAAATTCGCTTAGAAGTTTAATCGCCAATTTATCAAATCGCCACAACTGTTGTGAATTTTCCTTATACAGAGTATTTTCCGAAGACAGACTGCTAAATTATAGAAAAATATAAAATGGTTTGGCGAATAACACATTGAGAGAAGACTCCGAAATGAATAGATTTCAATTATATAAAGTTTATCTAGACTTCTATTGACACATCAAATGAAACAAGCAATATATAGACAAGATATGTATGTATGGTGACCACACTTTGCTCTAGCGAGCGCGGACAAAGCTTCAATACACATACGGGCAGTAGTGTGGCGACCTCACTAAGCCTTGACAACCACGAGCTGGGAGAACACACTACGCATGCGCGCGGGCGGCATCCGGGACTCTCTGGCCACGCGCGTCGTCAACAACAAGGCTTGTTCCCAACGGCCGTTACTTCTTTTCTCTATATATATTTCTGGCTTTAAATAAATTAAATTATTTTATAAAAAATAATTATAATTTTATCAGCGGCCTTTCCACAAGCCACACCAACACGCATGCAACCATCCCACATATGTATAACATCTTATACCAAAATAATTAAGGAAATTTTATATGATAGCGATAGAAAAAACTATATATGTTATATAAAAATATTATTTTCTTTCAAATTATATATTTCATAAATTAAATTAGTCTGTTAAGTCTACTACCAGACGTCGCCTCTTTTCCTAAATAAACGTATTGATGTTGTTGACCGTTGGCCGGCTCAAATCTTTTGTTATTACGAAAATAAGTATTTTGTTATATTTACTACTCGTCTTAAGTCAAGGCAGAACCTTTCTCAAATTATGTATTTCTAAACTCCGCCTTTGCCGGTCCCAAGACCGGATTAAAAGGGAGGAGGGGGAGCAGTTACAAGCTCACTAAAAAACCTCGGTTCAGCTGGCCCGGCTGATAGTACCCTGTAAGGGCTCCTAATCCAGGGATACAGGATGAACAGCGTTTGTACTCCATGTTAGGAGCGGCTGCACATGGCGTCTGTTCCTCATGTCAGAGGCGGCGTTTTCTTTCGGAGCTAAGTCGGCCTGCCACTGAGTAGTGCTCCCAGTCTTAATGACAAAGGGAGACGCATTCGACTTCAACCAGTCATGATGGTTGTCAAGGCTTGATACTCTAATATGATTGAGTTGAGATAAGAAAGAAGAAGAAGAAGATGTATTTTCCATTAGCCCAATTAAAGCAAATTGTGATTCAACCATTATTTTATTGATATCTTTTCCACGACTGCATACCATTTAGTACCTATATACTCAATATAACCAGAAAATATCAATAATAATTCTATATCAAATATCAAGCAATTAATATATCAACAGCGGAAAATCTCCTATGTAATATACGCTGACGAGCGCCAAAAGCGCGAAACGCGTTCGTGGATGGCTTTTCTTGATTTATCAAGAAATTGGGTTGGCCAAATATCAGGGAACAGGCTAAATCAATGTTTAGTTGATTTCTGTTCCACCAGATGGCGCTCTGCCTTCTTGTAAAGCACATGTGCACCTGGTCAGGATATGCCATTTTTAATATTGATTTCAACACCTGATCTTTTTATCTTTTATTTTTTTCTTTCGTTTTTTAATATATATATATATATATATATAGTTGTTTAGTTTTATAGTTTAGTTTTGTATTAAAATTATCTTTATTATTTTGATTATTTAAATTCAAATTATAAAATTTGTAAATTGTTATTATTTAGTAGAGAGAAAGAGAAAAAAAAAATCCTTTACTTCTTACACATCATCCAATTAATTATATATTTATAATTAATAACAATAAAATTTAACAACGTAACGTCTTTTGCATCGGCTTTTACACGTCATTTAGACATACTCTAATTTGTATATAGAATAATAGAAGTGAGAATATATTTAATATTATAAATTTTAGTAGTTAGAGAAAAGAGAGAAAGACAGAACCATACACTTATAATCAAACTAATAATAAGAAAAAATAAAATTTTTGTAAAGAAGGTAGATAAGATTGTTAGTATATATTATATATATATTATATTTTAATTATATAGTTTTTACACTATATATATATATATATATATGTAATAAGATGAAGTTACTGTTGACTCTCGTAGAATCCTGTCGATTAACTTTGTGATGATAAAGTGTTGACTCTCGCTATACTGTGTTGACCAAGAGGAACAGTCAGGATGGGGAGTTTTTCAGTACCTCTCTGCACCTTGTAAGTCCTTTAGAAGTTCTCACAGTGTACAGGCAGTCGTGGTCGAGGCAGAGTGGAAAGCTTGGGAATGTCCACACAAAAAACGAAGACACAGTTGCACTAAGAAAGATCCGTGCACAGATAAAGTTGAGCTAGGAGCGAAAGACGGAGAGATAGAAGATTTCTTACTGACTACATGGTGGATGAGGAGGACCTTGGTGACAACCGACGTGGGCTTGCGCTGAGGTGAACTAACTGTCAAGTGACTGTAAAGTGACTATATTTATATGTTAAGACGGGGGGCCTTATGCGACAGGGGCCGTTTCTGAGAAAGGGGGCTTTGCATGTCACCAGATGTGAGAGGGGCTTTGCATTCCACCAGATGTCAAGAGTGTGGGTGGTCTGGCCCATTTTTAGACCTTGTTGTGGGAATTCTAAATCTATCTCGATTTTGACGTTATGACTTCTATCTCTTGCCTAGCTCAACTCTTAATCTATTACAGATTTTTATTTATTTATCCTGTTTGTTCAAATTGCATTATATATGATGATGTAAAGACACATGTCAATAATGCTTATAATCATTTACAGTTGTGTTTCTATTATACAACATTAAAATCTTGTCATAAGTTATATACAATATGGGTTTGTTGGCTTAAATTACCATATATATATATATATATTAAAATGTTATGACACCTTGATAAAGGTTGGCGTTCATCCAACTGGAATATTAGTAAAATGAAAGATATTTTGATCCAATATATGCCTTTTTAATTAATATATATATATATATATATATATATATATATATGGTAATTTAAACCAACAACCCTATATTGTATAATTACTTATAACAAGATTGTCATGTTGTATATAGAAACACATCTATAAATAATTATATGCATGATTAATCTGTGTCATTGCATCACCATATGTAATGTACTTTGTACAAACTAAAGACAAATAAATAAAAATATGTAATAGATTAAGAGCTAAGTTAAAGCAAGATTGAGAAGTTCAAAAACGTCTAAATTCGAGACAACCCTAAATAGGAATTTAGCGAGTCGTTGCCATCAAGGTCAAAGGGTGCAGACGTTCAAAGTTCACATTCTCAGACATCTCCAACCCCCCTCCTCGGGAATGGTATATAAACACCTCGGTTTTAGCCGTCCGCAGTTAGTACGGAGTTAGTCAGCAGTTAGTCTCTTCACCGTCGGCGCGAGCCCTTGTCGCTTATAGCCAGGACCACCTCATCGACCATGTAAAACAGTAAGAAACTCTTATCTCCATCTTGCTTAGCTCAACTCCTATCTGTTCATGGAACTTTCCTACTACAGCTGTGTCTCTTCGTTTTGTGTGTGTGGACATTCCCAAACTTTCCACTCTGCCTCGACCACGACTGTCTGTACTCTGTGAAAACTGTTAAAGGTCTTCCAAAGTGCAGAGAGGTACTGGAAAACTCTCCACGCCCTGACTGTCCCTCTCGGCTACTACAGGTTTGACCCTCGGTTACCACAGCTTATAGCGAGAGTCGACAGGATCTCATCACAGATAAGTCGACAGCAACACTTTATCACACATATATATATCTATATATATAAAAATGAATGTATGTCTGTTTGTCCTTTATGCCTGACCAAACCACTCATTGGATCGCCATGAAACTTTGAGAAGTTATTTAGTATAGTACTGGGAAGGTTTCTAGCAAATAAAATTTTTGAAATAACTTTTCGCCTAGATATAATCAAGATAAATATTCTAATTTATCTGTTATAATTCAACAATCTGCTCTAAATATTATCATGATGATACGATGATTTTGTAATGTAAAAAATTAGGAAAGACAAAATTCAGGATGACACTGCAATTTATTTGAGACAAGAATAATTATACAATTCCAAGGCAAGATACTATTCCTTTAACTTCCAATTACGGAGGGAACCAATTAATAATGATTTTATTCAACTTATCGAGTATTTTTCAAGGGACCGGGAAAAAATGTTCACTTTATCGAGAGATTCGTTAGACAAACCTTTACTCGGGTAAAATCCGGGCGAAGCCGGGAATATCCATTTCGTAGCTACACCGTCTCTCCAAGAGGCAGTCTCTTATTAAAGGTCTATTAGAGATTCTTTAATAGCAATTAGAATCTTCAATGAGAGACCACCAACAGGAGAAACAAGTTGATTCATGTTTTTAGGTGGTCTTTCTTAAGAGACTCTATTTACATATTTAAAATATGAAAAAATTAAAATATTTTAAAATTAAAATATTTTAAAATCAACATTTTCTTACTGTTACGTTTAATTACTGTTAATTAAAATATTTTGAAATCAACATTTTCTTACTGTTACGTTTAATTACTGTTAATATATATTTATATATATCTATATATATAAAAATGAATGTATGTCTGTTTGTTTGTCCTTTATGCCTGACCAAACCACTCATTGGATCGCCATGAAACTTTGGGAAGTTATTTAGTATAGTACTGGGAAGGTTTCTAGCAAATAAAATTTTTGAAATAACTTTTCGCCTAGAAATAATCAAGATAAATATTCTAATTTATCTGTTATAATTCAACAATCTGCTCTAAATATTATCATGATGATACGATGATTTTGTAATGTAGAAAATTAGGAAAGACAAAATTCAGGATGACACGGCAATTTATTTGAGACAAGAATAATGATACAATTCAAAGGCAAGATACTATTCCTTTAACTTCCAATTACCGAGGGAACCAATTAATATTGATTTTATTCAACTTATCGAGTATTTTTTCAAGGGACCGGGAAAAAATGTTCACTTTATCGAGAGATTCGTTAAACAAACCTTTACTCGGGTAAAACCCGGGCGAAGCCGGGTACATCCATACAAGAATAATGATACAATTCCAAGGCAAGATACTATTCCTTTAACTTCCAATTACCGAGGGAACCAATTAATATTGATTTTATTCAACTTATCGAGTATTTTTCAAGGGACAGGGAAAAAATGTTCACTTTATCGAGATATTCGTTAAACAAACCTTTACTCGGGTAAAACCCGGGCGAAGCCGGGTACATCCATACAAGAATAATGATACAATTCCAAGGCAAGATACTATTCCTTTAACTTCCAATTACCGAGGGAACCAATTAATATTGATTTTATTCAACTTATCGAGTATTTTCAAGGGACCGGGAAAAAAATGTTCACTTTATCGAGAGATTCGTTAGACAAACTTTTACTCGGGTAAAACCCGGGCGAAGCCGGGCGGGTCCGCTAGTTATAATATAAAATGCAAATATTTCATTTTTTTAAAACATGTATTTTATTTTCATCATTGACTAATCTTTTATTTTTGACCATAGATTTAGAATACTTTGTTCATTGTTGTAAATATGTATAGTTACCCTATAACAACCTATTTTTCAATTCAAGAATATAGGGATTCATTTTATAAATTTTATATTACTGTGAAAAATAATTTTATGTGTAATTTGCTTCAAGTATTTCAAAATAAAAGCTTCTTGATAAGTAAATAATTATATTTCCTTTTTCACGACTGCATCTTCAATTCTCTATCTCTTTCAACAACAAAACAAAATAATCATAACATGTTTATATCAAAAGAATTGTTACAGGTAAACAATAATGTACTTGAAAGTAATATGCAAAATATCTAAGAATTGAATATGCAAATCGTGGATATGTTGAATGAAGAAAATACTAATCGATAAGAATCTGAGGAGGAATCAGAATCTCTGCAGTTTAATATGAATTCCTAAAAGAATAAATTAGAGGAATTTTCATAGATTTTCTCCGTTCTAAAATGAAAAATCTAATTTTTTAGCATTCATGTAATCAACCATAGATGATATCTGTACCACTCTATATTGAAACAAAAACTCTCAGTATAAAATACTTTTAGAAAACCGAAAAATATAGTAATCTATTTTTCATAAATCAAAATTTAGAAAATTTATACATTAAATTCAGAATTTTTAATGGTAAATTTATATTTTATTATGAATATATCGAGGTAAAAAATATTTACAAAAAAATTAAAGTATAGATTTTTTATATTCCTAGAAAACTAACTATAAAACTCGTTATAAAAGGAAAGGAAATTTTTCTGTGTAGAAATGTTATAATTGTTTGTAGAAATTTGCTCGGTAGATTTCCTAGCCAATTAAGGCGATAATTAAAGTGTAAAGAAAGGTAATTACATAAGCGACCCAATAAAGTCTTGGGAAGATTTAATTTTCCTCATTTTCTCTCGATACTAAAGTACTCCGTAATAAAATGAGAACTGCAAATATCTCAATTTCTACGCTATGTTCCAATTTCAGAATGTTTATTGTGATAGTTAAATATTGGTGAGATTAAACTATTTTGACTCTAGAGAAAAAATACACAGAATATTCACATATTACCCACAGTTAACACAAAGCAATAACGCGCCATCTATACATATAAAATGAAAGGATTTAAAAGCACAAATGTTTCTTTTATTCATAATACAAGCTTCTACTGTCCTTACTGCAATGAAAAAATATATTGGGAGGGCTTGGCTCAAACCGCTGGGAGGGTTCACCACTGATGAACCAAACCCTCCCAATATATTTTTTCATCGCAGTAAGGACACTAGAAGTTTGTATTATGTATGAAAGAAACATTGGTGCTTTTAAATCCTTCCATTTTATATATTCCACAGTGTTAGGACTGTTGAGAAGAACAATCAAATTTTCTATTGCCAAATGCGTAATATGCAGAATAAAACTTATTGAGGTTATAAAGAATTGAATAATTGAGCGCATGATCTCTTCCTTCTCTAATAAAAAACTTCCCATTGTCTTTTCTGCGATGATAGAAATATTGAAGGGGCCTGAATCATCAGCGATGAACTCTACAAATAGAGGATATATTATATTGCTGTATCATGATTTCTGGGTTTAATTTTTCAATTAAGTTGTAATATTGTTTTCAAATTAGCCCCTAAATAATAAAATATATTCATAATCTTTGATTATGTATGTATATTATATTTCTACAGAATATTGAAATGAAAAGTTCGAAGTTCTTCTTGTTTTGAGGTTTCTGTCTGATCAGGCCAATATTCACTCAACATGGTCGAATTTGAATTACCGTCTATTGTTTGTTAATCTAAACGAATATTCGTTGGTTTATTTTCAATCGGTAAATGTGCATTCTTAATGAAAGAATCACAGTCATGTAGGACGTGATCCTAGCCCTCCACCAATTATCCCGTAGGGTATACTTATTTCCAGCTTCTTCATCTCCAACTCTGAAAAGGTGAAACTCGTACGCCGTATGCACGAACAACCGAGAAAGAGATTTGATATTTTAAACCTTTTCATTGAATACGCAAGTCAATTGCAGGATAAAAATATACTATTATAAGTTACAGTGCTAGCTTGGCACTTGATAAATAGAGAGTTAAGAAAAAATAGGTAGCAAAAATATATACAATTATGTTCCATATCGAAAAAGCTCTCCCAACAATGAAGAGTACTCCAAGCAATTAGGGTTTCTCACGGATGTTCCATCATGACTGGGTGAGGACTCTCAGGAAAAGTCTGAAGCTCTTGGCCTCCTTTAGGACAGGAAATTTACCACCCTACTAGACGAAATAGACCTTCTTCGTACCATCACGACCCAATGCCTGCAGGAATAAAAATATAATGCTGTACATGACTGGAACAGAGCAGGAGGGACAAGCATCTGTTAAGTCCTCCCAAGAGAACAAGTCTTCTATTTCCAGACTTAAGTCTGGTCATCTACGCACAATGCCTTTCAGAATGGTTGCAAGATTTTCCCATTATCTAATAAGTGCAATTCTCAACATGCAACCCTCAAACACATTATTAACTGTATTAAATCATCCATTAATAAGCTCTATTCATCCCCAGCAGACACCATCAAAAATCTCAAGCTCTATAATCTTTATACCCTAATATGATTGAGGGGAAATTGTTGGTGTTTTTGGGGGTAAAAAAGATAAAATGTTACTTAAATATATTTTTAAATATTATCTTTATGCATAGAAACTACAAAGGTAAAATTTAAGAATTAAGAAGAAATACAAAAAACAAGAAAGGATCAAGAAGGCACTAACTACGTTGCCAAATCGTTAATTAACCTATGCTAGCTAATATTATCATCATCAATTTATATTTATTCATATATTTATATAATTTATTTACATAGAGAAAAATTCTTTGAATTAATATTCCTAACAGAAATAAGAAGAAAGAAGAAGACGGATTCCCTTAATATCCAGAGACATGAAGAACCTGTATATTATTAATTTGACCGAAGATGGCGATGTCATGAAGTCCAGACCTGAAGGTCCATCTCTACAGGTCCTGAGACCAATGTAGATAATTGAAGACTTCCTGGATGAGAGGTGAGAGATAAATGGAGAATATATTCAATAAATTCTTTTAAAATAGACACTTCGGGCAAGTAAAGTTTTATTTTTCAACGTTTCAACAAATTTATTCTGTCTTCGTCAGGAGAAATAAAATATATTTGTTTGAACGTTGAAAAAATAAAACTTTAACTGTCCGAAGTGTCTCTCTTTTAAGGAAATATGAATGCCCCCCCCCCCCCCCCCCCGGCCAGGAAATTTCTATCTTCAATTATAATTTCAATATACACCTATCCCCCGATTTACACGCTACTTGTTTTACACGTTTTCGCTTTTACACGGTTTTCCAAATAAGTTTTTTTTTGTTTTTATCGCACTATACTATATGCTACTGTGATTGAACACATGCGCTGTGTACACATCTCACGAGGAATCTCGAGCTTATGTGCTGACTTGCTGCACACGCACACTGTGTCTGTATTTCTAATTAAAAAAATAATAATAATTTTCGATTTACACGTTTTTCTCAGGAACGTATCTACCGTGTAAACCGGGGGATAGGTGTAGTACTATTCTCTACTCAAAATAGAATTCATTTTAAGTCACGTTTATAGTTTCATATATAGTTTTTACCAATTTAATTGCCTTACCTTGTATAATTAATAAAATTGTTTCATCAAAAATTCATTTAAAACGAATTTTCTTTTGAAATATACGTTTACTTTAATTAAATAATCATATAAACAAATTTCTTACCAATATAAGCATCACATTTAACCATTTTAATTTAAATATTTATATTTTAAGGTAAGAATCCAAACATAATTTATAGATATAGAGGAAAACATCCAATGTAAATTTCCCTTTACTTTTCATACATATGTTAATATGATAAATAAATATTTGGACAGTAATCTTATTATAATTCTTTATTTGTCCTGAAAGAGTGTCGACACAGTGGTGAATATATATTGCCTATTTTATAATAATATATATCAAATATATGATAATATATTTACATATAAATCTATATAGCTAGCAAACAAATCTCTGTATTTATTAACAGCAATGTCCCCTCTATCTTCAGGATCACTTTCTCTTATATATTGCCAGCAATTCTTTATCCACCTTCATTAATTTACTCGGGTTATTCTTTCTAGCTTTACCTCGTTGTTTTTGCTTTTATCCACTCTTGTTGTATTTATATCCTATTTACATATCCTTTCATTTTTCGGTTGAAATGTTGTACAATATCCCATATTTTTGTCAAATTTAATTATATACATCTATATATATAAAAATCAATGTTTGTATGTTTGTTTGTATGTCCGGTATACAAATTCGCAGTAGTTCACTAATTCTAGCCAAAATTTCCATACAAAGGTAAAAAAAAAATACGGGAAAGACGATAGGCTATTTTAAAAAATATATATAAATCAATTATTAAAACTATATATTCAAATTATTCTACTTAGCTCACGAACAGCGCCCTCTATCAAAGATTAGATTAAATTATGCTGATGCAAACAAATAGATAATGCTAATAACAAACAATTATTTAAAAAAAATCTTATCTAAATATATATCACTCGGGTAGATATGCACACGGGTCAATCCCGTCTAGTCAGGCTATAAAGAAACAAATCTGATTAAATTAAATTTATGGTATTGAATACTTATTGATTTATGAAAAAGGAAATGATGAGGTCCAAAAGCCCGAAACGCGTACGTGGTTAGATTTACTTGATTAATCAACAATGGGTATTTGGCTAATTCTGGAATAATTAAAAATCAACGAGAATAGTTGATGATGCGAAGAGATGCCTTTTTCATAATTTATGCACCTTATCCCAGTATAATATCACATTGGAACTATTTCTACACTTATTGATTTGTTTTTGTTTTTTTAATTTTTGGATATATACCAGGTCTATTAGTATGAAACGCGAATATTTTTAGTGAATTCAAAGGTTCACCAATTCCATACAACAAAAGATTTTTTATTCAAAGTAACTGCCCTGATTAGCTATACACTCGGACCACTTTTCAGGCAATTTTCGAATTCCTTGTCTGAAAATTTCTATTCCTTTCGAGTCGAACCAGTCAACAAGTAATTTTCGGAGTATGTCTGAGTTCGAAAATTACTGGTTTTTTAGGGCGTGTCCTAAAGATGTGAAAAGGTGGTACTTCGACGGCGCTAAGTCTGGTGAGTACGGCGGGTGGGGTTAGAGTTCCCAGCCCAAGTCTTTTGTGGTGTTTTTTACCACCGTAGCGTTGTGGGCTGGAGCGTTGTCATGCTGCAGTATCAGCTTGTTGTGCTTTTCACGCCATTCCGGTCTTTTTTCATTCAACGCCTCTCTCAAACTGTGCATTTGTTGTTCGTAGCGACTACTTTTGACCATTTTGCCAGGTTTCAGGAGCTTGAAATATACTACGCCGGTCTGGTCCCACCATATGCAAAGCATTGCCTTTTTTTCCTAAGCGATTGGGCCTAGGCGTCTGTTTTGGAAATTGGCCGGGCAGGCCCCACGACATTTGGCGCGTAGGATTGCTGAAGTGGATCCATTTCTCATCAGAAGTTACGATTCGGTGCAAAAATGACTTCTTTTCATTCCTGGCGAGCAGCCCTTCGCAGGTTACCAGACGCCGTTATTGCTGCCTTTCGCTCAACTCGTGGGGGACCCATCTGGAAAGCTTTTGGGTCATTCCGAGGCTGTTTAAACGTAGAGAAACAGCACCTTGAGACACCTGGAGCTGTATTGCGAGTTTCTCCTGCATTTGGGTACTGTTCTCATCCAACAAACTTGCAGTTCAGCGTCCTCGAACTTTTGGGGCGGTTTTCCATGTGGTTCATTATCAAGTTCAAAATCGCCACTTTGGAATTTTTTAAACCACCTGTAACACTGCGATTTGCTCAGAGCGTGGTCGCCGTAAACTTCCTCGAGCATTTGGTGGGCTTCAGTGGCACTTTCCTTCCAGTTGAAGGCGAACAACAAAACTTCCCGCAAATGGGCACTTTTTGGCTCGGAAATCGCCATTTTCCACGGGCTCCAGAAAATTTTCACGATTTGAATTTTTCTAAAACTGCACGCATGCTGATGCCACGTGAGTCAAAAAACAAAACGCCTACAACAGCGCCACCGTCGGCTCAAATAAAGTTGCACAGCGGCCTCTGGCGCCCATTTTCGCGTTTCATACTAATAGACCTGGTATATTGATTTTTATGAATTAAATTGCCATATATCAATAAAATATGTAATTATTATTGTGGTGGTATGTCTCTCATATTATATATGAGACTTAAGACCTTTTTTTAATGATGAGAACTATTGAATTAGAGAGAGCTTTATTCATAATGATTAACGCTAGTTTAGCCAATTTTCTGAAAACCGCTGAGAAGGTTCACTACTGATGTACCATTACCTCTTATCTAATAATTCTTATCATTTCAGAGTAAAGAGGCTTTATAGAGATATTGTATTATATAACATTATTATTAACAACATTATATTTTAAAATTTTACACAAATGAATTTACTGGCAATGCGTTTCTTTTTAAATATCATCAAATATTATCTCTACAGACCTTACTGCAATGATATGAGTTATCGAATGAGAAGGCTTGGCTCATCAGTAGTGAAATTCTACTGATTCACTACTGATGAGCCAAACCCTCTCATTCAATAACTCGTTTCATTGCAGTAAGGTCTGTAGAGATAATATTTGATGATATTTAAAAAGAAACGCATTGCCAGTAAATTTATTTGTGTACAATATTAACGATAGATGGCAATTAAATTTAAATTACTAACATTATATTTTGTTTTTCCTAGTACACGTGGTACAGGCCATGATAATCATGGTGGGTAGAAGTAGGCGACTGCTTTTACTGTAAGTACACCACAGGTCTACACATATAAAGCAGTTCGATTTTGCACTTACAAATGTGCCAGAGCCCCGTTTGGTTGCTTGCACTCTATGGTGGGGTTGAACTTTTACAAGAATCAGGGGCCATTGGAACATTTTTTTATTATAAAAATGTGAACAATGCGGGAATTGAACCCGAGTCGTAGCGGTCGGAAACCAACGGTTTAGACCATCTTTCCATCAACCCCCTTTTAATACATTATTAAAACACATAACATTAATACATTACATATAACATTATACATTATAATATATACACCCTTCTTCTTCTTTCTTGTCTTCAATTATTCATATCAGGGTATCAAGCCTGTAGAGTTTGAGACTTTTGATGATGTTTGACAACTATTATGACTGAGTGAAGTAGAATGGGCCTGCCTTTGTAATTAGACTTGAAATACTATTTAGTGGCAGGTCGATGTCATATTGTAAAGTAGAAAATTAGGAAAGACAAACTTCAGGATGACACGGCAATTTATTTAATGCAAGCACAAAATCTACATTTATAAGATACAAGATAAGCAATGAGGGAAGTTTCAGAGAGTACCAAAATATAAATAATATAAATATAAAAATTGATAAACTGTATATAAAATATAATAAATACTTTGCTACAATATTTTTATGACGATCTAATTTGCGAATATATCTCTGGTAGTTCAATATTCCTATTTATACATTATATTTTACTGTTGTATTATCTTATATTGATTTCCATGATTATGTGGCTGATTTAATCATTGTGAATCACAATGAAATGTTTTGATTGCAAAGTTTAGATTGAATATGTATGTACAGTATATATATATATTGCCACGTGGAGAATTAGGGAAGACAAACTTCGGGATGACACAGTAATTTATTTGAGTCAAGAACAAACTATGAATGATAAAAATATATATAAGCAATGGGGGAAGTTTACAGAGTAGCAAAATATAACATCAAAAATGATAATCTGTTAATAAAATAATTAATACTTTGCTACATAGTTCCTTCCTTATGGGAGCTGTGACCCACAGCCTCCAATTACTGTAGTTACTGACATGGATCTGACGTGCTTCTGTCAAGGATTCCATCGAAGTCTTGGTACATTGTCCCTAGTACCTTTGCGTCCTTTTTCTTGCGGCGTGAAGAGCGGCTTTGTCGTCGTATCGTCTATAGGGACATCGTCATCTTGAAGGGAAATCTTGGCTTTGACACTGCGGTAAATCCTGAAGTCAGTCTCTGAAAATGTAGATCACAGCACCCATTGCCTCAAGGTCTTCTCGGGGATATTCAGTTTGTCTTCCCTAACTTACCCAGCATCTCCAACAAAATGCCACATGGAAAATTAGTAAAGACAAACTTCGGGATAACATAGAAACATTTTTTGAGGCAAGAACAAATTATGAATGGCAAAAAAAAAGATAAGCAATGAGGGAAATTTACAGAGTAGCAAAATATAACATAAAAATGATATTCTGTTAATAAAATAATAAATAATTTGTTACAATATATATATATACTATTGTACTAGATATATATATATATAGATGGAAATTTTGCCGGGAGGATATTGATCTAAAGAGACAAAAGTCGCCTCTCCCGTCAAAATAGATGTCAAAACTAGACGCCATCTATGTGTGTGTGTGATATAATTGATCTGGGAAATGGTGAGAATGGTATCAAGGGGTCTGTAGATGAGATTTCGCTGCCACCACCAAAGGCAGTTGCCTCAAGGGCCGCAGCTTAGCGAAGGCTTTACCAACATCCCCCATGAGATATTCTCTAGGGAGACCGACCTATCCCCAGACTTTTATTTCTGGACTCACAATGGCTAGGAGAATTTATTTTTGCCTCATGAGAAGATATTTAATATATTTATCCATCTTTCAATTTACTGATATATTTTAATATGGTTTTATAAGATTAGTATTGTGATATGCATTTCCCCAATTCCCCAAAGTGCCATCATTTACTTTAAAAGTGCATTAGGGCTGTGTATAATTTTGTTTTAGTTTATAAGAAACATAACTCATAAGAGGTTCAAATTTACAATATATAAATAGATAAGCATAATAAACGAGTATAGTATCATTAAAAAGTCATATAAATAGAACCAACTTTCGTGCCAATTTCATAACAATTTTTGTATGTTTTAAATATTTTAAATTGTGAAAACACTCAATGGTACAGATGAATGTATAGTTTTAAGCAAATTTATCTTATCTTAATACAACTTCTATCATCAGGAAATATCTATAGATATATATATTTAAAAATAAATTAAACCATCAGAAATCCTCACTTATACCTTTCCTAAAGATCTAACACAGGTAAGGAGGTAACTAGATTACTTTACATATGTCACGGGGGATCGGTGGAAGGATGGTCCAAACGGTTGGTTTTCGACCGCTACGACCCGGGTTCGATTCCCGCATTGGACACTTTTTTATTTTAAAAATAATGCTCCAATGGCCCCCGATTCTTGCAAAGGTACAACCCCACCAACGAATGCAAGTAACCAAACGGGGCTCTGGCACATTTGTAAGTGCAAAGTCGAACTGCTTTTCACATGTGTAGACATGTGGTGCACTTAAAGTAAAAGCAGTCGCCTACTTCTACCCATCAGGATTATCATGGCCTGTACCACGTGTACTAGGGATAAGCAAAAATAAACATATGTATCACACATATAATATATTTAAATATTACTAACTTAATATATTTATAATTAGTTTCCAGTGAATATAGATGGTTCTATGAATAGGGTTTACAGTACCTATATAAAGTACTAGAGTAAATAATATATAAAATGTAATGATAACCATGAAGGAAGGAAAGCAAGATATAGACTCTGTACAGTATTGTTATGTTAAGGAAGCACGAACCAGGCTTGTGGTTTATGAGGTAATACAGACTCCGTAGCCTGGATTATTAACACCCCTTGCATTTTTCCTAGATGGAATATATTAATGATATTACAGACTAATGATTATTTTGTTGATGACGTGATAGAAGAAGAGAATAATAAGAGAGAAATAGGAATTATTTCAACTATAAGATATATACAGTTAAACCTGTCTATAGCGCCCCCTCTTGGGACTCACCAAAATAGGATGATATAGAATGGGGGTGCTATAGACAGGTCACTTTTAATGTAAATCGCAGCGTATTACGTAATTACCATTTTGGTAAAATCGGGCGCTATAGAGATGAGGCGCTATTTAGAAGGGGCACTGTAGAGAGGAAGGCGCTATTTAGAGGGGACGCTATAGACAGGCTTAACTGTATATGTATTATATATATAGGATGATTCAAAACTATGTATTAAATAACACTATAAGTATATGCAAATTATATAACTAACCTACTTTGTAAAGATTTCCTCTCTTTTCAAACCGAGAACCTCTCTTTGTTACTGAAGCAAATGGGTGTTTAAATATTTGTTATTGGTTTTAATTTTCCCTTTCGATATATTTATTGGGTATATAATGTATGTATCAATTATTTAACGATTATCATTAATTTATCAATGGTATCTCTCAATATTCCGACAAGGGGGTCAGTGGAAGGATGGTGTAAACCGTTGGTTTTCGACCGCTACGACCCGGGTTCGATTCCCGCAATGGACACCTTTTTTCTGATTTAAAAAAATGTTCTAGTGACCCCCAATTTTTGTAAAAGTCTAACCCCATCAGCGAGTTAAAGTAACAAAAACGGGGCTCTGACACATTTGTAATTCCAAAGTCGAACTGCTTTTCACATGTGTAGATATGTGGTGCCCTTACAGTAAAAGCAATCGCCTACTTCTACCCACCATGATTAGCATATGAATATATATATATACTAGCGAACCCGGCCACGCGTTGCTGTGGCTAAATTGTAATATGTTAAATTAACATTATACTAAACTATTCAGTACAGTAAAGTTAATATTCACTTATAAAGATAAAAATGTTTTAGCCGATCTAAAGCCCTACGGGATTGAGAATGGAACGTTACGTTAAAATTTGAAAGTGATTTTTATATATATAGATAATATAGCCCTTCATTGTAAGTATTGATTATAATCACTGCATTGATAGATGTCAGTGAACTCGTTTATATGTATTGTTTTTTGTTTTCGAGATATTCTAATAGAACGTTCTCACATTTTCTGTAAAATATTTATATATGCATCAACACAGAATATAATCACTATACCTTAATTTAGCTATAATTATTGTTATAAATATTATTCTAAAATAATTCGCCAGAAATCGTCCGGGTAATATACTAAACAACTTCCCAAAGTTTCATGGCAAACATCAAAAATAAAATAATACTTTTAATACTTTGCTACAATATTAAAAAGAGGGGGGCTTAGGTGTTTAAAATGTAAAATGTGCTCTAAATAGTATTACATAGAGCCTTCATAACAAACATATTTGAAATAAACCAATCAAAATATAATAATGTTGTATAAACAGATCTTGCTACAATAATATAAAAGAAATGAAAATAAAAAAAGACACCCACGCTGAGCCTCGAACCTAGGTTTGTTACAAATATTATTAAAAAATTGTTTATGCTAATTTTTATTTTAAAAAGCCTACATTTTAAATAAAATAATATTTTTAATAATTTGCTACAATAATATAAAAGAAATGAAAAAAAAAACACCCACGCTGAGCCTCGAACCTAGGTTGCGGGGGTACGAAGCTGTGTACCTAACCTATAGGCTAAGCTTGACGTTACAAATAGGCTCATGCGAGGCTATTTCAGGCCATACGTCTGCCGCGAGGGGGCGCTGATTGCGAGTGAATCTACGTTTTATCGTAAATAAAAATGCAACGAAAGGTTATTTCTAAAGAGTAATTAGCCAGAAACCATCCCGGTAGTATACTAAACATTTTCCCAAAGTTTCATCACGATTGGTTGAGCGATGTAGAAGATTATCACTGACGAACGGACGGACGGACGGACCAACGGACCAACAAACATCCATTTTTATATATATAGATTAACTTATTTTTAACTGAATAATTTGTGAAATACAAGGTATGATAATAAATTTCGGGGAATTGGGTCATAAAATATTTATTAGATGAATATATACAAAAAAAGGTTAATATTCCTCAAAATACTGTCCGAGGGAATCTATACAGTGTTTAATTATTTTTTCCCAGTTCCGGAAGCATCCAGAAAATTCGTCAGAAGTAATGCCCCTCAAAACGCTCAGCGAATTTTCCTTTATGGCATTAACGGTATCAAATCTATGTCCTTTTAGAACTGACTTCATTCTAAGAAAAAGAAAGAAGTCATTTGGGACTGAATCGGACGAGTACGGGGGATGAGACATTGTCAACATTCTGTTTTCAGTCAAAAAATCACCCACGGAAAGAGCTCTGTGTGCTGGGTCGTTATCGTGATGAAGCATTTTGTGGAACAAATTTCGAAAACTTTATTTCAAGTCCAAGATTCTCGGTCAATATTTTTAACACGTTCTATATGAAAACCGTGTTTCTTCTGCTAGTTCTCTGATCGTTGTCCTAGTGTTTTTCTTTATTAAGGGACCAATTTTTTGGGTCAGTTCTTCATGATTTTCCAAAGGAGGTTTTCCCTGGCTTGCGTCATCTTGGGTTGACTCTCTACCAGATTTGAAACGGGCAAACCATTTAAACGTTTTTGATTGTGATAAGGCTGCCTAACCGAACGCCAATTTCAACATTTGAAACGTTTCTGACGCCGGTTTTCCTAATTTTGACAAAACTTTATGCATACCCTTTGTTCATTTTTAAGATCCATCGTAAAAATACGCCGCGCCTTTGTTTCTTTTCTTTAAAAAATTGTTATAAAATTCTTATTATTTGAGATATTATAAGATATAAATATTTTCTAGTAGAGAACGAGGTCTCGTGATTATGACGATAATTTTTATTTTTCGAAAACTCTTTCAGAAAAAATATTTTGGCTAAATCCCCGAACCTTTTGATCATACCTTGTGTAAATATTTATTATTTAATAATATTTTTAATACAAAACCTAACTTGGAGAGATTTTATGCACTCGTGGACAAAACTTTAAAAAGTGGAAAGTCTTGGAAGGAAATGGAAACGATTCTTTCCTTACTGCAATATACTGGAAGGTCCTGGCTCATCAGTAGAGAACCCTTCCAGCATGTTTACCAGTTTAATCTACCATATCGTTCAAATATTGTATTTAACTGGTATGCTTATATAGTTGAACTAAAAAAGGGAATTCTTGGTGAAGTTAATTTATGACCCAATGTACATAAAATTTGAGGACAGTAGGAAAATATATTTATAGTTAAGTATCTTTAGAGGAGATAGCTTCAAACTTTACAACTGAAAACTCTATTAGCCTATTATCTATATAGATATTGCATCGACCATTGCTTTCAGATAATACTATACTGCAACGATAACACATTTCAATATGAGAAAATAGCCCAAAAGTGAATTTTTACTAGAATCAGGGGAATAAACAAAGAAAAAAAAGGCATATTCTGATCGTATAATTAAAGGCTGCTGATGGCTTGCGCCATCTATCGGAATAAATATCAACTATTTGTTTGTTATTCTGAAATAACGAAAATTCAACGAATAGTTGATATTTATTACAATAGTAAGCCATCAGTAACTTTTATAGTTGCATGATCAAGAGAAACATTTCATTATGTTTACCACTAGGTAAACTTTATCACTTATTCGTTAAACGAGCCATTATTCCGGTTATATAAATAAATCACAACACTTATATAAAAAAGTAACATCAGTCAAGAATTTTTTCGACGTTTCTTTTAAGAACAAATATCCGCGATAAATGAAAGGCAATTTATCATATTCTAAGCGGTGAATAATTTCTTCTAGAAAATTATCTTCTCCAATTTCTTTAGATAGAAACCTTTGGCAGGGATTTATGGCCCGTTTTACATTCAAGTATGCCAATTAGTTCTTATTGATTTGACAATATAAATCACTCATAGATTATTCACCTTTTAATTGATTGTCATTGAATAAATGACCCACTACATCTCTGAATACACTATTGTTAACGAGGAACGGAATAAGATCTTAAAGAACATTATCCAAGTCTACGTGAACCCAGTTCAGCTAATCAAAATATTGTCCGAGAAAAAATATATAGCGATAGAATTGTTTAACTTTCATAAAGCGTTAGAGAACAAGGTAATTTCTAAGAACTAAAATTACAGAACGATTTCTTTCCATAGTTAATTTGTATAGTTATGCTGAATACTTTGATTTCCTTTTGATTTTCCCTTCTCTCCTTTGATTATGTTTTTTTCCCCTTTCTTCATGAAAATGAGGTATGGCGAGTCCTTACAGGACGGAAATGTCCTAATAAAGCTGTTGTTGTTGTATTTGATTGTTCCAAAATCACTTTACTAGGTACCGTTCAAAAAGAGCAACTTAGTTTATGATATCTGCAACAATGAATAATATATAAAGGTTATTCACATATTAAACAAAATGTTAACGCGGGATTCGATCCTGGTTCATGACTGTCGGGAATTGAGGGTGTTACCTACTCGTCCATCTTTTAATTCCTCTCCTTTCTTGACAGGAATAAAATAAATAAAAACAGTTTAGATCATTATCGCCTTAATTTAGCTTATGGAACATAAATACATAACACCTGTTTCGAGGTTAATAGTGTGGTGGTTCGTCTGGTTTTGAAGAAATGATTCAATTATTCATTCCAAGGTATTTTAATTATTTCAGATAAAATATAAAATAAACATCAATGTTAATTACAATTGTTACAAATTAAAATCTAGTAAAGAAGAGTTTTAAAAGGTTTGATGAAAATGGATGGATGAAAATGGACGTTGGCTCGTGGTGGCTGTCAAAACAATGGTATCCTCCCACGTGCTTAACACGTCACCACCGCCGCCGCGCATGCGCCGACATAGCGCAACCAGCCGGCCGAGGTGGTGGCGGTTGAAAGGGCAGTTCAAAATTGGCGGTGGGTCAAAACACCGTCACAATAGAATAAGGAAAACAAAATACTTATTTACATACTAGACGTAAGGCCCGGGCAACGCCCGGGGTTTACCCGAGTGAGTATATATTTTAGAAATGTTTTAATTAAAATACTATTCGTTACAATTATAAATTGGCGCCGTGGATGTCTCTCTTGTGAAACTTCCCGCCCCAAACTGTGTGTGTCTTGGAAATATAAAATTAGAATTGTGGATTTTCATAAAGAGTGGTCGCTATAGTCAGGGTGGTCTGTATAGACAGGTGTATGTATCACACTGCTGTTAACAGGGTTGCCTAGAGTGACCGCTATAGACAGGGTGGTCTGTATAGACAGGTGAATTTATCACACTGATGATAACAGGGTTGTCTAGAGTGGCCGCTATAGACAGGTGGATGTATCACTCAGCTGATAACAGGGTTGCCTAGGGTGACCGCTATGACAGGGTGGTCTGTATAGACAGGTGGATGTATCACACAGCAGATAACAGGGTTGCCTAGGGTGACCGCTATGACAGGGTGGTCTGTATAGACAGGTGGATGTATCACTCAGCTGATAACAGGGTTGCCTAGGGTGACCGCTATGACAGGGTGGTCTGTATAGACAGGTGGATGTATCACACAGCTGATAACAGGGTTGCCTAGGGTGACCGCTATGACAGGGTGGTCTGTATAGACAGGTGGATGTATCACACAGCAGATAACAGGGTTGCCTAGGGTGACCGCTATGGCAGGGTGGTCTGTATAGACAGGTGGATGTATCACTCAGCTGATAACAGGGTTGCCTAGGGTGACCGCTATGACAGGGTGGTCTGTATAGACAGGTGGATGTATCACTCAGCTGATAACAGGGTTGCCTAGGGTGACCGCTATGACAGGGTGGTCTGTATAGACAGGTGGATGTTTCACACAGCTGATAACAGGGTTGCCTAGGGTGACCGCTATGACAGGGTGGTCTGTATAGACAGGTGGATGTATCACTCAGCTGATAACAGGGTTGCCTAGGGTGACCGCTATGACAGGGTGGTCTGTATAGACAGGTGGATGTATCACACAGCTGATAACAGGGTTGCCTAGGGTGACCGCTATGACAGGGTGGTCTGTATAGACAGGTGGATGTATCACTCAGCTGATAACAGGGTTGCCTAGGGTGCCGCTATGACAGGGTGGTCTGTATAGACAGGTGGATGTATCACACAGCTGATAACAGGGTTGCCTAGGGTGACCGCTATGACAGGGTGGTCTGCATAGACAGGTGGATGTATCACACAGCTGATAACAGGGTTGCCTAGGGTGACCGCTATGACAGGGTGGTCTGTATAGACAGGTGGATGTATCACACAGCTAATTACAGGGTTGCCTAGGGTGACCGCTATGACAGGGTGGTCTGTATAGACAGGTGGATGTATCACACAGCAGATAACAGGGTTGCCTAGGGTGACCGCTATGACAGGGTGGTCTGTATAGACAGGTGGATGTATCACACAGCTGATAACAGGGTTGCCTAGGGTGACCGCTATGACAGGGTGGTCTGTATAGACAGGTGGATGTATCAATCAGCTGATAACAGGGTTGTCTAGAGTGGTCGCTATAGACAGGTGTATGTATCACACTGCTGATAACAGGGTTGCCCAAAGTGACCGCTATAGACAGGGTGGTCTGTATAGACAGGTGGATGTATCACACAGCTGATAACAGGGTTGTCTAGGGTGGTCGCTATAGACAGGGTGATCTGTATAGACAGGCGAATGTAACACACTGATGATAACAGGGTTGCCTAAAGTGACCGCTATAGACAGGGTGGTCTGTATAGACAGGTGGATGTATCACACAGCTGATAATAGGGTTGTCTAGAGTGGCCGCTATAGACAGGTGTATGTATCACACAGCTGATAACAGGGTTTTCTAGAATGGCCGCTATATACAGGTGGTCTGTATAGACAGGTGGATGTATCACACAGCTGATAACAGGGTTGTCTAGAGTGGTCGCTATAGACAGGGTGGTCTGTATAGACAGGTGGATGTATCACACAGCTGATAACAGGGTTGTCTAGAGTGGTCGCTATAGACAGGGTGGTCTGTATAGACAGGTGTATGTATCACACTGCTGATAACAGGGTTGCCTAAAGTGACCGCTATAGACAGGGTGGTCTGTATAGACAGGTGGATGTAACACACAGCTGATAACAGGGTTGTCTAGAGGGGGGCGGGCAAGGAGGTCACGTGTTTGCTGGCTGCCAATGGGCGCGCATTCTATCCGTGAGCTTCAGACAAACAGACAAACAGACAAACCGACAAACAAACAGACAGAATAAGGCAAATATATAAGTAGATGTACAAAAGATTTGAGCCGACCAACGGGAAACAACAACAATGGGTTTTATAAAGGGAAAACGCGACCTCTGGCGCTAAATCTATCAGAGTAATTTTTTCCATAAATTATTTTTTTAATATAAAATAATTTTATATAACATATATATATATTGAAGATTGAGCAATCCATAATTAAAATTATATTCAAAAAAGTTGCCCCTCGAAATATCGGAACATTAAAATAAATATAAATTCAATATATGCATATTTTTTGAATATATATATATAATATACCAAACACGAATGTGTCATATAATATAGAGATGTTTATAAACAAAAGGACAAACAAAATAATAAACAACAATGAGAAGGTAAATAAAGTATCAGCTAGGCAACAACGTAACTTTTGCAGAAGAAGGTGGAATCCACGCGTCTGCCATTTAATCCCAATTGATTAACGTCTATTGCTTCCCGTATCGTCTGCACACTTATCTTGATGAATCCTGATTGGTGAAATGGTGATTGTTGTCTCTTTGAACTTAAACAACGGTCTCGTAACTTTTCTTTTAATGTATCGTCTGTTTACATTTATCTCTTTAAATTTAAATTAATATGAACCTTTTATTTACCCAAGAATGCAAGCAAATGCCACATTACAATTGTTGACAACTAAAATCGAAACAATTTTGCATATTTACAAGTAATAATGGGTTTTCATTATCAATGTAACAATTATATACGATACAAATCAATGTGTTTTCAAGATATTTATTTAAGATATGAATTAGATAAGATATATATTTTATAAATGAAAAGAGATTCTTCTGTTTTGAGATTAATTGCTTGTAGAGGAATTATTGGTCATTTGCTTGATCTCGGAATCCATGAGCAAGTGATGTTGTTCTGCAGTTGTGGCAATAATAATAATAATAGTCTTGATCAGAGATTGCTTTAATTGAGTTAAAGGGATATATAAAAAACCTAGTTTGATAAAAGTACTGCCTGGCTTAAGGCGTAAGAATAAAAAAAATGAAATACTTATTTACATAATGTACAAAAGATTTGAGCCGGCCATCGGGAAACAACAAAAATGAGTTTTTATAGGGGAAGGGTGACCTCTGGCGGCCGATTTAACAGAGTATTTGAATCTATGAAATATAACTTTAAATAAAATAATATTTTAATATAACATATATTGCTATAATATTTAAATAAACATACTCTTATATTAACATTTTAAAAAGTTTCTTCATATCACAATATTTATGGTTTATTATACAATTATAAAAATTATATAATTATATATTTATAAATGTATGTAATTCTACTGTCCTCAAAGCTTATGTCCATAGTTATTCTAAAATACCCATTCGAAGAGTCTAGCGACAGTATCACTATAAAAGGAAGTTCCAAAAATGCAATATAACAGCGGTATGGTAGATTAAACTGGCGAAACCGCTGTGAAGGTTCACCACTGATGAGTCAGGTCCTCCCATTAATTTTTAAATCTAATTTATTATATATTTTTAAATTTGTTTTATATCAAAAGATATTATTAAAAGTAGGCAAAATTAGTATAAAAGTAGAATTGTACTGGGATCAGGTTTATATATTAAGACAAAGGAATATTCTGATTATGCAACAAAGAGAAGCGTTATGGCATAGTATTATATATATTATATAAAATAATTAGATAAGATTTCTGTTGATTTTGAGATTAATTACTTGTAGAGGAATTATTGGTCATTTTCTTGATTTTGTTTATCTTGAGGATTAAGCTCTGGTGATGCAGTCGTGGTTTCTCTATAAATACTCATTGTTGTTCTTCCCCATTGGCCGACCCAAAACTTTTGTACATTATGTAAATAAGCTTTTCTTTTTTTATTCTTACGCCTTAAGCCAGGCAGTACTTTAATCAAATTATGTTTTTATATATATCCCATAAGCTCAATTAAAGCAATATCTGATCAAGACTATTTTTATTATTTTACTTTCACAAGATTTTAGCCATGACTGCACCACCATAGCATACAAATCAATATGATCCAAAACAACAGAAATCTTATCTTTTTTATATTAAAATATAATATATATATAAACACAATTTGATAAAAGTAATGCCTGGCTAAAGTTTTGAGCCGGCCATTGGGAAAATAACAACGAGCTTTTATAGGGGAAGAGTGACCTCTGGCGGTCGATTTAGCAGAGTATTTTATCTATGAAATATATTTGAAAAACATATTTTCTCTCTCTCTCTCTCATATAACATATATATATTATATAATCTAAAATACAAATATTTTACTTTTTTAAAACATGCATTTTATTTTCATCATTAACTATTCTTTTATTTATGACCATATATTTATAAGATAACATTTTGAATATTGTTGTAAATATGTAAAGATAACCTATCTATTTTTTAATTCACGAATATTGGATTCATTTTATAAATGCTATATAACTGTGAAAAATATTTAATGTATAATTCTTTTCAAGTAATATTAAATAAAAATTAATTGATAAGTAAATAATCATCTTTCATTTTTTTCATGGCTGTACCTCCAATTCTTTATCATTCTAACATCAAAACATTATAATCATAACATATATACACTATATAACTCCTTTCATTTTGATATTACAATTGCAATTACAATTATTTTATTTCCAAAGCTCTATATTTCACAAGGGATACTTGCGCCAAACAAGGAGAAAAGTTTATTTACATTATTCAACGCATGAAAAGATTAGAGATCCAGATTTTGTAGAAAGTTTAGAATGTATTTACAAAATGAATTGAACTTTAAATATGATTTTTTTATCGGAAATCAAATCGTTAAGTTCACAAACAACTAGTTCATTCTTCATTCTATAATCTTGAAATGCTGGGCAATCGATCAGTTTTATTTTGATATAACTATAAGAATTCAAAAATACTTCATTGTGAAAAAATAGTACAAATGTAATATTGTACTGGGATAAGGTGCATAAATTAAGAAAAAGGCTTCTTCTTAATACTTCATTGTATGATTCTGTATTGTTAAAATAAATAATAAATGGGACGACAGATTCAATTATATCACTTGTCATAGATTCTGGTATAAGACAATAAATATCACATTGTAATAAATAAATTGAATCAATATATTCCCAATTTTACCTAAAATTGCCTTTTAATATTGTAGATATAGGTAGCAATGAAAGATAAATTGAATTTCTTCAGGGAATTGTCGTACTTTTGACATGTTTTATTAAATTATAATTAATAAATGTCGTAAGAGAATTATATATATTGTCATATAATAGGAATATCTTTATCACAATGAGTATTTTAATGAATAATATGATATAAATACGGCACTTGAATGTATGAGGGGAGGAATGTCAAATTATTATAATCAAATTAGGCCTAGATAATAACTACATTCATGCACTTCAAATTGCCATATATTTGTTATTGTTAATTTTCAAAATATTCACACCTATATTTTACAAAATTTATTTTGTCCATAATATAAATATATATATCATTTTTTTCTCCCCATTGAATATAACAAAATATTTTAAAACTTAATGCTGTTGCCGTTATGTGGCGCTGAGTTTGTTGTTGACACATTTTAAAAGGTTATAACACCTTGATAAAGGTTGGCGTTCAGCCAACTGAAATATTGGTAAAATAAATGATATTTTGATCCAATATATGCCTTTTTAATTAAAAAGAAAATGGCATATATATATTATATAAATTTAAAAAATGAGATTTTCCGTTGTATTTTTGATCATGTTGAGGATTATGGTAATGCAGTCGTGGCAAAAATATTTAAGAGTTTTGATTAGTGATTTCTTTAATTGAGCTTAAGGACTATAAAAAAAAACATAATTTGGTGAAAGTACTGCCTGGCTTAAGGCGAGTAGAATAAGGAAAACAAAAGATTATTTACATAATGTACAAAGGTTTTGAGCCGGCCATTGGGATAAAACAACAACGAGTTTTTATAGGGGAAGAGTGACCTCTGGCGGTCGATTTAGCAGAGTATTTTAATCTATGAAATTATAATTTAAAATAAAATAATATTTGTTTATAACATATATATTGCTGTATTATGATTTATATAATGAATTTTCAAATAAAATTCCAAACCTCTAAATAATGTAATTGTTAGGTTTATTATTATTATTATTTTATTTTATTAATTATTTATAATTCATATTCATAGAATTTTATTGTTACTTATCATCAATCTTTTTGTTGTTGTTATTTTTTTGTGTTAATTATAGTCTCTTTTTTTTTTCTTTTATGTAATAAATACAATTAAATCGCATTAAATCTTATTGTAATTCTTTTTTGTTGTTTGAAATAAATCTAATTGAATCGAAGTGAGTCAGCTCGTTCTTTCTAGAAGAAAGTTCAAAGAAAACGTGCTAACAGTAATATTAAATATTAATTTTAATATTATATAGTAAACTAGACGGGTGACCCGGGCTTCGCCCCGGGATTGACCCGTGTGCATATCTGCCCGAGTGATATATATTTAGATAAGATTTTTTTTATAATAGTTTGTTATTAGCATTATCTATTTGTTTGCATCAGCATAATTTAATCTAATCTTTGATAGAGGGCGCTGTTCGTGAGATAAGTAGAATAATTTGAATATATTTTTAATAATTGGTTTATATATTTTTTAAATAGCCTATCGTCTTCCCCGTTTTTTTTTTTTTTCACCTATATATGGAAATTTTGGTTTGAATTAGTGAACTACTGCGAATTTGTATACCAGACATACAAACAAACAAACAAACATACAAATATTGATTTTTTATGTATATAGATATCTGTTTATTCGAAAGAATCCTCTGAAATTTAAATTATAATAAAACGTAGCCGTCTAAGATAAGCTTCTTTTACTTTGTTAAACGTTCTCTAAATAATAAATTAAGAATCTCATCTTTGGAAGATGCGTTTTATTATAAAATAAAATATCTGTTTTAATTCAGGATTATAGGCTGGTTTCTTTTTGCGTAGATTTTGCAGACACCATCAAAATAAGGCATTTAACAGGCGATCAAGAACACCTAGTTTGAACGATAGATGATGGAGTTACCGCTACTTCCAGCTGATTTAATATGATCAAACCTTCTTTTTATAATTATTTGAAAACTCCATATCTAAATGAATATCCATATCCATATAAAATGAATAAATCTAGATAAATATCTGTTTCAATTCAGGATTATAGGCTGGTTTCTTTTTGCGTAGAATTTGCAGACACCATCAAAATAAGCCATTTAAACATTTAGCAAGGCGTTAAAAATAATTCTATCATTGATTGATGAATCTATGATGAATGATTTTTAACTCCTTGCTAAATGTTTTAATTTTTGTTTGATCCTGACGAGGACAAAATATTTTTATAATAACGAATAGATTCAAAAAGGATAAGTTTATTTATTCATAAATAATAAAGAAACTTATCCTTTTTGAATCTATTCGTTATTATAATTATTGAAAGGATTATTCGTCTTAAAACAAAATATTTTTGTCTAAACGTCGGGGTAATAAAAAGATTTACTGACCGAAGTATCTTTATTTTCAAAAATATAAAACACATTAATCTGTTCATAAAATTACAATTAGAATGACAAATCTTGTTGGAAATCTTGGTTATTGATTTATCCTAGACACTCTATCAGCTAAACATCTCTTTGGCAGATTGTGAAGATTTCATTTTATCCCTTGTGGATCTCATGATATAAAGTCCGTCCTAGACTGACGAGGGCCATTAGCCTGAAACCATGGTGTCCAGATGGACGCTTCTCAGTTTGCCAAAACTGATATTGTGGCTTTGTCAACGACCTCAATAAACTAGTTTTAGGAGACGGTTAATAGAGAGTTATGTGTTTTAGTTCTCTATAAGGTAAAAAGTTTCTAATTTTTTTTCACAATATAGTTTCCAATTTTGAATAGAATTTCGTTTAAATTTGTAAATTTAATAATATGATGAACTAGCGCGCCATCTGTTATCAAAATTCGAAACTATTTTAAAGGCGTAAGATTCTTTTAAAAAATAAACAATTTATACTGCCCTTACTGCAATGGAAAAATTAATGGGAGGGCCCCTGGCTCATTAAACTGTCGAAACCGCTGGGAGGGTTCATCACTGATGAGCCAGGGGCCCTCCCATTAATTTTTCCATTGCAGTAAGGACAGTATAAATTGTTTATTTTCAAAAAGAATCTTACGCGTCTATAATAGTTTGGAATTTAATAATACAATCTTTATATATATTGCCTATAAACCTTTATATAAATACCATATAAAGAATATAGTATTTTACTAAAGAAAGGTTTACATGTTAGAAATATACAAGAATATTTATTTTAAAACGATGGAACAATTTATATAGCATATATACAAATTCAAATATTTCACCAGGCTTATCTATGTGAATTACCATGCTTACATATATGCAAGGGACAAATTTAACAAGTTCGAATTGTATTAATACAACAGGCCTGTCTATCTATGTAAATTATCATACTTACATATCAGCCATGTTCAATTTAAACAAGTGTACATTGGAATAATACAAGTCCTGTCTATGTATATTACCATTCTTATATCAATGATGGTCAATTTTATTCAGTGCACATAGTATTAATACAAAAGGCCTGTCTATCTATGTAAATTAACATGCTTGCATATTAGCAACGATCAAATTTAACAAATGTACATTATATTAATACAACAGCCTGTCTAACTATGTAAATTAACATGCTTACATATTAGCAACGATCAAATTGAACATGTTGAAAGAGTAAAAGTTGTTTGGATGAAATACTCTGATAAAAAAAAGATGAAAATTCAACATTTTTATTAAAAAAAGAGTTTACAAAAAATAAATTGTCAACTGCGGAGTAAATTGGCGTTGACATTTTTCACCAGCAATATTATAGCTGTGTTGTCAGCTCTTTTTTTTTACTGGGGAAATTTGACCGAAATCTGTTTCACAGAATTTTCTAACCATTATGAATATTCTAAGCTTTATTATATATATAGTTTTATATTGACAGTAAAAAAATTAGAAAATATTTTATTTATTTTCTACTACTATATTTCTCATGTTTGCATATTTTTCTAATCATAGTGATTATACTTTTTTTTTATAGAACGATGTGTTATTTAGAATTAATGATTTGTACTTTATTATAAGACTTCTTTCAAATAACCTTTTGTTAAAAGTAGAAATTCTAGAATATTTAAGCGATATAATACTCTGTTGTAATTTGTACATTGTTTTAGTATTATTGTCTATTCTGATTCGTAACCCTACCTATATATCACAGCTTTGTTGGATTGTCTGTTTGTTAGCTAGTGTTTATTGGATAGGACAGGCTTCTGATAAGCCAGAGCTGCTAGAGTGTATATAATTGTAGCTCTTGTCCTTCCTCATTGTTTGTAAACACCTTTAAGTAATAGACCGGGTTTAGATTTAGCTCTTTAAACAGAGAAATGGTAATTTTTCAATTTATAAATACTTCTGAATTCTATATCTCTATAGATGATTATTATAATGAGTTGAAAGAATTAATCAATACCTTATACGTTTTAAATTATGCGGATAATATGCTCAAATTGATTTATAAAAATCAGGTTATGCCTTAAATACTGTCTTGTTGGATGGTAGAGTTACAGCCTGCACCTTACTGACAAGACCCATCATCCTGAAACGTGTATATAAATAGCTTTTCTTAATTTATCAAATTAAATTTTATATTTATAATTATTACTATAGAAGGAAAATTTTTCCGGAGGATGTATATCTTCCCGGCAAAATTTTCATCTATATTTTAGCCATAGATTTGGCCTAGCCACTTTGCCAGCTAAACACCTCTTTGGCAGATTGTCAAGATTCCATTAGATCCCTGTGGATCTCATGGATTAAAGTCCGCCCTAGACTGACGAGGGCCATTAGCCCGAAACCATGGTCTCTAGGTGGACGCTTTTCAGTTTTCCAAAGCTGCTGTTGTGGCTTTGTCAACGACCCGAGGCCGCTAGTTTGCGGCGATGGTCAATAGATAGCGTCTAGGTTTGACGTCTATTTTGACGGGAGAGGCACTTTTGTCTCTTTAAATTATTATTATAGATCGCCAAAATAATCAACAAAGTTCAATTAATATTTTACACAAATAAATTCACTGGCAATGCGTTTCTTTTAAATATCATCGAATATTATCTTTACAGACCTTACTGCAACGATATGAGTTATTGAATGAGAGGGCTTGGCTCATCAGTAGTGAACCCTCTCAGCGGTTTCGCCAAATTAATCTCTAGAGGTTGACGTAAAATATTAACGATAGATGGCAATTAAATTTAATTTACTAAAGTTCAATTAGACATAATAAAGAGATAGCTACATCAAACGATAATTTATTTGACTCTCAATCTTTCAATGACTCTCTGTCAATACCTTCATTGGAATAATGTCACTGAAATGGAAATCACTGAAACGTCGAAAATTAAATACATTATTGGTAGATGTACCTATATATTCTTTTCCAAATTAACTTCAAACCAACAAATGCTATTCATAAATAAATAGATAGTTATATATCTTAACGAAATATTAAATATTTAAAATAATAACAAAAGAACAAATGTAATTTTTTATTATAAAAAATAGCTAAACATTCATACATATATCCGTGGAAGATAAAATATTCATACAAAATATAAAAATGAGATCAGAAATACACACATACATAGAATCTCATCCATATTTTACATACCTTCAACTCACATTTTTCTTCGATTTATAGAAAAAAAAAAGCAGTAGAAAATATTTTATTAAAAAAGAAAAATTCTCAAGGCATAAATCTTCAGTTTTCTCTCCGCATTAAAAATATTTTTTAGTCGTGTATAGAACAAAATATATTTTGTTTATATTAAAATATTGTTTAAATAATATTGATTGTTTTAAAAATTATTATAATCATATTTCAAAATAAATAAAAACTATTTAAAATATGTTTATTGAAATTATCAAAATATAATTCTATATTTAATTAAAAAGGCATATATTGGATCGAAATATCATTTATTTTTACCAATATTTCAGTTGGCTGAACGCCAACCTTTATCAAGGTGTTATAACATTTTAAAGCATAACATTTTATAACACCTTTATAAAGGTTGGCGTTCAGCCAACTGAAATATTGGTAAAATAAGTGATATTTTGATCCAATATATGCCTTTTCAGTTAAAGATTTATCTATGGATTGCTTTGTTTTCAAAACAAAATAATTATATATTTAATTTAAAAGGCATATATTAGATCAAAATATCATTTATTTTACCAATATTTCAGTTGGCTGAACGCCAACCTTTATCAAGGTGTTTATAATGATATTTTGTATTATGATATTATGATATTTTGATCCAATATATGCCTTTTTAATTAAAGATTTATCTATGGATTGCTTTATTTTAAAAACAAAATAATTATATATTTAATTTAAAAGGCATATATTAGATCAAAATATCATTTATTTTACCAATATTTCAGTTGGCTGAACGCCAACCTTTATCAAGGTGTTTATAATGATATTTTGTATTATGATATTATGATATTTTGATCCAATATATGCCTTTTTAATTAAAGATTTATATATGGATTGCTCTATTTTCAAAATAATTCTATATATATATATCATGTTTCTATTAAAAATTAAATAATATACTTTTGATTTTTTGAAAATGGTTAAGTTTGGCATTACAGTATAAATTGATATTAATTTTGAATACTATTTTAGCTATTATATTCAGCTGTAATTATATTTTTAATTCATAATAAGATATTAGATATTAATAATATTTTGCAGAAGATACGCTTATATCAATTTTACACGGTATTATAAACAAAAAATAATATTTCTTTGAAAAATAATATGAAATTAATGGAGAATAAAATTGACCCTGTGTATTGAAAAGGTGCTCTGAAATCGATTTTGAAGGATGAATCTTATAAAAAGAACTCAAATAAGCCGAATTAATTAGGTGGCTTTCAAGTTTTGCCTAAATGTAACTAAACCATTTAGTGCATGCATGGAACGAAATGATGTTTTGGCAACTTGAATATTCATAATTGAACTGTTTTCTTTATGAAAAAAAGTACAAATGTGATATTGTACTGGAATAAGGTGCATAAATTATGAAAAAAAGGCATCTCCTTATCGTGCAACGGAAAGTTGCCGATGGCATACGCCATCTATCGGAATAAATATCAACTATTCTCGTTGAACGTTATATTCCTCTCGTTAAACGAGAATAGTTAATATTTATTCCAATAGATCGCGCAAGCCATCAGCAACTTTCAGTTGCACGATAAGGAGATGCCTTTTTTCATAATGTTTTCTTTATGTTTAGATACATTGTAAACTCACAGTAAAATAGATCCTCTAAACATACCCACAAATATATAATATTGTCACGTATAAATTTAAGAAAGACAAATTTCAGAATGACATGGAAATTCATTTAAGGCAAGAATAAATCAACATTTATAAAATACCAGATAAGCAATGAGAGAATTTTACAGAGTATCAAAAAATAAATATCAAGATTACTAATTTGTTAATAAAATAATAAAGATTTTGCTACAATATTCTACAAAAACATAATTACATTAATATAAAACAATACGTTTTAATATATTTATTTCAACCCACAAAACGCGAAATCACCGCAAGGTATAATTGCGTCGATTTACATTTTTTAAACAGAAACAGTTATATACAAGAAAGTAACCAAAAAGAGGAACAATAATTAATACTATTTAATACTATCCTATTTTTATATATGTTTATTTCAAAAATATAACTAAGCTAAAGATCGGCTGCTATATTAGAGTTAGCATTATTCAGAACTGCCAACAGTATTCGTGGTCATAGATTAATATTTGCGCGAAAACGATTTATTTAATCTATGATAATTAATATTAAAGAGGTTTAAATACATTCGAACGTTTAGCATGGAAGATTGCGTGTAGGAAGGGAAACACGATACAAAATGATTTCAGCGTCTAACTCGACATTATTGGCCGTCGACACTCTAGGGTGTTCTTATGGCGCAGAATTTATTATGTACAGGTATTTTTGCCCAGAACCTGTCAATATACATTTTTCTTGGCTAAAAATCCGATAAATATCTCTTCCAGATTTTTCTCTATGTCCTGTTAAAACACGTTTTACATATACATTAGGTCAGCTGATATTATCTCCCGTCTTCACGGCTAAAGGCGCTGCTTGCGAGCAAAAGGGCAAATTTGCAAGACAATTTGCGATATAACTCGAGGAATATTCGAGATAGAGTCTTGAAATTTTAACTATAGGTTTTTCCAGATTCTACTATATATGCTGTTAGAATTTAAGTCAGATTAGTTGCGTATTGTGGACGTGTATAGTCGACAAACATATATACATACATATATATATATTAAAAATGGCATATCCTGACCATGAGCACATGTGCTTTTCAGAAGGCAGAGCGCCATCTGGTGAAACAGAAATCAACCATACATTGATTTAGCCTGTTGCTTGGTATTTAGCCAACCCAATTTCTTGATGAATCAAAAAAGCCATCCACGAACGCATTTCGCGCTTTTGGCGATCATCAGCGTGGAGTATGTTTATATACATATATATATATATATATATATATATATATATATACATACTTACACTGGCTTTTATTTGTATAGGAATATATATGCTGACCTGCCCATTTTTTCCTATTTTTTTAAATTTTTCACATAAACAGCGTATTTATTCAAATATGGCCTTAAATATTCGTTTCTTGATTTCTCAGTAGGAAGCCTCTTGGGTTATATTTCGGTCGTTGACGAACCAGAAACGCATTCGTTGTTGCTTCTTGATTTATCAAGAAGATTTCCAAATATAATAAAATAAACCTAAATCAACGTCAGTCAATATTTGTTTCACCATATGGCTCTCAACCACTTAAAATGCTAATGTGAGCAGTCAGGATATGTCTTTTTTAATATACACATAAATTGTTATTAGATAATAAAAAAGGTATATATTGGATTGAATAAAAGATTTATCTGCCAATATTTCGGTTGGCTGAATGCCAACCTCTATCAAGGCATTACATTTTTATATACACAAACTCAGCGCCGCATAGTGTTATAATATCACAGTTGAAATAATTTTTAAATTACAAAGTAGGTGGTGGAAATTTGTGCATGAAAAAAGTATTTACGCAAGTTTGACCTTAACTACCCATATCTTGATTTCTCAAGATGCCTCTGTGAACCAGAATATTTTTGGGCGTAGAGGAAAGGCTGCACCATGCTGACGATGGTCAACAGCCCGAATCGCGTTCGTGTATTACTTTTCTTAATTTATCAAGAAATTAGGTTGGCCAAATATCATGAAACAGGCAAAATCAACGTTTAGTTGATTTCTGTTCTACTAGATGGCGCTCTGCCATCTAAAAATGCATATTTGAACGGTCAGGATAGGATTTTTCAATATATAAATGTATATATATATATATATTTATGAAAAAATAGTACAAATGTGATATTGTACTGGAATTAGGTGCATAAATTAAGAAAAAGGCATCTCCTTATTCCGATAGATGGCGCAAGCCATCAGCAACTTTCAGTTGTACGATAAGGAGATGCCTTTTTCTTAATATATATTTATATATCAATGGATGGCGTCTCGTTTTAGACGTCTTTTTTATTGGGAGAGGCGACCCTTGTCTCTTTAAATCAATTTCCTCCCGGCAAAAATGTTCATCTAAATATTAATACATGTAAATATTTAGTCTAATAATATTTTGCCTGATAAATTCTGCGTAAAATATTTTATTCCTTAAAGGAAAAAAAAATACTCGTATGATTTTTATTCAACAGGGTAAAATTCAAAAGCTTCACAAATATATCTTCAAATATTATTTAAGAAATGTTCGAAATTTCTCTCTCTTTGCATTCGTATTTTAAAAGAAAATTAATTGAATTATTTTGAATATAGAAACTTTATTTTTTTAATCGGGGATATTAAATTAGCGCTGTAATGAGTTATTTATAAGATCTTATTTATTAATTTAATAAATTTTTCACAAATAGAAAAAAAATATTTAAAATGAATCATTATTATATAAACTCTAATCGGCTAATATGTAAATATATATATATGGTGTGCGTTTTATATTCTTCCACTCTCTTCTGCTTCCAACCGTTAATTTTGTGACGCATGCGCAGTTCATTTACTTTCTGCTATCTTTTGTGAGCGGTTTCTTTTTGAGATTTTATAGATTCGCCGGCTGGCTGACGGTTAAATACACCTTCTGCTACTGAATCGTCAGTTGAACGCACATGCGCAGTTCATTTACTTTCTGTTATCTTTGGGTGATCGATCTGTCTTTGAGATCTTACGTATTCTCCGTGTGTGTTTGGTTGTCGGATGAATAAACCTTCTGCTACTGATTGGTCGGTTGGACGTATGTGCAGATTCATTGACAGAGTATCGCAAAAGCTAGCGGCGCAAACTGTATATATTTATATATATATATAAATTAAAATAATTATTTTATACCATCTCTATATCTCTAAAGCCAAGTTCGTATATTATGTTATATTTACTACTATCTCCCTTTATAAATTAAAGAGATATAAACTTTTTTTAATTTGCATAACATTTTCACATATATTCTATCGAATATACTAAGGATTTATGATCTAGATTTATTAAGTATTTCTTCCCGGCTCAATAATGTTTATAATCACATCTTTTTGACTGAAATTTTATTTTACTTCATTATCCACTATCTTAAAATCTTCCAGTTTTGATTTGTTAGCTGGCAAAGTTTCAGATTTATATAAATCCATTGCCTCTATTTGAACCTTATTGATAAATATTTGCGTACCAAAAAAGGCACTTCTTCCTTTAATTTTATATCAGAACAATTCTTTACGTTCATCACAATAGCAAAATCTTTACTAGTGGGGTTAAGGAATGAGTCACAACACCAGTTTGGCAAATTCAGACAAAAGGCAACTCCGCCTTTGCCGATCCCAAGCCCGAATGAAAAAGGAGGAGGAGGTGCAGTAACAAGCTCACTAAAAACCTGTGGTCAGCTGACCCGGCTGATAGTACCTTGTAAGGGCTCCTAATCCAGGGATACAGGATGAGCAGCGTTTCTTCTCCATGTTAGGAGCGGCTGCACATGGTGTCTGTTCCTCATGTCAGAGGTGGCCATTTCTTTTGGAGCTAAGTCGGCTTGCCACTGAGTAGTGCTCCCAGTCTTAACGACAAGGGCAGAAGCATTCTACTTCACCCTCTCATGAATGATTGAGTGGAGATAAGAAAGAAGAATACAAAAGGCCAACCTATATACCATAGTCTCGGGCCCTGACCAATCATCAGAATAATGAAAATTTAAAGGAATAGGTGCCATTTTAGTACATGAAAATATCATCCTCTCACAAATTTTAGTTTTATTATAGCCTGACAATTGGCTACTGCCACATCTCCATCTAAAACACCATTTTAGTAATTTCGACCGATTCCATAACCCCTCTCGTAGATTGTTAGAAAATCGAAGCCGCCCCTGTACTGATGAGAGTCAAAGCCCGAAACCATTGTATACAGGTTGGCTTTTTGTCTTTTTTTTTTTTGCTTATCCCTAGTACACATGGTACAGGCCATGATAATCATGGTGGGTAGAGTAGGCGACTACTTTTAATGTAAGTGCACCACATGTCTACACACGTGAAAAGAAGTTCGACATTTGCACTTATAAATGTGCGCGAGCCTCGTTTTGGTTACTTTCACTCATTGGTGGGATTGGACTTTTGCAAGAATCGGGGGGCATTAGAGCATTTTTTTAAATAAGAAAAAAGTGCCCAATGCGGAAATCGTACCCGGATCATAGCGGTCTAACACCAATGGTTTAGACTATCCTTCCACCGACCCCCGCTTTTTGTCTGAATTGTGTGTTTAGGACATTTTTACATTATTTACTTAATATTAGGCAAAAGATACAATATATTAATATTTTAACTTATGAGTAATAGTTATATATAATATATCTTACATTTACAAAAAGTGGTTTGTCATTTTAAAAAAATGCTATGTTTGAAGTTTATATGTTAATTTTGTAATTATTTTTATTTTTTAATTCATAAAAGCATTTTTCTGTCAGACATATTTCATTTTTTATCATCATCACTTTAAAATATCTATGTTATTTTTTCCTTAGTTAGTTATCAAATCATTTGCAATTGTAGTTTTTTTTTTGTTTTGTTGTGTTACCTTTAAGCAATAAAATATATAGAACTAAGGTGTAATAATCAATTCAAGCATATGGAACTATCAACGATTCATTTTTAAAACAAAGCAAATTTATGAGCTTATACAACTTTCACTTTTTCATACATACTATTTCTCCAAATATTTTGAACGATTTGACCAGTTCGAGAATCCTTCAAAAAAAGAAAAAAAAAGAACCATTGAATAGTTAATCTATATTCATGGACAAAACTTACGGAAATGGACTTAAAGAAGGTGTCTGTATTTTGAAGAAGATGAATCAATTTTGATCACACTTGGTTATCTCGTGTATCATCAATAAAGGTTACTGTGTATCCCGATATACATGATAAAAGGCATAACTTCCATAAATTTTAATGTAAGTGTAAAACTTCGAAAAACCCGCCCATCTCTTTTTATGCATCGCTATTTGCTTTTATAAACTAAATAGTTATCAAAACTAATGAATAGAGAGCTATTTATAAAAATATTTTTAAAATGTAAAATATATTTTCATATTAATACAGTCGAACTTGGATAATTCGAACCCCAAGGGACCATAAAAAAATTCGAATTATCCAAAAATTCGAATTAAAAACGGAAATTTTATTTATTTCAAATTCTAGGGACCAAGATAAATATTCGAATTGAAGAGGTTTTCGAATTAAAGAAGTTCGAATTATCCAAGTTCTACTGTATATAAAACGACGATTTCTAATTGTATACATAGCATAGCCAAGATTTCTTTGCTTAACGATTTCATTGAATCTAAATATATGAAATATCAATTAAATAATTTAAATTTAGAAGAAAAACAAAAATACATTTTAGATATCCCAAGAATAATAACGGATTTTGTTGAATTTAAAATGGCTACTTTAAAGAACAACACAAATGAAACTTTTCAAAGCTTCTTCCCTAACAACATACCAAAATATTTCCGACCAAACTTTCATAATTATCAATTCATTTCTAATCATGGAAATTTTAGAAGCTTTTTAAAAAGAAATAAAGCGGTGGAAGACACGAGTTGGTTTTGTGGTCTTGAGGAACAAACTTCAATACATCTTTTACTAGATTGTCCTGTTTTTCAAGATTATAGAATCAACAATAATTTAATAGTAACATATCCAAGTATTTTTATTTCCAGTAAAGAAATGTATATTAAATTCAATACCTTTTGTAGATATATTTTGAATTATATAGCAACAAATATCTTTTAAGAAACTGATAATTTATATTTTGTTGATTGTACATATTGCCAGTCACTTCTTTCTTTTGTACACAGTTCTTTTTTCTTGTTTTTTTGTCTCTTTCTCATTGTTAACATATCATATGACTATTCTATTCAAGGCCTAAAATTATTGTATATATATATGTATAGACAAATGTAAAGACATACATGTATGACAGTGAAAGTGTCCCTAGGGGGACATAGCGCTTTGAATTGAAATAAAATATAAAAAAATAATATATAAATAATGTATTAAATAATATTTGATATTATATGTACTCCGCGCACCGATGGACTGCGAGAGTTCTTTCCCACAGAGTGGGCAGGTCGAGGTGTTGGCTGGCATTACCCAACTCAAGACCAAGATGGTACTTGTAGATGGTAGCCTTCGCCACACTTGTGATATTTATTGCCTCGGGATGGAGGCAAACGCCGAAGAGCCAGGCCTGCAGATCCATGGGCAAGTCGCAGGAGGCGAACACCTCCCGGAGCAGGGGGCGCACGGCTCGGCAACTCCAATATCTGTGGGTCAGCGACCCGTGCCTGGGCCCACAGGCGGCACAGTTGGCACGCCCTCGAGGCAGGATGGTCAAGAGAGTACAGGGGCGACTTTTATTTCATAACATCCTATGAAAAAGGTTATCAAAATCGGTCGAATTTACAAAAAAAAAAAAAAAAAACAGGTTCTTTATCATCACTATTAAAGATTTTTTACAAGGGTAATGCAAAGTGTTATTTTCTGATACAGGGAAGTTATGCATCTCTATGTACATGAATATCAACCTCCCGCAACTTTATATTAGATTATAAATAAAAAATATAGTGAAACCTTTATAAAAATCACGAAATCGTGAGACGATTATATATCCTTGATAAAACAACATTTGAAAATTATCCCACATGTGTTTCTTTTCAACGAAAAATCAAAATTCATACCTAGGTAAAATAACGATTATTTCTAACCATAGGGATGAGGTATGAAAGGATGAATTGTGAAGAGTAATGATAAAAGGAAAAATAAATGTGTCCAGGGATGGGAATCGAACCCACAGTGTTCCGCTTAACGGGCAGATGTATTATATCTTTGATAGTTTATTCTTTCAATAAATTTATGTGTTTCAGTGTTCAGCAATAGCGTCGATTCCCAATTAGGTTTTGACATATTTTAATTATCTATTTTATTGAATCTCTCGCCAATTTTCCATTTATCCGTATAATTGAGCATCCAAACCTCCCTTCATTGATTACGTAGATAATTTACAATTTAACTTCAAAGGTTCATCAGTTTTGATTCAGTCATTATCCTTTACTAAATTGTGTTGACCCGTGTCATAAACACATCCTCATAGATAAATGTCATTACTCATATTGTAGTAATCTGGTTACAAAATGATTTAATGGAAGGTTTTTTGTTATGAATGTGATAAAATACCACATATAACACCTAATAATATTACTTTATTTTCTAAAAAAAGACACATACTCATGTAAACAGCTCACAAGTTGGTAATAAAGAAAAAAGTCGGTGGACGAGTGGGTAACCCCCTCGATTCCCGACAGTCATGAACCGGGATTAAATCCCGCGTTTAAATTTGTTTAATATGTGAATAACCTTCACATATTATTCATTGTTCAATTATCATGAACTAGGTTGCTCTTGCTGAGTGGTACCTATTAATGTGATTTGAACCAGATCACAAGTTGGAAAAAGAGTCGATGGACGAGTGGGTAAGATCCTCGATTCCCGACAGTCATGAACCGGGATTGAATCCCGCGTTAAAAATTTGTTTAATATGTGAATAACCTTCACATATTATTCACTGTTTCAATTATCATAAACTAGGTTGCTCTTGTTAAGCGGTACCTAATAAAGTGATTTTGAACCGGTCACAAGTTGGAATACAGATGATGAACTTATACAAAAGATGATACACTTGTATCATGCAACTAATAACAATAATGTCTTTAAAAGAAAGACATTTCTTGATTGTTCAAATTAAAATTTCTGATGGCTTGTGCCATCTGTTCGAATACAGTGGTACCTCGACATACGAGCGCCCCAACATACGAGTTTTTCGAGATACGAGCCGACGAGCAAGTGATTTTTTGCTTTGAGTTACGAGCGAAATTCGAGATACGAGTTCGGTTCGGTAGTGTTGAAGATATTAATCTGTGATTTTAAATGGGAATTTTGTATGGGGAAATTTGCTTCGAGATACGAGTAATTCAAGATACGAGCAAGGTTGCGGAACGAATTAAACTCGTATGTCGAGGTACCACTGTATTTGTCTTCAAGTTATGTTTTCTTGATTAATCAAGTAAGAATATTAGGAAATTCTGGAATAATAAAAAAATCAAAGAATAGTTGATATTTTATCCGATAAATGACGTAAGCCACTATCAACTTTCAGGATTCACGATAAAGAGATGCCTTTTTCTTCATAATAATGACCTTTATATATATATAAATTATGAAAAGGCATCTCCTTATCGTGCAACTGAAAGTTGCTGATAGCTTGCGCCATCTATCGGAATAAATATCAACTATTAACGTTGATTTTTAATTATTCCAAAATTAGCCAAATACCCATTCTTGATTAATCAAGAAATCCCAGTATAATATCACATTTGTACTATTTTTCACATATATATAAATATATATCTTTATTAAAATCAATTTTTTTATTAATAAATTTAGGATCTTTATAGTATATTATTTTTTTATTCTTTGGCGTTAATTCAATATACCGATAAAAACAATTCTAACGTACAGTGATTGGAGGAAATAAAAAAGAACATTTAAAGCCAACAAATACCTCCAATCAGAAATTCTAAACAAAAGAACCCTACTAATAAAATAGAGCATAGCCAGTAACATCATAGCTAAATGGAATAAAACACCAAAATTATCTAACTCAATCCTTCCAAGAAAAAATGAAATAGTTCTCAAAGAATTGGTTATCTTTGATTTATCCACAAATAGCACAAAACCCATGAAATAGATATATTTCATAGAATTAGACTTCAATGTAAGTAAACATTATTTGACAATGTTTTCTTTCTTTTAACTCTTTTGCATTAGAATAAACGTATATGTTTCATGCAACAAACTTTTATTCCTAATGATAATATTCGTGTTTTGATATATAAAAATAATAATGTTTCAATGTACTCCTGTAGAAGGGCAAAGATGCCTGAAAGCTTGAGATTACGTTTAAGAAAGATAAAGAAACTCATCTCCAGAGACCTCTAGCATTTGTTTAATTATATAATATCCAGTAGATTTGCATCAATTAATAATGTAAATATATATATATAATATTATAAATAAAAAATACATATCCTGACTAGGAGCACAGAAAGCAGAATGGCTTTTCTTGATTTATCAAGAAATTGGGTTGGTCAAATTTCAGGGAACAGGCTAAATCAATGAATAGTTGATTTCTGTTCCACCAGATGGTGCTCTGCCTTCTGAAAAGCATATGTGCTCCTGATCAGGATATGCCTTTTTTATTTTTAATATCAACACCTGACTTTTTAATTTTTTTCTATTGTTTTTTTTTTTCATATAATATTATTTAATTAAAAAGGCATATATTGGATCAAAAAATTATTTATTTTACCAATATTTCAGCTGGCTGAACGCCAAAGATGCAATTCTTTCTTTGGTCTTGTAGAACGAGAGTGATGTACGCGTGCTCACATGTTTTAGCTCAAAACACAAACATCCTTCATAAAGAGAGGTGAGTTGCCCCTCGAAATATTTGAAGAAAAAAATATATGAATACAATATTTTCAATATAATCATAATTATGGATTGCTCAATATATCAAAATATAATATATATGTGTGTTGTTAAATATAGAGTAATCCATTTATAATATTTAAAATAAAGGCATATTATTATTTATTTAAGTAACCCAGGTTCCTGGAGCGTACAGAAGTCGCCAACTACCCGGGATGTCCTTCTGACCTAAGTCTTCTTGGATTTATATACAATGCCAGTGGAAGTCCAATTAATGAGGTGTCGCCAGGCAGATTTCTTTCTTGGGAGATTTTTTAGGGATGCTGGACATATGTTGGTGATACCTAGGAGAGTGGCTGTCTGGAATCTTTGGTATTGGAAGGTTGGGCAAGTGAAGAGGAGGTGGTCTACGGTTTGGTCTTCATCTTGGCAGTGGGGGCAAATTGGGTCTTCTTTCGATACCGTTGATAAAGGCATATCAACCAACATATGTTATATAAAACAATACCTCTCGTTCGCGTATCACGCGGATAATGAGCTTACAAGAATTTTGAATTTTTCCGAGAAGATAGGCAAACAGCCTCGTCGAAATATTGAATTTTAATAAATTTATTGATCCAAAATATGCCTTTATTTTAAATATATGTGTGTATGTTGAATACATCAAAATATATACAATTTAATTTAATAAAATAAATTTACAAATGCCAAAAGTTGCCTTAATTTGTTTATTACAATAAATTTAATTTATTTTCTATGTAAATAAGTCTTGTTATCCAACACAATAATCTAATTAATGAATTGAATTATTTTGCTATAACAAATATATTTATTTATTCTATATTACAACTCTGAATTCTGATTTCTTCAAAGAGCATATTTTAAAGTATTTTATTCAATATATAACAGTAAAATATATCTCCCCAATTCTTCCTATATAACACATGAACAGAAATAAGTATAAAATATATATATATCTTTATACAAAGGGGGATCAATAAATAAGGTGAATTATCTTATTTCTTAAAAATTAAAAAAGCAAAAATAATTTAAACCACAGAATATTAAAATATAACATCTAGATACTATTTAAGGTGTTCTGTTCTTTTTTCCCACGCGTAACGCGAGACTTATAAATAAACTAAAATGGAAGCTCCCTTGAAGGATCGCACCACGCTTGAACAAGGTGCAGTTATTAGTTTCTTGAATGCAGAAGGTATTCAAACATCTCAAATATGACAAAGAACGGAAAATATCTATGGTGAGTCTTGTTTGTCTCAAAAAAACATTTATAAATGGGTTAACGAGTTCAAAAATGGACGAATTACATGTTCCTCAGGTCTCAACGTTCGGCCGGTAAAGTTTTGTTAGCAATTTTTTGGGATGTTGATGGACCAATCTGTCTTGAAATTTTATCTTCAAGGCAACGTATGAACAGCGACCTTTATTGTGACATTCTTGTAAATAGGCTAAAGCCCGGTAATAGAAACAAAAGAAGAGGGAAGCTCAGTAAAGTTGTTCTCTTCCTTCATGATAATGCAAGGCCGCATACATCATGTAAAACTGTATCTGCAATCATTAAATTAGGTTTTGAAGTTTTAGAACATCCTACATATAGTCCAGACCTAGCCCCCTCTGACTATTTCCTTTTTGGAATACTAAAGAAGGAGTTAAAGGGAAAGCGATTTGACTCGGATGATAGTGTCCAGAAAGTGGTGCGAAATTTTTTTCACACGCTTCCTAAGAGTGCCTATAAAGAGGGTATTTACAAGTTGCCAGAACGATGGAGACAATGAATAGAAAGCCATGGTGATTATTTGAATAAATCAAGTCCTAATTTTTAATATCGTTCTTTCTTTTTTTAATAAATTATGATTCACCTTATTTATTGATCCCACCTTGTATAATTGGCTCATAGGTATATGTGAATAGTCCCTGGACACTTTATTTTTCCGTTCATCATTACTCTTCACAATTCATCCTTTAATACCTCATCCCTTAGAATAGGGATAGTCGTTATTTCTCCTTAAATAATGAAAATTGCGATTTTTCTTTCTGTAAAAAGAAATAATTGGGGTAAAATTTGTTAAACGTCGTTATATAAGCATAGCCGCGTTATATTGTATTATATGTGAACAGTGTTAGATGTTCAGTTCATTCCCTCGCTGATTGGTTCTCTATTAACACGTGACGACAAACAACCAATCAGCGTGTAGTGTTTTTTTAGTTTAGTGGTCTCATAGAGCGACAAAGGTTATATATAAAATATAACCTCGTGGGTTCTCGATTATCAACGCCTAAAACTGATGAGCAAAGCCCTCCCAATATATTTTTCACTGCAGTATGGAGATTAGAAGTTTGATTGATGTGGAAAAGAAACATTCGCGTCTTAATGTCTCCATTCGTTCTATAGATAGCGTGTTATTGCTTTGTATGAATTTATGCCTAACTGGCCTTGTCCTTATTGTTTACGGAAGAGAATTCTTCGATGCAAATATTTAAATGTAATTCTACTGTTCTAAAAGCTTATGTCCATAGTTTGCTCAAATACCATTTCTAAGATCCCACCCTTCAGTGTAACAGAATGAACCAATACAGTATTATAGCTCAAAAGAAGCAGTCTGGTAGATTAAATTGGTGAAACCTCTAGGAAGGTTCACCACTGATGAACCATGTTCTCCCAATATTTTTCATCGCAGTAAGGACAGTAGAAGTTTGAATTATTTGTGAATAGAAACATTCGCGTCTTAATGTTTTCATTTGGTATAAAGCTGTCGAATATAATAAAAATTTGAACTATTTAAATACCGCTAAAATTTACAATTACAAAGAAGATGAAGCGTCAGTATCTTATATTACAAAGATTTAAGAAGTCAAATACCAATAGAATTTATTACTCTGAAATAAATTTGGTTTTAAAAATAAACAGATCGAGTTACAATTATTATTAAGATATTTTTGATAAAAATAAGAATGAGAGTAAATCCCTTTGAGAATTAAACTAACGATTTTATTTTTAATATAACATATTTTTGTTATTCTTTCCTGCACTTATATAAAAAATTACTGTTCAGAGAGAGAGACAGAGAGAGAAAGAGAGGATTATATATGTTATAAATTATTCGTATATTAGGCTCAATACATTTATGTAAGGGATTTGACATGCATGATCCTTTTGTTATATAATGGAAGATTTTATGATGCTGGAGTAATGCGGTATTATTTCATTGATACGTTCTCTTCAAATTAAATGGAATATATAATATTGTGTTTTTACTTGTAGAAGCGCTATCATCTTCGAAAGCTAAAAACTTGAAATAAAATATTTTAAAAGAAACTTACACCTAGAATTTCAAAATAATGATACTTCGGCCAGTAAATATTTTTTTATTGTCTCGACGTTTCGAGAAAATTCTTTTGTCCTCGACAGGAGTAAACAAAAATTAAAACCTTTGGCAAACCTTTGTTCGTTTCTGACGAGAATTTTATTGAGACGTCGAGACAATATAAAAGATTTACTGGCCAAAGTATCTTTAATTTGTTTACCTATGAATGTCGGCCAGGCAGCCTTTACCTTTACGATTATTCCTACAAGCCTGAAGTTTTTACCTTGAGTTTTAACTGAATTTTATTGATATCAAAACAAGCTGAACATTCGTAGTAGTCTTTTTATTCTAAAGCTGAGAAAAATTGCAAGATATTGAGTAGTTATCAGATTGGTAAAATATATTCACAACTAGTTGTGATATTTTTAGATTAAGAATACTCCTCTATGAGCGCTCAGCTTGCTGAATGTCCGTTTATATACACATACATATAGCTTTATTAAGAAAACCGGTCTTATACAGATTCACCATAGGAAGAAATCATAGATATAACTCCTATATTTAAGGAAGCGCAGAGCCCAACAGTCTCCAGGTCCGAGTCTTATCACCTAAGAACTTTTCTAGAGAAATTTGTTCCAAATTTCAGAATACATTTAGAAGAAATGCTTGTTGAAGACTTCTTAAACTCGAAAAAGATTGCCAATTATAATAATTTAGAAAATAAACTTTTCGCGGAATACTTGATTAAGTATTTGAAATATGAAATTGTGTGATTGATAAATGTACGATGTTAATATAAATATAACAATTTTGATAAATATACATATACGTACAGCTATATTGGGACCACCGGTCTTATACAGATTCACCACAGGAAGGAAGCATAGATGGAGCTCCTATACTCTAGACAGCGCAGAACCCAACAGCCTCCTGGTCCGATGCATGTCTAGTAGCCATATAATCCACCGTGCATAGGTTAGCGTATCACTGAAAATGCGTTTATATTAAAAGAATTGGAGTTCATAGAATTCTATGTTTTTAATTGTATCTCTAATTAATGATTAATCTTGAACATGGGATAATCTAACTCTATGGCACAATGAACTTGGTGTAGAATTTAATAGTTAAACCAATGGAGTGAGATAGCGTCTGTTCCTTAATCTAAGTGGGTGGATTAATTTGGATGTAAATTAAGTCGAGAGACTCTTGGGTCGATGTTCTCCTCTTTACCTCGTTGACTGCTGCAAGAAACGTTCAAACTACACGGCACACACTTTCTTTCTGTATAGGTTTATGGGGGATATTTATCTTGAAGTACTTCCATGGACTTCATTCGAATTTATTGTGATCAAGGAATATTCTTTGACAAAATATTATATTTTATTTTAATTGAGGTTTCAACAAAATACTCGTATGGCGTCCTCGCTATATTAATTGTTGCATCAATTTTAATGCGCCCTACATTTATTCAAAATATTCTATGAAATTTAATATTTATTTAGAACAGAATATTTAGATTATCATTATTCCTTTTTATATTTCCATTCAATTTATAATATTTATTGTACATATATCTTGATTAGTTATTGGAGCGAGAGAGGACCTAGACCAAGACTGCGGATCGCGACCTACGAAAGACAACGAATAAATAAACACAATAACTTTAAAAGGCAATTTATTTGTATTTACTTTTCTTTATTTGTTTTGAGTATGAAAACCCACTCGGGAAGCGTGTATAACACCAAGAAGGTGGGAACCAAGGTTGAAGACCCTGCAAAGCTGCAACTTGGTGCAACAATATATATTTGTTTTTTGAAAATAGATCAATCCATATTCAAATAATTAGATAATGAAAAGGTATAATTTTGGATATAATAAAATATTTATTTGCCAATATTTTGGGTGCCTGAACGCCAAACCTTCATCAAGGCATTACCTTTTTAATTACATTTTAATAAACTTATATACAAAATGTAATGCCTTCATAAAGGTTCTGCGTTCAGCCAACCGAAATATTGGCAAATAAATATTTTATTAAATCCAAAATATGCCTTTTAATCATCTAATATATTTGTGTGTGATATCTATATATATAAAAATAAATGTTTGTATGTTTGTCTGTTGGTCTGTATGCCCGGTATACAAATTCGCAGTAGTTCACTAATTCAAACCAAAATTTCCATACATAGGTAAAAAATATCGGGGATGACGATAGGCTATTTTAAAAAATATATAAATCAATTATTAAAACTATATATTCAAATTATTCTACTTAGCTCACGAGCAGCGCCCTCTAGAACGCGGGCGATCTGACGGCGGCGCGCGCTTATTGGCTGCCGGCGAGCACGTGACTTCCCTGCCACCGCCCCCCCCCCCCTCCGAGAAAATGTAATCGTCCGGCTGCCGGCGAGCACGTGACTTCCCTGTGCGCCGCCGGCGAGCACGTGACTTCCCTGTGCGCGTGCACAGTTTTGTATAGTGTTTGAATAGAACATTTAATCGGGTAAACCCGGGCGTTGCTCGGGTCATTCGTCTAGTAATTTTATAAAATATATTCAATATTAAATTTATTCATTATTAATTAAAAGATTTTGACCATATATATGTTATATAAAAATATTATTTTATTTTGAATTATATATTTCATAGATGCAAATACTCTGCTAAATCGACCGCCAGAGGTCACGCTTCCACATTATAAACTGATTGTTGTTGTTCCCCGTTGGTCGGCTCAAACCTTTTGTACATTATGTAAATAAGTATTTCATTTTTATTCTTACGCCTTAAGCCAGGCAGTACTTTAATCAAATTATGTTCTTATATATTACTTTAGCTCAAATAAAACAATATCTGATCAAAACCATTATTATTTTTATTTCAAGATTATTCAACCACGACTGCACCGCCATAGCTTAATCCTCAAGATAACCAAAATCAATATAATCTCAACAATTCTAAATACAAGCAGAAAATATATTTTTTCTTTATATAAGAATAGTCGACAGGATATTTACCTGTTTGTTCGAAATTCCAAAGACAAAACTCTAATATACAAATCCCTACCACAACAATTATCTTCGTCAAGCAAGACATAGGCCAATCCATACAAACATAACTCATTTACAATTATGCAGGTCCTTCAACCAAAAATAGCTTTCCCAATCAAAAATAGTTCATTTCAATCAAAAATAGCTCATTTCAACCAAAAATAACCTACTTTAAAAAGACATAGCTCAATTCAAACAAACATAGCTCTCCACAATAATTTAATAATTATATATCTTTATATAAGATATATAATCAACGAATGTATAGTAGAAAATATTTATTCGAAGCATTACCTCAGCCTAAATTTTAAAAACCTATTATTCGATAAAAATTATTCGTCGAAAAAATTACATATTGTCGCGCGCTAACCCCTCCGGTTCTTCGCGACTATGCCGCCTTCTCCTTCGTGGATCACCTAACCCGGGCTCCGATGCTTTCCCTCTGCAGTCAGCCCAAAGACCTCCGAGTTCCACCACCCAAGTGGATACTCCCTTCTTCTGGCAGTATCTCTCGGCCTTACCACTGGGGGGGGGGACACGAGAGACTTACCAGAAGAGTAGCGACTGTGGTGTTGGCGAGAGAGTCATGACAGCAACCGGCACAAAGACTTCTAACACTCCTCTCTTTTATTGTCACTATTAAACCACATTACATAATAAATCGAATATTTATCAACAGGTATTTACACTATTTTACATCCCAGGGCCAATATCAACGGATATTTAAACTCATTAGACCCAGAAAACGGAACCACAACAGTCGGCGATTCCCACATTATTTACCGACCGGAAATAGTCGAAAGCGCCATCTATTGGCGGAGGTTGTAGGTGTTTTGAAGACTCATATACGCGTCAATATATTAAAACTATAACAGACAAGTACTTGCTTAAAAACATAAAGTTGCTGAAAAAAAGATATTCATGTTCCTAAAGAGGGAACATTTGAATATCTTCCTCTCGCAACTTTATGCTGTATTCAGCCTAAAAATCGGCCTTTACCCTATCGCCAACTTAAACACCTTTTGGTAAATTTGACCGATTTTATAACTCTTTTCGTAGGATTCGATAAAATAATGTCTTGAATTAATATTAAAATAAAAACAGAAATCCTCCAAGGAAAAGTTTCTTTTAAAAATATTTTTTATTTAAAAAATATCTCGAAGCTTTCGGGCAAGTAATGTAAACAGTAAATGGACTTTATTTGATTTTAAATCATATTTATTGGCGTATTAATCATGTAAAGCATTTTCTCCCATAGAAGGGCTTACTTGCCCGAAAGCTCGAGATATTTTTTAAATAAAAAATATTTTTAAAAGAAACTTTTCCCTGGAGGATTTGTGTTTTTATTTTAATCTTCTCGTAGGATGTTATAAAATCGAAGCTGCCTCTGTACAGATGAGGGCCATAGCCCGAAAACATGGTATACAGGTTGTTTTTTTGTCTGAATCTGCCAAAACTTTTATTGTGATTTATTATTTATCAGTAAATATTATTTATAATACACTGCGGCTTGTGATTATAAAACAACACTTGAAGTTACACCGCATGAGTTTCTTTTCAATGAAAAATCAAAATTTATTTTAAGGTGAAATATTGACTATTTCTAACCTTTTTTGATGAGGTATGAAAGGGTGAATTATTTACACCGCATGAGTTTCTTTTCAATTCATAATTCACCCTTTCATAACTCATCCAAAAAGGTTAGAAATAGTCAATATTTCACCATGAAATAAATTTTGATTTTTTCATTTAAAAGAAACTCCTGCGATGTAACATCAAGTGTTGTTTTATAAGTATTATTTACTAGTAAGGTTTTATAATAGGGTAATGAACATAATTAATCGTTCTGATGTATAATTAAAAGAAAAGGGTGTCCATTTAGGTACATATTGTCGCAAAGTATGTATTATTTTATTAACAAAGTATCATTTTTTATATTAATATTTTGTTACTCTGTAAAATTCCCTCATTGCTTATCTTTTGTTCATCACTCATAGTTTGTTCTTGCCTGAAATAAAATTGCTGTCTCATCCCGTTGTTGGTCTTCCCTAATTTTCCACATGACAATTTTGACAATTAAAAATAGTTTTAAAATTACAATTATATTCTCACAATGAGTATCTTTTTTATTTAAAAAACACTAGCTTTCAATCGTTAATCGCTCTTCAACGCTTGAAAGCCAGCGTTTTTTAAATATAAAAGATACTCATTGTGAAAATATAATTGTAATTTTAATACTTTTTCACAATTTTATCATGAATAAAAATTGTTTATTGATATCTAGTCAATGGTCAAGAGAAAGTTTACAGAGTTTAAAATAGTATAGTAAATATATACACCAGAAGAGGTCTTCTCCGAAGGTACGTCTGGATCCTATCAGGAGCTTAGAATCGTCTTGAGTTCAGACTTGCGAGTTATGGAATCCGTGTCCCCAGCGATGACTGTGTTGAGGAACTTGACAAGAATAATCTTGTGTTAAGGTATCCGCGAGGAAACTTTTCCTAATTTTCCTTGTCACTTTCCACGTGTCAATATAAATATATATAGGGAAAGACTTCACACAAAAATATTATTATGAATATACAATAACGAGATATAGGTTATTAAACTACAGAATATTTTAGTAAGTCTTATTAAATATTTATGCTTAATTTTATGGACATCACAAAATATTTTATCAGAACGTCAATTACTTGAGCTATTATCTTGGCGAAATTCTCATTTTAATATCAGATAATATTCCTTTGTAATAAATCCTTTTCTAATCAAAAGAGAGAAGATACAGATATTTAATAACATAAATATAAATAATGTAAATTTATACTTATAACAATTTAGTTAGTATTAGTACAATATCACATTTGTACTATTTTTTCACATTGTGTCGCAGTCTCACACAATTCTGGCCTCAACTACCCGTTTCATGATTTTTCAGGATGCCTTGAATGACCAGTGTTTTGGTCATTGATGTACGACTTGCACCACGCTGATGAGGGCCAACAGCCCGAAACGCGTCTGTGGTTAGCTTTTCTTGATTAATCAAGAATGGGTATTTGGCCAATTCTGGAATAATCAAAAATCAACGAGAATAGTTGATATTTATTCCGATATATGGCGAAAGCCATCAGCAACTTTCAGTTGCATGATAAGGAGATGCCTTTTTCTTAAATTATGCACCTTATATCAGTAAAATATCACATTTGTACTATTTTTTTACTTATAACAATTTTCAAACTGAATATGTTACGAGATCTATACAAAATAATTATATTGTTTTGTAAGATTTTTGGAAAGATATTATGTGTGTAGATCTCTTCCTATACTTATAGAGGTCGTCATGTGAAACTATGATACATATGCTTCATGAAAATATTGCTAATTCTGAGTATTTATCGAATTAAAACTTAATATGTACACTGTGAGACAAGGAAATTACTGAAGACTCCCCCATTACCTGCTTTATTGTACAGAGATGCAGAGAGGAAGGCCCTATATCAACAAATTAAATGTACCAACACTTCACCCTACGTATTGCTTTCAAAAATATCAGCAAACAAATCTAAGTCAATAGCTTACTATAAATATTTTAGATCATCATTATGTAAGGACCAGTCAACAAGTGAATGACTTTGAGACGAAGAGTAAAGCCAGTTCAATTTCTATGTAAATAACACAAGATGATTATTACCTTACCCAATTGGGAGAATCTGCATGGGGCAAGTGCTTAATAAAGGCTTCTTTGTTGTGTATTTATCGAGTTATTTCATATACCTTTGAACCTATAACGTTGAGAATGTCTATATTACATATTGTACCGTTAAGAAAAGAATAAAACATCGCCAAAAACGTTTATTGAAAATTTTTATTGACAAAGAAAACACGTTGCATAGCTCATCACTTTCAAAGATAAGTAAAATTTTTCTTTAATCTTTTATTTTATTCTTTTAAAATTATTTGAATTTACTGATTTATAAATACTCAAATTGTCTAATATAACATTATTGAGCATTCGGAAAAAATTGCTTATACTAATTTTGATATTTGCGTTTGTAACAACAAACATTCATTACCCAAGTTGAAATTACCTGTATGTTAACATGTCATGGATACGCTGATTAATAACCGATTGGATGAAATATTTAGATATTTTTCAGATATATAAGAATGCAATAAGAAATTTCTGAGTAAAGATGACAAAGGATACTTAAAAGGAATAATAAAGCAGATTAAGGATAGTGTATCTGAAACATTTACATGCAAATATCCACATAGGATATAGCGTGTGTTTTTGTAATAAATAAATATAATTATTAGATTCTTTTAGGCAAGCCTTTTTCAGATAACTAAAAACGTATAAACAAGGTAATGAAGAGTGTTATTTAGAATTATAAAGAGAAATATATATATGTATCCTATATTTAGATATATTCTCTTTATAATGCTATATAATCTATATTCATTACCTTGTTTATACACTGCTGGCTACCCAAATTTCAACACCAAGAAAGAACAGAGATATCACAACATTATTTATTTTGTAGATACATGTTGACCAAGTATCAAATGATTATATTTATAGACTTCTGCGAAGTGTGGTTCCTGCCAGAATCAGTAGCCAGAGTAGCTGCCATTGTTGGAGATCACCGCTGCCACACGCCTCGGCATTGATTCAAAGAGACTTTGGATGTGTTATTGGGGTACAGCAGACCAAGCAGCTTCCACACGTTGCCAAGGTTGATCTGGTGTGGCAGCTGGGGATGTAATCTGGGTCAATTGTTGAGAAACCATGGACCACATGTTTTCTATCGGCGAAAGATCCGGAGAGCGAGCCGGCAAGGGAAGCAATTCAATCTGGCGATTGACGAAGAACCTTTGGATAATGCGTGCCACGTGTACTGCTGTACTGCATCGTCTTATGCTTTCTTGTAATTTGTCGGATCGTGGCAATTCTATGATAATAATATATGTAATGTTATAGACAGTCCCAATGTTTATTTTTGAATCCAAATTCGCCCATGTCGTGAAAAAAGAAGGTCCATTGAAGTGGTCAAAGTTAGGTGAATATGCAAATTCAGCTTACATTTCCATAGAAAAATCAACACAAATACAACTCTTTTGATGTTTTTTATGTACTTTTGACATAATAGATGAATACTAAATTACAAAAAGAAATGTATATGAATATTAAATTAAATATCTCTCATATATGTAAATTTATATTTTAAATAAAAAATGTATATATTGGATCGAATCATAATTCATTTACCAATATTCCAGTTGGCTGAACGCAGACCTTTTCAAGGTATTACAACATATTTATAAATCATGTTATAATACCTTGAAAAGGTTTGGCATTCAGCCAACTGAAATATTGGTAAATAAATTATATTTTGATCCAATATATGTCTTTTTAATTAAATATCTATTTATGGATTGTTCTATTTTAGAAATGAATTTATATGATATATAACTTGGCAATACAAATATGATAATGCAACAATAATGTTGAATCTAAAAGAAATGTGCAAATAGTAAAAATCCGGTATGAAATATCAATATTGTAGGAAGTAATTTTTTATATTAATAACAGATTATCAATTTCGATATTTTACTACTCTCTAAACTTCCCTTATTCTTTATATTTTGTTCATCATTCATAGTTTGTTCTTGCTTCAAATAAATTGCCGTGTCATCCTGAAGTTTGTCTTCCCTAATTTTCCACGTGGCAATATTGTCATTAATCAGATCTCTGTATAGACATAATAAAGAAACTTATTGTAAATATCCTGAATGATATAATGTGTATATTGATTTATATTCTAATATTGCATATAAGATATGTAGGAGGTGGTATGTATCCCAAGTACACGTACTACAGGCCTTGCTAATCATAGTAGGAAGTTATTCACTGCCTTTACTGTAAGCGTACCACATGTCTACATTTGTAAAAAGGAGTTAGGCTTTTGCACTTATACAAGTGTTCCAAACCCCGTGTTTCTACTTGCACTCATTGGTGGGGTTGAATTTTTTTAAAGATTCGGGAGTCATTCTAATATTGCATATAAGATATGTAGGAGGTGCTATATATCCCAAGTACACGTACTACAGGCCATTATAATCATAGTAGGAAGTTAACCACTACTTTTACTGTGAGGGCATCACATGTCTACATATGTAAATAGGAGCTGAACTTTTGCATTTACAAGTGTGCAATAGCCCTGTTTTGTGACTTGTACTCACTGGTAGGGTTGATTTTTTTCAAGAATCGGGGGTCATTCTAATATTGCATATAAGATATGTAGGAGGTGGTAAATATCCCAATTACACGTACTACAGGCTGTTATAATCATAGTAGGAAGTTACCCACTACTTTTACTGTGTGAGCATCACATGTCTACATATGTAAATAGGAGTTAGACTCTTGCACTTACAAGTGTATCATAGCCCCGTTTTGTTACTTGCACTCACGCACTCCGCCTTTGCCGGTCCCAAGCCGGATGAAAAAGGAGGAGGGGGAGCAGTAACAAGCTCACTAAAAAACCTGGGTTCAGCTGGCCGGGCTGATAGTACCCTGTAAGGGGTCCTGATCCAGGAATACAGGATGAACAGCGTTTGTACTCCATGTTAGGAGCGGCTGCACATGGCGTCTGTTCCTCAAGTCAGAGGCCGCCATTTCTTTTGGAGCTAAGTCGGCCTGCCACTGAGTAGTGCTCCCAGTCTTAATGACAAAGGCAGACGCATTCTACTTCACCCAGTGTGGAGATAAGAAAGAAAAAAAGACTAGTCGGTTCGAGATTTTTCAAGAATCGGGGATCATTTAGGCAAATTTCTTTATTCAGAAAAAAAAAATTCTCAATACGGGGTTCGATCTCAGGTCCTGGCTGTTAGATATCGAAGGTGTATACCAGTCGTCCTCAAACTCCCATATAGGACTGGTAAAACTAATTTATCACACTATGCTACAAAAAGATGAAAAGTTAATTTGCAAAGCCTCTTTTGTTTGATTGGTCTCGTAATCAGGAGAGATCATCAGGAAAATTAATTTCGCCATAGCTATTTCTATTCTGAGTTTATCTAATTCTGCAACTATTCCTACGTTTCATATATAAATGCTACAAAAATACATGTTTTATATCTTAATACTGTTCTGGCACACAAGGTTTTACCTAATTCGTAGGAGAATATATATATTATTAAAGTAATTTTATTAATATATTATATAGAATACAACTTTTGAAAATATGAATATATTACAGAATATGCAAAAAAGTAAGAAAAAATATATAAGAGTCAGATGTTGATATTGAAATTATAAAAAGACAAATCCTGATCGTTCTTATAAGCATTTTTAGAAGTTAGAACGCCATCTAGTAGAAAAAATAATAACTAAACATTGCTTTTGTTTTGTTTAATATTAAACGTGTTCGGCTTTTGCGTTTGTTTACAGAAATAAATACGTTTCTATGTCTTGACAAAAACTGGCGCTTAGTTAACCGAAATTTTTTATCAAATAAATAGTCTCATTCAATCTTATATATTCCATTATATATATATATATGTCGTAATATTAGGCAAAGAAGTAGAGCCAACACATGACTTATTACCTAACGCCAGGCCAATATATTCCCCACTTAATATGTCGCCTCAGACATTCTGGTCCCTCCAGACTTCTTCCTCATTATCTCACACGGATTTTTTTATCCTTCGCTAGGTTCTTTTCTTGTCTCGGCACAGACCAGCTTTGTGGATCGTAGCATTAGCTACCGCTTCTCTACGCACTCCTTGTCTATTTCAACGCTTATGTGAACTACGTTATCTTTCTCTTTTTTCTATTCTGGAGATCCCAAAGATGCCACACTTCTTTCTTAGTAGTCTTGTATTTCGGAGATGTTCCCGTGGAGAGACGCTATTTTCCCATGTAACCGATCAACTTTGCAGATTATCCTGAACTCGACGCCATTTTGTGGTGTCGTCGTCTCTTTACAATCATCAACACGACTGCGATAGTAAATAAAGCTTCTATTGCCAACACAAGATAAGGTACAAGACTGACTTATCGTGCTACTGGACTGACACTCTAAAGCTGACAACAATATTTATATCTTCCAAAAGCATAATTAATAACTATGCAAATAGTTTGGAAAATCCGAAACTACGAGTTTCGTAGACGCGTATGATTCTTTTTAAAAATTAAATAATGTCTACTCTCCTTACTTCAATGTTAAAATTAATTCTATTGCAGTAAGAGAAGTAGAAATTGTTTAATTTTTTAAAAGAATCATACGCGTCTATAATAGTTTCGAATTTTTATAACAGCACACTAAATCATCATAATATGCAAATAGTGAAGATACAAGAGATAGATATACTAATATACAATAGTAATTATATATTCTAAAACGTCTTCCCCAAGAATATATATCAGGGCTCTGATCAACACCTAATTTGGATTTTAGAATGTATTTTTATTTGAACACTATATCGACAAGAAGGTGGCTCATATTTCTCATAGCTGCTCTTTCATTATGATATATTGGATAACAAAACGTACTATTCAGAAGATAAAAGAATACAAACAAGGGATTAAAGTGCACTCACGGACAAAACTAAAGAAGTTGAAAGTCTTTAATGTATCCCGGTCGTCTGATTTTTTTGTTTTTAAAGGAAAGGGAGGAAATTTTGTTGACATTTAGTTATCTAGTGTGTCTTCAATAAAGGTCACTGTGTATCGAATATATTTCTTAGTAATTGTCTGAATCCCGATATACATGCTAAAAGGTACAACTTTCTTAAGTTTGTACATGAGTGTATTTGAAAATAGAGCAATCCATAAATAAATCTTTAATTAAAAAGGCATATATTGGTAAAATAAATGATATTTTGATCCAATATATGCCTTTTTAATTAAACATGAGTGTATATATAAGCCTATAAACATAAATATACATATATTATATGTCATTTATTTATAATAAAGATTATTATACAATTATATATATACTTCAACCCATTTTTTGCCATGAGAGCCAGAAAAACATCGGGAAAATAAAGAGGTAAAAAAAAGAATAATCCCAGTATAATATCTATTACTTTAGCTGTTAACAGTCTGATACACGCCCGCGAGAGCACATGCTAATAACAAAAGTTTTTAATTATTCTGTATATATATTATTTAGAGTTTGTACATTGAATATCAGCCCGTTGAAGAGCAGTATATTTGCTCGAAAGCTTGCAAATTTAAATTAAAAAAAAACTTTTTACCTGATATTAATTTTTACTTTTTCAAAAAAGGAATAACGCACTAACTATTATTTTCACAATATACTTCTAACAAGAAAATTATTTTTAAAGCGGATTTTAAAACAAATATACAAATAATAAACAAAACGGCTTCCGAGAATGAATTTGTTGTTTTATTCTTCCAAGCTTTCAAGTATCAAAAACCCCTCACTACAGGAGTATATGACAAAACTATATCTTATATAATCTTTAACTATTATATATATCTTATATTATTTAACCCAAAAATCATTAGAATATTAAAAAAAAAACAAGAAATTCACCTTCGAAAGCTATTATTAAAAATAAAAATGGAATTTCCTGACCAAGAGCACATGTGCTTTACAGAAGGCAGAGCGCCATCTGGTGAAACAGAAATCAACTAAACTTTGATTTAGCCTGTTCCCTGATATTTGGTCAACCCAATTTCTTGATAAATCAAGAAAAGCCATTCACGAAGCTATTATTATTTATTATATTGAAAGATTATAAACTCAAAAGAAGCTTCTTCTATAGAACATGTTTATTTCCATAGCTTTCGAACGACATCGTTCTTTAACGGGCGTAAAGACAAGGTGTGATGTGTGCAATTATATAGACGTTAACTCCGCCCTTGCCGGTCCCAAGCCCGGATGAAAAAGGAGGAGGGGGAGCAGTAACAAGCTCGCTAAAAAACCTGGGTTCATCTGGCCTGGCTGATAGTACCCTGTAAGGGCTCCTAATCCAGGGATACAGGATGAGCAGAGTTTGTACTCCATGTTAGGAGCAACTGCATATGGCGTCTGTTCCTCATGTCAGAGGCGGCCATTTCTTTTGGAGCTAAATCAGCCTGCCACTGAGTAGTGCTCCCAGTCTTAATGACGAAGGCAGACGCATTTTACTTCACCCAGTCATGATGGTTGTCAAACAGACACCATCAAGGGTCACAACTTGATACCCTAATATGATTGAATGGAGATAAGAAAGAAGAAGAAGAAGATATAGACGGAAAATAGACGTAATTGTACGCATCTCACATCACACTTTGTCTTTACCCCCGTTAAAGAACTCTGCCGTTTAAAAGCTAGCGAAATAAACATGTTCTATAGAAGAAGCTCTTTTTGAGTTTATAATCTTACAATATAGTTATGGTAATGTTGATGTCTATATATATATATATATATATTATTTATATATGTTACGATGCACTTGCGCGCCATCTGTTATCAAAATTCGAAACTATTCTAAACGCGTAAGATTCCTTTTAAAATTAAACAATTTCTACTGCCCTTACTGCAATGTCCTCAAATCTTATGTCCATAGCTCTTCTAAAATACCAGTCCAAGAGTCTATCAACAGTATCACTATAAAAGGAAGTTCCAAAAATGCAATATAACAGCGGTATGGTAGATAAAACTGGCGAAACCGCTTGGAGGGTTCACCAATGATGAACCAGGCCCTCCCTTTAATTCTTCCATTGCAGTAAGGGTAGTAGAAATTGTTTAATTTTAAAAATAATCTTACGCGTTTAAAATAGTATCAAATTTATATATGTATTACAGAGGATATTACATCCAGAAAAATATTATATATTTAAGATTTTGAAAATAGCGCAATCCATAAATACATCTTTAATTATAAAGACATATATTGGATCAATATTACATTTATTTTAACCCATATTTTAGTTAGCTGAACGCCAACCTTTATCAAGTTATATTGATATTTTGAACCAAAATTCATTTTTAATTAAATATTTAAGATTATTTGATAATAAAAAGGCATATAATGGATTTAATAAAAGGTTTATTTGCCAATATATCCGTTGGCTGAACGCCAAATCTTTATCAAGGCATTATATTTTTGTATAAAACTTTAAGATTATAAGTACATGTTATATAAAAAGATGAGAGATTTCTGTTGATTTTTATTATCTTGAAGAATATGCTATGGTAATGCAGTCGTGGTTGATATCTTGAAAGTATAATAATAAAAATAATGAATATTAGAAATAGCTTTAAAAATTGAGCTAAAAATATATATATAAAACATAATTTGATAAAAGTACTGCCTGGCTTAAGACGTAAGAATCTAAAAAATGAAAAACTTATTTACATAATGTACAAAAAAATTGAGCCGGCCATCGGGAAACAACAACAATGAGTTTTTTAGGGGAAGCGTGATCTCTGGAGGTCGATTTAACAGAGTATTTGTATCTATGAAATAAAATATTTTTAAATAAAATAATATTTTAATATAACATATATATAACTTTGTTTTGAAAATTAGGCAATCAATATTTAATTCATTAGATAATAAAAGGCATATTTTGGATAAGTTTGATTAAATCAATCAAAGCCTCTGTGGAGAAAGGGATATCTAGATTTTGCCTCGAAAAAGGTTGGCTTTCAGCCAGCCGAAATATTGGCAAAATAAATCTTTTATTAAATCCAATATATGCCTTTTATTATCTAATATCCTCGAAAAAGGTTGGCTTTCAGCCAGCCGAAATATTGGCAAAATAAATCTTTTATTAAATCCAATATATGCCTTTTATTATCTAATATATATATAACTATTTAAACAAAGGTGACTGAATAAATTGTAACTTATATTTATATTACATCAAATTTATTTAGAATATATAGAGATATACCCCTGTATAAGAGAGAGCACCAGCAACTTGAGATGAAGAAGGTAAACATGGGAATAAAAGCTAAAGAGAGATGTGAAGTTCCAATCGTTGGAGCAACCACTCCGAAAGTACTTCAGTAGCAAATTATCCAGATAATGAGCGGCCCACAAAGAAATCATAATTAGGAAACTTTGGAGAGGAACAAATCAGATTTCGGAATAAATCCATTGCCAAGATACTCTACGGGATGGAACGGTAGATTCTTGTTGACATTTCTGCTGATATCTATATCTATCGTAATAACATATGATTGGGATTTAGGATATTTTTATCTAGTTATTTATTACAAGATTATCCCTAAAAATCGTAAACCCTTGCAAAGAAAATTGAAATACCAATATTATATATATATATATATATATATATATATATATATTTGCCATAACAATATTATTCGCCGTTATGTATAATATCTTTGTATTATGTATAAAGTAATTGTATTATGTATAATATGATAAAATCAAAATTTGGGAAGTTTTTTTTGTGAATATGTCTATATGCCTATATGTCTATATATATGTTATATACAAATATTATTTCATTTTAAAAATTATAATTTAATAGATTCAAATACTCTGCTAAATCGACCGCCAGAGGTCACTCTTTCCCTATAAAAACTCATTGTTGTTGTTTTATCCCAATGGACGGCTCAAAACCTTTGTACAATATGTAAATAATATTTTGTTTTTCCTTATTCTACTCGCCTTAAGCCAGGTATTACTTTTACCAAATTATGTTTATATATATATTCCTTAGCTCAAATAAAGTAATCTTAATTTTATATTTTCAAGAAATCTTATATTTTCAAGATTATTATTTCAACCACGACTGCATTACATTACCATAATCCTCAACATGATCAAGAATACAACAGAAAATTTCATTCATCTTTTATTTATAACATATATACATGCCTTTTTAATTAAAGATTTATTTATGGATTGCTCTTTTTTCAAAAAAAGAAATATATGTCGAATCCTGTCGACTTTCTTCTTCTGCTGTGGTATTTCGGTAATTTGGTCTGTTGTATTGAGTCGTGGGGAAATATGATGATTGCGCAGTAGTGAGTGGTAAAGCACACAGAGACGAATCACAGGGGAATCCGAGGCATCAGAGAGAGGGAACCTAGAGGCCCAGTTGCGGCCGGCGGCCACTTACTAACGATCTGCCTGCTGCTCCATTCCGCTATATGGCATCTGCTGAACTGACTGCCTAGCTGCGGGGCAAGCCCTTTTTATATGCTCAAGTGTTACGTCACCGGACGTCTGGCGCCGCATTGTCGAGACGGTTGACCTCATGTTTGCGGGGTAAGCTCTTTTGGTCTCTACGTTTCCTCTAGATGTACCTCTTTATTTAATTGAACACATAAAAACGATACATACAAAATTAAATTTATTAAAGGAGGATTGGGTACCATGATTAAAAGTCCATATTAGAGTAGGGGTGTAAGAAGAGGTGGTGAGTATTTACACAGGTGTTTACGATTCTTAAATTACCACATATATATATAATTATTCATTATATTACATAGAATAAACTCTACTACTATTTACCTCTTGGGTATCCATGCAAATCTCTTTAAAGGTGTTATACAAAAGTAGAATATAATATGACTTGATAATAAAGGAATTCTACGATATATTAAAATACCTGTTTATCAACCATATATATGTCTAGTGAATAATTTATATATATGGCCGCGTTATTGAATTCTATTTGAGCTATTGTAAGATGTGAATAGCCTTTGAAATATTCCTCGAAATATGTTTATATTTTTGGTAATTGGTAATAGATAAATTATCTACAATGTATTATAATACCTGTTCATTCACCATATATATATATATATGTAGTGAAAATATTCTATATATGACTGTGTTATTGATTCTATTCTAGCTATTGTAGGTTGTAAAGAGCCTTTGGAATATTCTTCAAAAATATGTTTATATTTCTGAATAGCTATTGGATTCACACATACATTTAACATATGAAAAGAATATAATTATTCTAAATATTGTGACACGCATGTACCGAGAAATATTTTATAAAGCCAATTTAAATCGAGAAATGTATAGAATCCTATTTTTCTCAATATTCTGGTTATATTTTAAGTAATATCCTTCTTTCTCTCTCTTTATATTTATTCTATATACCTTATATGACCTTATATGAACGATTTAATAAAGAGGTTTCAATCTCGATCTTTCTCTTTGTATTATACAAAAAACAACAACAAAGCCGTTATTTAGGGCCTCTCGCCCTATACAGGATTCGCCAGTTTACAAGGGATGGGGAGAACACTGTGTGGCCTTTTCCGGGATATAATCCTGTGGAATACAAATATCGCCACCGCTATATACCTATTCTTTGATATTTCATTAATTAGTGCCGGAAATGAAGCACAAAGTTGCCCCGTTTTATCATTTAGTTTTCGTCTTTCCTCAGACAGAGAAGCACAATCAAATAAGTAGTGCAACATCTCCATTGTTTCTCTTTGTATTATATAAATTCTGTAAAATCTGTATAAATCAAATGACAATTGAAACAAATTTTATTGACCTCTTGTCAATAATTTACATTAATTAGGGAAATAATGAATAAACTAATATACAGATGATCATGCGGGGGATGTGCCGGTGAGCCTTCTTTCCCAAGCGATGAGTGGGTCCTCCGGTCAGCCCAACCTGTACGAAGTACCGGTAGATGATGGATTTGGCCGACACCAGAATGGCCAGGTCGTCATCTTCGAGGCCAGACCCGAAAATCCAGGCCCGCAAGACAGGGGGTCGCCCGAGTTTTATAACCATATATATATAACCAAATGTGTGTTCATTATTTTCAATATCTTTGCATAGACTAGCCTATATATAGATCAGTAATAGCCGTAATCAAATAATGCGTTACTCACATTTCCTTTCGCATAATCATTAAAGATTACTAATAATATCAATATAATTTTGAACTATTTAGAACGCTTGAGTGTCTTTTAACATAAATCAAATTTCCACTTCCAAAACTGCAATGATAAAAAATAATGGAAAGGTCTAACTCATGATTATTAAGCCCTCCCAGCAATTTTGCCAGTTTAATATACTTCTCTAATATTGTATTGGACTGTTTTTCCTTCATAACGGTACTGATAATAAACTCTTGGTAAAGGTATTATACTGAATAAATCAATATATAAACCCGATACATCGATCTCTTATATGAAATGAGAAAGACAGTAGAAAATTTGTTTTATTTAGAATAAACAAAAGTAAAATATTACTGTATTATTTTGTTGTTGTATGGCGAATCCATACAGGGCAATGGGCCCTAATAAAAGCCTTTTTGTTGTTGATATGTTAAATAAACAAAAGTATCATAAATATAATGTTGAAATTACCATATATCAATATATTGAGTTATCGAAAAAAAGAAAATGTTTAGTTTTTTCATTCGGCGTTTCGATGAATATCATTTACCACCAACAAGTTTGAAATTTATTGATTATTCTATCTATATATTTCTCCTCACAACCAGCAATAGGTTGGTGGCTGGCAGTATTTCTGTCTTCTCTAAGCTTCTTTTCTATTGTTTGGTTTTTTTATATATAAGTAGTGTCTTCTCAATATTTTATTCGTGAATTGCATTCTCGGGATTTCTCTTCTTTGGTCTATTTTCCATACCTCCATTTAAAAAAACTTTTATCCACTCCGATAGTAAGAAAAGATGTCAATACATGATAGTTTTCTTCTTCTCAATCATTTCCAGATGGTCATATCTTTCCTCTTTCATTTTTGAGACATCCTATTTGTTTAGAAATTTATTGTTGGAAAAGAACAATCCATATCAAAAAGAACTCTAGATCAAAAAATCTTAAGCTCTTTCTAGGAATTAATTTATTTTTAATCATGATGAAGGTAAATGATGTGTTAACCGAAACGTTTGAGGAAAAAAATATTCTTAAAATTAAAGGTACTTCGGCCAGTATAAATCTTTTTGTTACCTCGACGTTTCGACAAAATTCTTTTGTCCTCATCTGGAGCAAATTCTTTAATTGTTATTTGCTCCTGACGAGGAAAAAATATTTTTGTCGAAACGTCGAAATAATAAAAATATTTATACTGGCCGAAGTATCTTTAATTTTTAGAACTATGAATACCATCCAGGCAACCTTTATCTTCACGATAAAGATTTTCTTATGGAAAAGGTGTAAATTTATTAATGAATTTGAATGTCGTTCAAGCAATCTTCATCTTTAATTGATAGAATGATATTGAGATGTCGTTTGGCTGGAAATAGTATATTCCGCGGTATAGATTTTAAAATAATCTCAAAGTTAGAATAAAAATAACAAATAAATAATTTATCTCCCTAGTGTAAACAGGTAAACAATTTACAGATTATAATTATAATGGTGGATAGATAGCTAATGTTCTAATACTTATAGTATAAATGCACTTACATGTCTACACGTCTAGAAAGTATTTTATATTTTGAATTTAAAAGTGTCCCAAACCGCTGTAAGGTTATATGCACTCACACTTACATAACAATATTATTTTATTTAAAATTATATTTCATAGATGAAACTATTGTGTTAAGTATATCACCAGATATCGTGACTTCCCTTTATATAACATATTGTTGTTGTACCCGTTGACCGGCTCAAACCTTTTGTAAATTATGTAGGTAATCTTTTTTTTTTTTTCTTATTCTACTCGTCTTAAGTCAGACAGTACTTTATCAAATTATGTTTTTTTATATATATTCCTTAATCTCAATTAAAGCTAATTCTTATCTAAGCTATTTTAATTATTTTACCACGACTGCAATTCAAATATTCATGTATACAAAAAAAAATAAATCAAAACCTTATCTCAACAATTCCAAAATATCATCAGAAATATTTTTTGTAATAATTCTGTCGTATTATATTTTTCAATACTCTGTGTGAGAGCTAGATTTTGAATAGGAACTAACCGGTAGGTAGTTGCAGGTATATTAACCTAAAAATGTTTTGTTTGGCATTCCTACTTTTTTCTTTTCTTGCTAAATGCAATAAATAATTCTTTTGTTGCTTTAAAGAGAGTTGTAATTATTTAAAATACTACAAATTCTCTATCAAAAATAATCAGCATCAGGTAATAATTCTATATATCTAATTCCAAAATCATATCTCTAAATTCTTTTTTATAATATACTAGACGGGTGACCCGGGCTTCACCCCGGGATTGACCCGTGTGCATATCTACCCGAGTGATAAATATTTAGATAAGATTTCTTTTATAATTGTTTGTTATTAGCATTATCTATTTGTTTGCATCAGCATAATGTAATCTAATAATTGATAGAGGGCGCTGTTCGTGAGCTAAGTAGAATAATTTGAATATATATTTTTAATAATTGATTTATATATTTTTTAAAATAGCCTATCGTCTTCCGCGTATTTTTTTACCTATGTATGGAAATTTTGGTTTGAATTAGTGAACTACTGCGAATTTGTATACCGGAATAACAAACAAACATACATACAAACATTCATTTATATATATATATATAGAAGATATGAAGAAATTTTAAGAAAAAAAGTGCAATATGGGATTCGATCCCAAATCGTGGCAGTCGAATATCGACGGTTTTTATCATTCCGCAACTAATAGTTATAATAGTTGGATAAATACTAATCATTAAACAATGAGGGGCAATCAAAGATTCGGTTCATACAACACTGGGAAAGGAGTCTATTAGTAAATTAAATTTAATTGCCATCTATCGTTAAAATTTTACACAAATAAATTTACTGGCAATGCGTTTCTTTAAAATATCATTAAATATTATCTCTACAGACCTTACTGCAATGATATGAGTTATTGAATGAGAGTGCTTGGCTCATCAGTAGTGAACCCTCTCAGCCGTTTCGCCAAATTAATCTCTAGACCGCTCTTCTATTGTATTGGATTGGTTTGGAATATACCCTGTATTTTGGCGAAACCGCTGAGAGGGTTCACTACTGATGAGTCAAGCCCTCTCATTCAATAACTCATATCATTGCAGTAAGGTCTGTAGAGATAATATTTGATGATATTTAAAAGAAATGCATTGACAGTAAATTTATTTGTGTAAAATTTTAAAGGAGTCTATGGTTGAGAGTAACAGAAAGATCAAGGAAATGGTGAAATTCAATATTGGCTGTAACCATTAATTTTACCCCCTTTGTTATCTAAGACATTGTAAAACTAGAAAAGCTGAAGCAATCATTCTCTCCCGGTCTAGAAGTAAAAAAAAATCAAGCAAATTGGCTTTAAAATATTGGCTTACGGTAACTGTTTTAAATGGTTGTAAATATTTTTGCAAACCAATGTAGCAATCACCCTTTTTTTAAATAATAAAATAATTTGTAGAATATATATAGTATATTGAGAAAAGAATAGAAAAAATAATAAATATTATAAACTTTATCAAATTGAATGCTGACGACCTCATTTAAATTTTACAACAATACACCTATATTTTTGGAACAACATGACAATGGGTCAAATTTAATTAGGGTAAATGTATTTATTATTCATTGATATTTTGAAATTCAAATCGATTATAACTCATTTATATTTGTTTTAGAATTAAAAGACACATATATAATATACTATTATTATATAAAATATATTTTATATATTTACACACAATATATACCAGGTCTATTAGTATGAAACGCGAAAATGGGCGCCAGAGGCCGCTGTGCAACTTTATTTGAGCCGACGGTGGCGCTGTTGTAGGCGTTTTGTTCTTTGACTCATGTGGCATCAGCATGCGTGCAGTTTTAGAAAAATTCAAATCGTGAAAATTTTCTGGAGCCCGTGAAAAATGGCGATTTCCGAGCCAAAAAGTGCCCATTTGCGGGACGTTTTGTTGTTCGCCTTCAACTGGAAGAAAAGTGCCACTGAAGCATACTGAATGCTCGAGAAAGTTTACAGCGACCACCCTCTGAGCAATTCGCAGTGTTACAGGTGGTTTAAAAAATTCCAAAGTGGCGATTTTGAACTTGATAATGAACCACATGGAAAACCGCCCCAAAAGTTCGAGGACGCTGAACTGCAAGCTTTTTTGGATGAGGACAGTACACAAATGCAGGAGAAACTCACAAAACAGCTCCAGGTGTCTCAAGGTGCTGTTTCTCTACGTTTAAACAGCCTCGGAATGAACCAAAAGCTTTCCAGATGGGTCCCCCACGAGTTGAGCGAAAGGCAGCAATAACGGCGTCTGGTAACCTGCGAAGGGCTGCTCGCCAGGCATGAAAAGAAGTCATTTTTGCACCGAATCGTAACTTCTGATGAGAAATGGATCCACTTCAGCAATCCTACGCGCCAAAAGTCGTGGGGCCTGCCCGGCCAATTTCCAAAACAGACGCCTAGGCCCAATCGCTTCGGAAAAAAGGCAATTATTTGCATATGGTGGGACCAGACCGGCGTAGTATATTTCGAGCTCCTGAAACCTGGCAAAATGGTCAATACTAGTCGCTACGAACAACAAATGCACAGTTTGAGAGAGGCGTTGAATGAAAAAAGACCAGAATGGCGTGAAAAGCACAACAACCTGATACTGCAGCATGACAACGCTCCACCCCACAACGCTACGGTGGTCAAAAACACCACAAAATACTTGGGCTGGGAACTCTAACCCCACCCGCCGTACTCACCAGACTAGCGCCGTCGAACTACCACCTTTTCACATCTTTAGGACACGCCCTAAAAAAACAGGAATTTTCGAACTCAGACATACTCCGAAAATGACTTGTTGACTGGTTCGACTCAAAAGGAATAGAAATTTTCTGACAAGGAATTCGAAAATTGCCTGAAAGGTGGTCCGAGTGTATAGCTAATCAGGGCAGTTACTTTGAATAAAAAAAAATTTGTTGTATGGAATTGGTGAACTTTTGAATTCACTGAAAATTTTCGCGTTTCATACTAATAGACCTGGTATAGGATCAACAAACTCGCTATATCACCAGCTTTGGCAAATTTGGAAAAAAATACTTTAAGAACATAGCATCCCACGATGGTTATAACCATGTGTTTATCTTATTCTTGAAATGAACCAGGCGATAAGGTAGATGGATCTCTTTTATATAAAAACGAGCACAATCTTTCGGGTAAAAACCCTTCTACAGGCGGCTATCTCATAACCGATGATAGCCGGTGATAGCCGCCTGTAGAAGGGTTTTTACCCGAAAGCTTGTGCTCGTTTTATATAAAACACACCTATCTTCCTTATCGCCTGGTTCTTTTCAAAATTTACTAGGAAGAGTTCCTTGCAATCCTATTATATTATTCTTTCATAAAATAATTCAGACACAGATATGGTAAATTTTAGAGTAGAGTTTTGTTTCGGGGTCTAATTTGGTGATAAAAATTATGAAATATGTTAATACACGGAAAGAAAAAAAATATGTTCTTATATCTTTTGGTATCTTTCAAATCGAAATGGTTTCTTTCTCGATTTAAAAATCAATGTTAAGTTTTAATATCAATTATTTTCTTCCGGGTATATAATAATTTTATTTAAATTAGATTTTATATATAAAACTTATTAAACATCGTATTTATTTATATAAAGCATTTAACATCGAGAAAATATATGGAATTTTATTATGCTATATTATTTCCATGTTGTTGAGTGTTGACTTGATTAATATGGATATAAAAAATTCAAAAATAGAGTAATATAATTTCTATTATATTTAAAGTATTTCTATTATAACACCAAAAATTATCTTTATTTTTATTATTAAAATATTAAATAATATTAAATATATGATAAAATATTGGTAAAATAAATGATATTTTGATCCAATATATGCCTTTTTAATTAAAAATTTAAATATATTTGGATTAACAATGAAAATGTTGTTATTAAAAGTTATTATATATATTGTTATTAATATGTAATTTTTTTTTTCTCTTAAAAGTTCCAAATATATATATTCTGCAAACAATATTCATTTTTCTTAAACTCTTTTCATATCTGAGGAAAATCTTTTAATATATAATGACAAAATATTTAAAATGTTTTATTCTATTGTGTTGATTAATTTGAATTGATTTTTAAATCTATGAAAATATTCTTGCAATAGGTTATATTAATGAAAAATTAATTCTCAAAGTTTATATATATTTGACGATTATATGCCGATATTTATTTGTTAGGTATAGCGATGCTATTCATAAACACAAATACGATGATCAATTATAGAAAAATATGTTTATAAAGCAAAATATATCATTAATAAATAATTATGATATCTCTAAAGTATGTGTTTCAATATAAATTTGTGAATATAATAGCAAAAACATAACCTAGTAACCTTTTGGTCTGGAAGCTAACGGTAGCTCGGCGGTTGCTAGGTGATATGACGTCACTACACAGCGCCATCCCGTGACCAAAAGTGGAAGCTGATTTGGGTAGGGGCTGTTTTGATGGAGCCAGGTTTTCTTTCCGCAGAGCAAAGGTAAGTCCTTTTTCAACCTTTTTCTACATAGATCGGTTTCTAAATTACAATCCAACCTTGCGGCAAAACAAACATTAACATTATATAGCAGTCGAATTTTTAAAAAACCTTGAAATCATTTGATCACTTAATCTTGATAAAATTGGCGCAGTATTATGTTATTAGTTGGAAAATATTTGCTCTATTTTTTAAATAATCGTTATATTTAGTACATATTTGCATTAGAAAAATGGTTGTATTCCTTAATGTTTAATTTGATAATTGATATATTTAGAAACATTAATGATTCGTTATTATATTACAAAGTAAAACTATATAAAATACGATGTTATTACATAATAAATATATTTCGAATAAAGGAATATGTCATTAGTGTGTATTAAATATTTTAGAATGTCAATTTTGATCGAAATTGCTTTTTTCCCCTAATTTGTAGCATGCAAATGATGTCAAAATCAATTTTATGCAAAATACCCCAAGGCTACAAGAACCACAACAATTTTTTCATCTGTTTAATAGAAAATATTTTTTTATACCGCGATTTTATAAAAATAAATATATTTCAAAAAACGAAATATATAAAAACTATCATTTTATTTAAAAAATATAATATAGATTTAATATATCATTCATTCGTATAATATTTCAAATTAAGTTGTTAGTGTGTTCTCTTTTAAAATATATTTTGTAAAAAAATAAATAAAATTAGACATATTCATTTTCCTTTAAATGTATTTATTTTTGAGAGAGAAACATGAATTATAAAAATTAAAATTGAATAGATATAGACTTTAAATATAACCAATATTTTCATTTGCTTTTTATATAGCAAATATTATTTTGATATATGTATGTGTGTAACTTGAAGTAATAAACAATTATTCCTATTCGAAATATATTTTCTTAACCAAATATATTGAATATATTTTACTAAAATAAAAGATATTTTTAATTGTCGTTAAATTATAAAATAAATTTAGTTTTTAAATCTCTTAATTCTTTGTTTATATATAATCGATAAATGTAATATATAATTTTGTGAATGCTATAAATTTAATATTAAAACAACAATTTAAAAAATATCTAATTATAATTATGACTTGAATTTATATAAAAACGTTTATTATAGATAAATTAAATTTTAGAAAAATCCTATATTTTAAATTAAATTTTAAAAAATACACTCGTAATTATTTCTCTAATAATAAATTTCAATATTTCTCTCTATGATAAATAAATTATCGAAGAACTATTTCATATGATGATGATGAAAAAATTGTATCGTCTGGTAACAATTTAAATAAACTTGGAAGATTGATTATGGGTCAAAGGATAGTAATTAAAGTGGTCGTTTGTAATGAATGATGTTCTGTCGTGTTTGGTTGGATTAGGCTGGGGTTGGTTCATTAGGAAATGTATAAATTATTACTTAAAAAAAAAAAAACATATCTTATGTTCGTTTGCTTTCAAATGTATGTCCAACTTCTTCTTGTATCAATAAAGTAATGATTTATTTGATAACAAAAGATAGATTAAAAACCAATAAAATATTATTTTAAAAACAATTAGAGAATAAGATACTATTCGTTTTTTAATAAACATTTAATATTTAATAAATATCATAGAATAACACGATTTAATACGAATTTAATTTTTTACCTATATTGATACATTTTCTAAATGAGTATTTCTACTGTTATTTTAAACTTTAATCAATCCTTTCCTTATTTATAAACACAGAGTATTAATTCAAATAATAGGTTTTATAAACTGAACAGCTTTCCCATAACATACAATATTAAAGTCGTCTGATATAATAAACTAGCCAAATCGCTTGCATAGTTCATCTATGATGAATTAAAAACATTAGAAATATTTATTCATATATATTTATTTTCGCGAATTGTTAAATATATATATCAATTCTTAATCCCTTATATTTAATATATTTTTAATATTATAGAATTCACGATAAATGATTCCTATAAATTGTTCTTTATTACAGAATAGAGTTTTTTTTTTTAATATTGATAATTGAGTCTTGGGTGTGGGGTACACACAGAACCTAATTATTTGTTGACTTTATTGATTCCAAGAAGATTGATCAAACATTATCTTTATTGATTTACAAGAGAGATAACAAAAGAAACATTATAAACAGAGTAAACAAAAAAAAAAACTTATCTTCTTCCTACGGTTAGCGCTTATTTTCTTGTGATCCTACACTCTTTTTGAACAATTGATAAATAACAAATGAAGACATAAAGACGCAAACGTTTCTCTTTACAAATAAATAAAACTTCTACTGTACTTACTGCGATGAAAAATATATTAGGAGGGCTTGGCTCATCAAACCTTCCCAGCGGTTTCGCCAATTTAATCTACCAGACAGCTTCCTTAGAGCTTTAATACTGTATTGGATCATTCTGCTTTTAATGTATTATACTGTCTACATTCGTTATATATAGATAGCGTGTTATTGCTTTGTGTTGATCAATAAATATATATTTTTTAAAAATATATATACAACAGTATTAATTGAGATTATGTTTGATTATTGAGCTGTGTTGTGTGTTATATAAGAAAATAAAATAATTAGGTGTAGATATTGAAAACACTTAGCTGTGGAATAACAGTATTTATTATTCAAAACTGATATTTTATTTGAGCCAATTGAAAAAAAGCACGGAGGTAGATTAACGAGTGGTATAAAACCGTTAATTTATCCGATAGCTACGAACCGGGATCGAATCCCGCATTGGTCACTTTTTTCTGAATAAAATAATGTTCCAATGGCCCTCGATTCTTGAACAAGTCCAAACCAACATTGAGTGAAAGTAACCAAACGGGAGCTCTGGCAAATTTGTTAGTGCAGAAGTATTGTGTAGACATGTAATGTACTTACAGCTAAAACCGTCTCCAACTACCCACCCTGATTATCATGGCCTGCACCACGCCCGTGTACAAGGGATAACAATAAAAAAAGAGTATAGCGAACGAAAACTCGTAAATTATGATTATAAATTAATGATTAGTTGAAAAAGATAAATATTAAAAAAAGCAAATATAACATATATTAAAGAAAAATTCTTTTTTTTTTTCAAAAATAATTTCCCCTGAAGGGTACTAAGAGAAACCTAGGTCCATAGTTCGCTCAAATACTTCAATCAAGATTTCATCTTTTTTGTCGGAAATATGATCAATACAGCGCAATGTAATAATCAAGCGGTATGGTAGATTAAACTGGAGAAACCGCTGGGAGGGTTCAACACTGATGAGCCAGGTCCTCCCTTCAATTTTTCAATCGCAGATAGGAGAGAAGAAAATTGTTTCAATCAGAAAAAACGTAATTTTGACGTTAACAAACAACAACAAAAGCTTTATTAAGACAATTCAGTTTTACACGGATTCTCCAAGCACAGAAATGTAGGGTACATACAAGAATAGCAGTATTAACAACAACATAAGTACCTGTTATGAACCTTTGGTCTTATACAACTTCTCCAAGTAGAAGAGGGTATATACAATAGTTACAATAATGCTATTTACAATGTGTCAAGGGAGAGAGAAGCAAGAAAGGGCTTGCTGGGGAACTAGAGTATCTCTTGAGGAAAGATCTCGCGACAATAAAGTTGAGATATTCAGCAGGTTAAGAAAGTATCCAAGGTGGTTGGTGCGAATGTTTAGTTCTCCATATAAATTATCTCCAGTCCATTGTGTATCTTGATCGTGATATATATATTCTCTAGTTGGAGTTCGTTAGGAGGTCGATACGTAAAGGTTATACAAGTCAGCAATGAATCTATGCTTGGGTTCATTTTAAGTAACCGAAATCCAATTAGTGTTCTCTTCAACATTGTCCAGTATGTGTTTATTTTTGTTATAAATTCCCACAATGATGTCTTCAGAGCTTCTTCCCTGACCCGAGATTTTTCTGGAAAGTGATTGGTAAACCTGGAAATTCTCGATCTCGAGTTTTAGAACAAATTGGCACTAAGTTTCCGTTATTGCAAATATTTCAAACTGCTTTACATATTCAATGAAAGGGAAAACGTAAATTGGAAAAATTCCAATACATAATATTTACATAATTGTGACCAAGTTTTAATAGTTGTTAAATAATTTTGACGTTAATAGTTTTCAAAATTCAATAAATTATGGCGTGCTAGATCATTCTATATAGTAAATGGAAACAATGAATATTATATATAATTAGTTAAAATAGTAAACACAAAGCTTAAAAAGATGATAAAAATTGAAAAATATCGTTAAATATATATATATATATATATATATATTCGAAACTATTTTAAAAGCGTAAGATTCTTTTTGAAATTAAACAATTTCTACTGCCCTTACTGCAATGGAAAAATTTAAGGGAGGGCCTGGCTTACGCTTTTAAAATAGTTTCGAATTTTGATAACAGATGGTGCGCAAATGTATCGTAATATATATGTATCTATTTGAAATATATTAATAGAGAGGATGATTTATATTTATCTCAAACAATATTTAATATCATCGAAGTGAGATCTCTGCTATGTGATTTTTTTTCAATTTATATATAAGGAAGGAAAGAGATTAATTTGGAAATGATTTGCTAGTTTGAGGAAGCTAATTGTGAAAATAATCGCAGATACATCGACGAAAATTTAACTTATTGATTACCTCACGTTTTGGCTATTCGCTGTCACCTTCTTGAAGAGTAACATGTTCTCCGGAATTCTGTGTTCTACAGTACTGAACTGTATAATAGAAACTCTAAATCCAGAGCCTCTTCTTCCTGAGGAAGTTGGCAGTGTGATTCCAGAACGTCAGGACACAATGAAAAGACTTATATTGGGTTGATGTAACGGAATGTTCTTCTTACGAGATTTATGATTTCTCGATTTATTAATTCTCTCCTAGAAGGCTAGAATGTAACTGGAGATTTATAGAAATGTAGGACTTTAAATAGATCTTATCACAGAATTTGTATTCCATTTGGATAACATCAATTCAGGCAATGACTTCAATGAGTATCATTTATTTAGCCATGTGACATGCCAACTTTCGAGTGAAATACCTCTAGACGAGACAATCTCACCAACATAAGGCAATGAAAAATGAAATGTTCACATTAGTGATCTAGATCCCCGTCGAGAAGCATTTTTCTCTAAATATCTCCTGTTATATGGTTAAATAAAAGAGTAGATCTTCCTATTAGTGGTCTATACCCGTCGAGAAGCATTTTTCTCTAAATATCTCCTGTTATATGGTTAAATTAAAGAGTAGATCTTCCTATTAGTGGTCTATACCCGTCGAGAAGCATTTTTCTCTAAATATCTCCTGTTATATGGTTAAATAAAAGAGTAGATCTTCCTATTAGTGGTCTATACCCGTCGAGAAGCATTTTTCTCTAAATATCTCCTGTTATATGGTTAAATAAAAGAGTAGATCTTCCTATTAGTGGTCTATACCCGTCGAGAAGCATTTTTCTCTAAATATCTCCTGTTGTAAGGCTAAATAAAAGAAGAAATAGATCTTATAATATTAGTTGTCTACACCCATCGAAAGGCCTTTTGCTCTAAAGCTCTACTGCTATAGGAATAAGTAATCTTTATACCCGTTGCAATAGTTTTAGATATATTTTGACATTTGACGACAAATCTAGAAATTTCGTGACTCTTTATGTGCCGCAACACGATCTTCAGGAAACATTGGTTTAGAGTCCCATACAGCCGTATTCCTATTTCTTATGTATGTCTGGGCTTTACATGGTCATTTTTGTCTCTTAAATTGATCCATTAACCTTCTACCTAAAATAACCATAAGACTCTTCCTGCTCAGTTTTTTCTTTTCTTCAAATAGGAGTTTGACTGTTTTTGATCCCCATTTCCTAGCAGACGCCAAATGAAGCCAAGTGGGCACGTCATGTAATTTGAGTCACGTGACGTGATCGTCTACACGCAATCACGTGACCACGTCACGTGGACACACCGCGGCAGTTAAAACAATTGACCAAAGAAATGGCTTTCTCTTCAATTTACAAGTAATAAACTGCCCATTACACTATGGATTTTATGACCAGCTTTAATCATTTTCTTAAAATTATCAATTTTAAAAGTGCGTAATATGGGTTTATTTATAATATATATTTATGTTCGCGCCTATTCCTTCTCCTCCTTCAATGCCCTCTTCTACTGAGGGTGGCTGGCCAAATGGTATCTCTATATCTCCCTCCTTCAGTACCTTCCACTACTGAGAGTGGGCCACATGATCTCTCCATACCTCCCTCCTTCAAGGCCTTCCTCTACTAAGGGTGGGTCACATGGTCTCTCCATACCTCCCTCATTCAAGGTCTTCCTCTACTAAGGGTGGGCCACATGGTCTCTCCATACTTCCTCCGCCATCCTCTTCATCTCCTCGTAGGTTTGTCTCCAGTCCATTGTTTTAGATCGTCTATATAGCCCCGTCGTCTCCTTACCCTCGATCTCTTTCCCCGGAGCTTTCCTTCCAACACTGTCAGCAATAGGTGTTCGTATTAAAACTGATTAAAATAGTTTTTATCTTATATATTACAATTGAAAAAGCTTTAACTATGTTGAGTTTCTACTTATGAAGCTCAGGATCTATAAACTCGTAGGAGTGTTTATATATAATACTTACATTCTATATAGCGTTATAAAGCACCGTAATAGACTCCAGTATACCCCGGCTGAGATCTACCCAATACAATAATGGAGAGGTTTGGTACATTAACGCTGGGGGATTCTATACTGGTATGCCTGTCGGGATATTATTCTCATTGCAGTAAAAACGCACACTCGCATAGTTTGATTTCGAAGAAAAAAAAACGAGAAACAGTTTCTAATCAAACATGAAGCTGTCGCGATAATGACAGAATGTGTATTTATAATGATTATATATACAGTAGAACCTCCCTGTAAAAAGGACACCTAATTTCAAAGCCAAACTGTCCTTTAGATAGAGCTATCCTCTTACCGAAGAGTTGTTAAATTGTAAAAATGGTAATTTTTCAAATAAAAATTATCCTTTATAGAGAGGTGCCCTCTAGCGTGAGTGTCCTCTCATGGAGGTTTTCCAAAAAGTGTACGTATTTACATTTAAAACAAAAGAGCGCATTTCAGATGACAGAAGACTCTCTAGTAGAACAAAAATAAACTAAACGTTAATTTAAAATTTCCATAATATTAGCCAACACAATTTATTGATAAATCAAAATAAACACCGCCTGAACCAAGCAGACTAGAGCCAACTGCCTGCATATGTTCGTGGTTGGGTTTTCTTGATTTATAAAAAAAAATTGGGTTAATTAAATAAAAAGGAACAAGTTATATTAACGTTTAGTTAATTTTTGTTTTACTAGATGGCGCTCTGTCATCTAAAATGCTCGTGTCAGCGGTCAGGATATGCCTTTTCTTTTGTTTTTAATACACTGTATAACAAAAAAAATCGACGCACCAAGAAGAAGTTGTCAGATTAGGACCAAAGTTGGTGTATGTAAAGAGCATGTATAGGGGAAAAACGATTAAAATTTCAGAACAATTAAATGTTTTATTTCAGAGTTTGATCGTCACAAATTGAGAATGTCAATATGTCGTTGTACACCCACTTTGTATTCGTATTTTCATATAAATCGGACAACTGCTTCTTGGTGCGTCGATTTTTTTGTTATAGAGTATATATATAGTAAAGAGAAAAACACAGCCACATCAACTAGTAGTTTTTTTCAACTTTTGACGTTTCAATGACTTCCTGTCACTCTCTTCAGGGGAATGATTAATTTGAATCTTAGTTCTACTTATATACATACACGCTTTTATGTAATACATGTAAAGCGTCACATATCTACATATATAAAGTATTCATATATGTGTGCGAAAAGGTTCAGGTACGAATATTAAAAAATAAAAAAGGCATATCCTGAACACTCACACGAATACCTTAAATGGCATAACGCCATATATAATGGTAGGGTATGTTTCTATATAATTAAATATGTTGAAAAAGTTATATATATGATATTAAAATATTATTTTATTCAAAATTATATTTCATAGATACGAATACTCTGTTGAATCGACCGCCAGAGGTCATGCTTCCCCTATAAAAACTCATTGTTGTTCTTCCCCAATGGCCGGCTCAAATCTTTGTACATTATGTAAATAATATTTTGTTTTCCTTGTTCCATTCGCCTTAAGCCAGGAGGTACTTTTATTCAAATTATGTTTAATATATAATTCTAAAGGTCAATTAAAGAAATCTCCGATCAAAACCATTATTATTTTTATTTCAAGATTTAACCACGACTGCATCACCATTACCATAATCTCAACAATTCTAAAATACAACAGAAATCTCTTTTATTTTTATAAGATACTAGTGGACCCGGCCACGCCTTGCTGTGGCTAAATTGTAATATGTTAAATTAACATTATACTAAACTATTCAGTACAGTAAAGTCAATATTCACTTATAAAGATAAAATGTATATGTATTGTATATTGTATATGTTATTATATGTATTGTTTTTTGTTTTCGAGATATTCTAATAGAACGTTCTCACATTTTCTGTAAAATATTTATATATGCACAAACACAGAATATTATCACTACGTCTTAATTTCGCTATATTTATTGCTATAAATATTATTCTAAAATAATTCGCCAGAAATCGTCCTGATAGTATACTACACAGCGAACCCGGCCACGCGTTGCAGTGGCTAAATTGTAATATGTTGAATTAACATTATACTAAACTATTCAGTACAGTAAAGTTAATATTCACTAATAAAGATAAAAATGTTTTAGCCGATCTAAAGCCCAACGGGATTGAGAATGGAACGTTAGGTTAATATTTGAAAGTGATTTTTATATATATAGACAATATAGCCCTTCATTGTAATCATTGATTATAATCACTGCATTAATAAATGTCAGTCTTCCCAGTATTCTTTTACCTATGTATGGATATTTTGGTTTGAATTAGTGAACTACTGCGAATTTGTAGACGAATGACCCGGGCAACGCCCGGGTTTACACGATTAAATGTATATTACATATGGAAGATGGACGTAGTTCCCGGAGGGCACCCGCGAGGTCACTCTGCCCCCGCGCAACTGTCCAACCGGGAGCGCCCCGCGCCGTCAAAATCGTAACGCGTTCTAGAGGGCGCTGCTCGGCCGTCAGCCGGGAGATCTCATTTACTCGGCGGGGGGAGGCAGGGAGGTCACGTGCTGCGCCGGCAGCCAATCGTCGCGCGCCGCCATCCCCCGTCTGCCGCGAGAGGGGCGCAGATTGCGAGTGAATTTACGTTTTATTGTAAATAAAAATGCAACGAAAGGTTATTTCTAAAGAGTAATTAGCCATAAACCATCCCGGTAGTATACTAAACATCTTCCCAAAGTTTCATCACGATTGGTTGAGCGATGTAGAAGATTATCACTGACAAACGGACGGACGGATGGACGGACCAACAAACATCCATTTTTATATATATAGATATATAGAAAAATAATTGCAGCAGAATTTTCTTTAGTCTATTTCTTTTCTGTTATTCTAAGAAAAGGTCTCGAAATCGCATTATATACAGGGATATGGTTGTTGTATCGATAAATATGCTAATTATATATGCAAATACCTTTAAAAATAGAATAAAACATTTGTATCAAACGCCTATCTGGTCTGATACGATCATCTCTAAGTCATGGCATTCGGCCAATAAGATGTTTTTTATATATAGAGAGGACCACCTACCAAATTTTGACTCAACTGAAATAGTATATCAAAATATCAAGGATAAACATTCAATACTTTTTCTAGAAAGCTGGACCTCATTAGAAGATGAAAACAGCATTAACCGAAAAATAGACATCCCTCAAATATACTTAAAATTTAAAGCCTCATAGCACACTATCTATATATACATGACAATTTACTGATTTTCAATTCTTAGATTTTGTGAATGTATATATTTATTATTTATATATATTTATATTGTTTTATATATTATTATTATCTTTTTAAAGCATGCTTATTGTAGGTTTCAGATATTTTTAAATTTATAGCAGTTGTACATACTCGTGAATTGATACGCGAGCATCTTAAAAAAAATCTTGTCCCCCGAAGAAATTTGGCGAGTTGCCATACGAAATATTTGAAAATAAAACTATATGTTCCAAAATAAGCATTTTAAAATAATATATTATATATATAAGAAGTCATCTTCTTTGTTATCAATTTGTAAATCCCCATTTTCTAATATCAAATCCCTTTCAAGCCTCTGTAATAAACCTAAAAATCATTATAATAATATTCATAATTTTTTTGAAAATAGAGCATTCTATAAATTTATCTTTAATTTAAAATGCATATATTGGATCAAAATAACATTTATTTTACCAATATTTCAGTTGGCTGAACGCCAACCTTTTACAAGGTATTATAACATATTAATGTGTTTTGAAAATAGAGCAATCTATAAATAAATCTTTAATTAAAAAGGCATATATTGGATCAAAATATCATTTATTTTACCAATATTTCAGTACCAATATACCAACTGAAATATTGGTAAAATAAATTATATTTTGATCCAATATATGCCTTTTTAATTAAATATTAATATGTATCAACAACAAAGTCTGAAGGACCTGTTGAAGGGCGTGACTGCCCGAAAGCTTGTCACACGTTTATCTGAATAAAAATCTTTTCTCCTTAATTTTCATTACTATTTTAAATACTCAATGGAGAAAGTTTTCATGTAGTTCTGAAAGTTTGTTGTTGAAACAATTTTTAAAATATTATAATATCTTGAAAAAGGTTCACGTTCTGCCAAAACAGATATATTGGTAAATAAATTATATTTTGATCCAATATATGCATTTTTAATTAAAGATATATTGATATAATGAATAAGCGGTTTATATATATGACTGCATTAATAAACAAATCATTTTTTGTGCGATCCATAAAATATTTTAAATGAATCAATGTGCGACCTCTGATAAAAAAAAAGTACTTGTACTTCTATAGACGTAAAATTTATATCAGAAAGATGCTTTTTTTTTCAAATTTAAAGTTATCTCTGTATTAATTTTTTTTTTCTAAAATTTTCCAATCAAAAGTTTGAAATGTTATAAATTATTCAGTATAATCATTAAAAAATGTATCGTTAAAAACTTTTAGATTTTTTTAATATCAAATTATTGTACACTCTAGAAGAACAAGCAAGTAGATATATAGTGGCTAGTTTATAAAAAAAAACTGACAAAAGAAAGAGATATTGAATTTCTATGTTTGTCGACAATCCCCGTTAGCGTATCCCCTTACTTTTGGAGCGCTCAAATGAAATGGTTTTTTTCTGTTTCGTTTTTGCCTTTACGGGATTAAACAAAAACACAACCTAGATTGTTTAATATAACATTTTATGGTTATACCTTTTCTATTATTTATTTATTTATAATATATATATATTTTATAAATTTGTTTTTGTGTTCTACTCAAATATATACTAATATCGAGAAATTAATTTAAAAAATAAATTTTTAATATCAAGAAAAATTAAAATTGAAGGAAATTTGAATCTACAATTTCTCTCTCTATATTTTCTTTGAATTTCCAGAATACATTTTTTTTTTTTTGCAATTTCACCGTGGCTTAAAAAATGCCACATTTTTTAATTGGGAAAACATTAAGCCTTAAAATTTTTAGGTGTAATCTTTTCTATAAAATATTAATTTTAGCTTTAGCAAAAACATTATTTTTTTTTTGCTATCAGCGTGCCAAAGGAAAGTGATGTGTGCCAAGTAATTCTGAACAACTAATATGTCTTCATTTCTCTTTAGAATGAAATTCATCTAAGAGAAACAGAGTTACTGTCTTAATAATTGTAGCAAAGTATTTATTATATTTTATCTACAGATTATTTATTTTTGAATAATATATTACACCTACCCCCCGATTTACACGGTAGATACGTTCCTGAGAAAAACGTGTAAATAGAAAATTATTATTTTTTTAAATTAGAAATACAGACAGAGTGTGTCTTGCTTTGTGTGTTTTGCTTTGTTGTTTGTTTTTCTCTTCGGACAATTTTTTTTGGTTAATTATGTAAAATAATGAATTGAACAGGATTGTATATAGCCGATTTGTTGTGATGTAGAGAGAGGTATCGACGCAAATATCCCTGAGTTTGGGATATAGGGTTTCATGATGTTAATAAAATTGTTAAATTGACACAGTGTGCGTGTGTAACAAGACAGCACATAAGCTCGGGATTCCTCGTGAGATGTGTACACAGCGCATGTGTTCAATCACAGTAGCATTTAATATAGTGCGATAAAAACAAAAAAACAAAATCTTATTTGGAAAACCGTGTAAAAGCGAAAACGTGTAAAACAAGTACCGTGTAAATCGGGGGATAGGTGTATTTATATTTTGTTACTCTGGAAATTTCCCTCATTGCTTAACTTGTAACTTATAAATGTTGATTTGTTTTTGTGTCTTAAATAAATTGCTGTATCATCTTGAAGTTTGTCTTTCTGATTTTCTACGTTATAATATATTGATGAGATAGTCTTAAGAAAATGTCTACCTGAGAATATCTCCCTTTTAATGATAGAAGAATGTGTTCTAAGCCGTTAGTTCAGAACCGCTATGATCCGGGATCAATCCCCGCACATATATTAGATACTTTTTATAATTTAAAAGAAATGCTCAAATGGTTCCCCATTCTTGAAAAGTTCAACTCTACCATTAATTGCAAGTAACCACTTTCTGTGGATCAGGAATAACAATGGAGATGTTGCACTACTTATTTGATTGTGCTACTCTGTCTGAGGAAAGACGAAAACTAATTGATAAAACTGGGCAACTTTGTCCCTCATTTCCGGAACTAATTAATGAAATATCAAATAATAGGTATATAACGGTGGAGATATTTGGATTCCACAGGATTATATCCCGGAAAAAGGCCACACAGTGTTCTCCCCATCCCTTGTGAACTGGCGTATCCTGTATAGGGCGAGAGGCCCTAAATAAAGGCTTTTTTGATGTTGTTGTTGTTGTTGAAATGGCACACTTGTAAGTTAAAAGGTCTAACTGCTGTTTACCTTCATAGACATGTGGTGCATTTAGAGTAGAAGTAGTCGTCAACTTCTATTTACCATGATTACCATGGCCTGTACCATGTGTACTAGGAATTTAAAAAAAATGATAGACGAAAGAAAAGCTCAGTCCAAATTGATTAAAAGATCGGAAGATCTATGCTGGCGTGATAAAAATAAACATTAACCAAATTAAAGTATTTTGTTCATAATAAAAAAATTCACGATAATCTGTAATTGGAAAATAGGAAGTTCGGCCAATTTGTTCTACAACCGCCCTCATGTTAGAACAGAAACCTACAGAATATGTACTCTGTACTAGATAATCCTAGAAATGGAAAAAAAGACTTAATTAATGATTCAGAAAGTCAAATAACGTAGAGTCAAGCATGGATTCATTGTTATGACCCGAAGACCAGACGTCTCAAGGGGTCACAATAATAGACCGTTTGCACTATTCCTTCGCCAATCTCCAAATCTAATGAAGAAGAATTTTCAAAATCGCTGATTTTCTTCATAGACTTGACCCAAAACGCCTTTTAAATATATTTTTTTCGAAAATTTGAAGACGAGATGGTGAATCGACGCGGAGGGAAATTCCACTCATGGACAAAACTTAAGGAAGTTGTACCATTTAGCATGTTTATCGGGATTCAGACAATAACTCTAAAAGATATTTGATACACTGTTATTTTATTGAAGATACACGAGATAACCAAGTGTGGAAAAAAATTGCCTCTGATAAAAAAAATATTAAAAAAATAGAGAACCGGGGACATAAAATACTTTTTACTTCCTTATGTTTTGTCCATAAGTGTATTTTTCAAAAAATATAGAGGCGAGATGGTGAATTGATGCAGAAGAAAAATATTTTCGAAGATTACAAGATACATTTTCTTTAATGTATATCCTATAATTCTTTATTTTTTACACATTCCGAAATTAAAACACTGAGAATTTTAAATAAATAAATTTTATTTTCTTCTTCTTTACGAAGAAAATTGAGAACTTAATATGAATAGACTGTGTGTGAAAAAAATATATGAGAATAGGATAAAAAATATAATTTCGAAAATATCAATAAATAGAAAATTCGAAACTTTTATTTTTGTTTCACATTCTAGGATCTTTTATATAAATCCTTTGAAATTGTATTTTGATCTTTTTTGCACACACGTTAAATAATTCAAATAAAGAAAGATGGTATATTGAAAGAAACACCATATATAAACATTCATTGTGTTATAGATAAAGAATTCTTCCTGAATTGAAAATTAGACGAAAAAACATGGTGAAGGAAGACGAGTTTCTTTTATTGATGCATAGGTACAAGCTTTCGGGTAAAAAATCCTTCAACAGGCGAACAATGAAGCGCGACTTATAAGAACTATGGTACAAATGATAGAAAAGAATATATATATAAACAGGAAAGTTTTTGAACTATTTATATGTTAATCTTAACAGAAGACCGATTTTTGAGCAAATTAAATATTAAATCTGAAGTATGAAACATTGTTATAAGAATATAGATATACATTGTTAGAATTCAATTTAGACACAACGTTTTATACCCCGAATATGTATATAAACCTGACAGAGAGAGAATTCTGGTCAAAAATAGAAAAAAATGTTGTTTTTTTTTATATCTTCACCTTTCCGCTAGGTGTCGCAGAAGTATATTAAAGATGACAGTCGAAAGTTAAAATGAATTTTATGTCAAAATATCAAATTGTATTTCAATTGGAAGAAAATTACAATTTTTGTCTTTTATCCGTTCTCTTGAGTCGGATATCCAACGTTTTACGAAATTGGAAATTGATTGAATGGTGCTTGTTTGAGGCAATTTTGAACTAGAAAAGTATTTTCTTTATTGTTAGCTTTATATATATATCCTGCTAGTAGAATATGATCTGGTTTCTATACCCGCGAGTTATATATTGATTATTAAATAAATATTTGAAAATGTTATAAAAGTGAAAAGTTATCTTAAATGAAATACACCTATCCCCTGATTTACACGGTACTTTTTTACACGTTTTCGCTTTTACACGGTTTTCCAAATAAGTTTTTTTTATCGCACTATACTAAATACTACTGTGATTGAACACATGCGCTGTGTACACATCTCACGAGGAATCCCGAGCTTATGTGCTGACTACATATTTTAACCTGTCAATGCATTTTATTTTTATTTCTGTGTACACCTATCCCCCGATTTACACGTTTTTCTCAGGAACGTATCTACCGTGTAAATCGAGGGATAGGTGTACTGTGTTTTAACTATATAATGTCAATTAATATTATTATATATTAATTACATACTTAATTCTAGGCGTTCGAGATGTCGGAATTCATCAATGTTGAAAAATAAAACGGAGATTGAAAAGGAGTATCTTGTGCGAATTTTATTAGAAAGTTGTCTACAAGCCTGTAGAAGGACGTCCGAAAGCTTGCTAATAAAATGCACACAAGAAACTCCTCTTCAATCTCCGTTTTATTTTTCTATTTTAACTCGAAGAGTTTATTTTAGTCAATTCATCAAGATTAATTAAGGATTCAGAAATCATATAACGTAGAGTCAAACATGAATTCATTGTTATGACCAGAAGACCAGACGTCTCAAGGGGTCACAATAATAGACTGTTTACGCTATTCCTTCGCCAATCTCTAAATCTCATGAAGAAGAATTTTAAAATTTTAAAAATGAATCATCATCATTTACCTAACGCCAAAATAGAGCGCTTTATAAACATGTTTATTATTCAAATTATTGATTTTGATGTAGATAAACATTATATGAGAAATATATGATACGACATAGTTAAAACTATATAAGAACTGGATAAGTAAATCTCAAATTTTTGATTGACAAAGATATCGACTTTCATTTATATATAGATTGATGTTTAAATAAAAAGGCATATAATGGATCAAAATATCATTTATTTTACCAATATTTCAGTTGGCTGAACGCCAACCTTTATCAAGGTGTTATAACATATTAATGTGTGTCTTGATAAAGGTTGGCCTTCAGCCAACTGAAATATTGTTAAAAAAAATGATATTTTGATCCAATACATGCCTTTTTAATTAAAGATTTATTTATGGATTGCTCTATTTTCAAATAGATAGATGTGTAAATTAAATTTTATTGCCATCTATCGTTAAAATTTTACACAAATAAATATACTGGCAATGCGTTTCTTTTTAAATATCATCAAATATTATCTCTACAGACCTTACTGCAGTGATACGAGTTATTGAATGAGAGGGCTTGGCTCATCAGTAGTGGACCCTCTCAGCGGTTTCGCCAAATTAATCTCTAGACCGCTCTACAATTGTATTGGACTAGTTTTGTTATATACCCTGCATTAAGCGTATTTACGCATGTTTGGCCTTAAATATCCATTTCTTGATTTCTCAAGAAGCCTCTGGGGCCAAAAGAGTTTTGGTCGCAGTAGTACAGCCCACACCACGCTATTGAGGGACAACAGCTCGAAGCGTGTTCGTGGTTGCCTTTTCTTGATTTATCAAGAAAATAAGTTGCCTAAATATCAGGTTAAATCAACGTTTAGTTTATTTCTGTTCCACTAGATGGCGCTCTGCCATCTAAAAAAACGTTCATGTTAGTGATCAGGATATGCCTAATTTGTTTTTAATATAGAAAAATGATTATTAAAAATGATTCTCCTTTTGAAACGTTTCATTTAGAGGCCTGCATATTCTATATACAGTTACGAGCGTCATTCCTCATCTCCTAATCAATCAACTCTGTCACCGTTTGCTTTTTTTTTTGGAATGGCGCCCTCCTATTGGTTGGCTACGATCACGCCACCTTTGCCCCCCTTTCATGCCTCCCCCACTCGCTTTTTCGTTTTTGTAACTATTGTGTTGGAGCGGGTCGCTCCTTAAATAAATGCATATATTAGTTAATAACTAAATGGAATCCTCTCTTTCTTTTTCCCAGTATGAGACGCCTACAGAAGCCAACAGTACATAGACAGATAAAGCACATAGGCTATAGTTATTAACTAATATATGCATTTATTTGAGGCGCCAATTTATAATTGTAACAAATAGTATTTGAATAAAAACATTCAATCGGGTAAAACACGGGCGTTGCCCGGGTCATTCAGCTAGTTTAGATATATTAGCAAATTTACACGGGCTATTTTATAATAATAAAATAATTCCCTCTACTGCCCTTACTGCAATGCGAAAAGTATTCTCCACCCTGCTGGACATTTAAGTAAAATAGATCTGCAGAATATTCGATCGGTATGGTAGATTAAACTGGCGAAACCTCTTGAAGGGTTCACCACTGGTGAGCCAGGCCAACTTAATATGTTCACAACACAGAATGGATAGTAGGAGTTTGTTTCATTTGAAAATTAATATATATCGATACATTGGGTGATTACTTCTCTATTAATATCTATGCAACATTGTTTTGCGTGAGGATAATTTTCATTCATCAGAAATGGCACCTCTCCCTTTAAAAATAATTCCAGTACAAAACTTAATGGTGGTGGTGTCTTGTCCATGGATAATATCAGATCGGTCCGTCCACCCTCTTCACAATACCGGCTAATCGAGGTGTCTTGTCCACTTTCCATGGAAAGAGGGGGTGTCATTATTCCGTTAGTCAGCCACATTTCAGAATTCCCTGTACGCCTTAACAGTTACCGTAGAGGGTCGGGGCTTACGACACCGTACTACAGGGCAGTCCCTTACTTATGCTGCTTCTCCCGCCCGCCACATAGAGGAGGATTTCTGGGCGGAATGGTAATGATAAAGCATGAGATACGACACCAATATTATGCAAATCCAGGCAAAATTCCAATATGTGTACAATGGTTTGGAAATTTTTAAATGCATTTTAAAGGGAGAGGTGCTACTTTTGATATATGAATATCATATTCCCGGAACTTTATGTTGTATTATAGCCTGAAACTCGGCCTGGCTACTCCACCAGCTCGAACACCTGTTCCACCTATTCGACCTATTTTACACTGGCCCGCAAAATTAAAGGAACAACATATTTTTTCCATATATCTCAAATTTTATCGAACATTTATCAATGAAATTTTATATACAAATTTATTATTTCATTATTGATTAAAATACCCGAAATCAAAGAATTCTAACACGTATTTTATGCAAATTAGCCGGTCAAACAATGATCTTCTTGCAGTCAGTGCATAAATATCTTGGAAATTGTTGTTAATATGGGGTGTGATCGCCTTTAACTGATAGACAGGCTCTACATCGGTGACCCATACTAAGAATTAGGGAGTTTATAAGCTCCTGTGGAATCAACGCCCACTCTTTTTTAAAAGTGTGTTTCTAGCTCATGAGTGTTTCTAGGAGGGGGTTGGAGGGATTAGATCCGCCGTCCTAGGTTGTCCCATACATGCTCAATGGGATTTAGGTCTGGGGATCGAGCTGGCCAATTCATCCGAGCAATTGCATGGTTTTGGAGAAAAGTGTCGACCACATCAGCCCTATGTGGACAGGCATTATCATCTATTAGAAGAAAGTTTTCTCCCATATCAACTGATACAATACGCAGAAGGCTTCACATAAAGGGCCTCTATGCTCGACGAACCATTATTTGTGTGCCGTTGACACCACCTCAAAAGAGAGCAAGGGAACCTTGGCGCAGACAACATGTCGCTTGGAATCCAGATGAATGGAGCCATGTAATGTTCACTGATGAGTCCAGATTCTCTCTAAACAGCTATTATCGTCGTGTCTTTGTCTGGAGAGAGGTAGGAACCAGAAATAATCCCCGAAATATGGTTGAAAGGGATCCCTACAGAAGCCAATGTTTTATGGTCTGGGCTGGAATCTTCTTGGGCGGTCACACAGCACTCCACATTTTCGGGCAAGGAACCCTGACTGGACAGAGGTATCGGGACGAGATCTTGGCAGCATATGTGATGCCTCAATCATTAGAAATGGTAGAAAACCTTCTTATAATGGATGATAATGCCCGTCCATATAGGGCTGGTGTGGTCGACACTTTTCTCCAAAACCAGGCAATTGCTCGGATGAATTGGCCAGCTCGATCCCCAGACCTAAATCCCATTGAGCATGTATGGGACAACCTAGGACAGCGGATCTCATATCTCCAACCCCCTCCTAGAAACACTCATGAGCTAGAAACACACTTTAAAAAAAGAGTGGGCGTTGATTCCACAGGAGCTTATAAACTCCCTAATTCTTAGTATGGGTCGCCGATGTAGAGTCTGTCTATCAGTTAAAGGCGATTACACCCCATATTAACAACAATTTCCAAGATATTCATGCACTGACTGCAAGAAGATCATTGTTTGACCGGCTAATTTGCATAAAAACAGTGTTAGAATTCTTTGATTTCGGGTATTATAATCAATAATGGAATAATAAATTTGTGTATAAAATTTCATTGATAAATGTTCAATAAAATTTGGGATAAATGAAAAAAATATGTTGTTCCTTCAATTTTGCGGACCAGTGTATAACACCTCTCGTTGGGTGTTAAGAAATCTAACCCGCCCCTGTACTGATGAGGGTCAAAGACCGAAACTATGGTATACAGGTTGGTTTTTGTCTGAATTTGGTGAAACAGGTGTTGTACCTCATTCTTTAACATCAATATTACCTTATATAACTTCCATAGCATATTCTCCAAATACAATAGACTCATTCTAGAATCTCCAAAGACAATAATAGCATAAACAGAAGAATTGATCTACCCCAACAGTTCCAGCATATTCAACGCAGATGATGCCAACCCCCATTGAAACTGTACCCTCTACAACTACCACTATTTTATTTTTGATTTTTTAAATGTATTTCTCTGAATCTCTATTGTATCTGTTAGACGCCTTTGCGGAGCCAGTGGCCTGAATGAAGCGCGACCGAGCGAAAGCATGCCTCCCGATACCTTAATAAAGAAACTCTGCAAATATTTTAAATTTATTTAAATTAATCATAATATTATTTGCATCAATATTTCAAGTACAAATTACCTTTTTTAATAGGGTGAATGTATTTTTAATGTATTTTTAATGGGAGAGATGCCACTTTTAGTATATTAATATCAATATGCACGACAAACAGCAATATTTTGCAAAATAATAAATCAGAAGAAAACACGCGTTGAAGTAATATTATTTTATAGCCTCATCTTATTGGCTGGTAACACGCAGCCAATCAAATAATTCTCTCATCGTGATATATTTTGATAGGAATTCTTGGATAATCCGCGCGTGAAATGTTATTGGAAAATCTGGCTACACTACGAGCATGCGCACATCCTCCTCTCTACCAATCGAATATTTACAAAATTACAATAGTAAATAAATAGTGGTTACTCGTCAAATTTATTGATTTTTATTTTTCTGTGACTTTTTTTTTCCTCAATTTAATACGCGTTCATGCTTACAAAATTTATTTGTTCTCATATTGATAAATTTGTAAGTTTTTTTTAACCTTAAAGAAAAATTTAATTTTGAATTATATATTTTAAAATAATCTTTTTTTCCATGTTTTATTTTGTAAATAATGTTTTTTTTTGTATAGTTGTTTGTGGTTCTATATTTGATTTTATTATTAATATTGTTCGCGCCTTTATTATTTGATTGTTTTTTTTTTAATAGGATACTTTGATTTGAAACCCAAATAGAGAATTTTCTATTTGAGCACCTTTTACAAATGATTTTTATTAAATGTTTGGCCTCTCTCTCTCTTTCCACTCTCTCATCAACAGCCCATAAGGACAAAAATCCTGAGACTGCACCCTCCACCAGCATTCCGGAATATTCCAATGCCCAAAATGAAAAGTCTCCTAAGTACGCTAAGGATTTGGTCGAAGAGCTTTTTTATAAACTGGGCTCTCAGGCAGTCCTACGTCCCCTAGATTATGACACAAAGACAATAGTATAGGCGGTCTTTGACAGCCAAGATAGGGAGGAATTCCTGGTCAGCCTTACACCCAGGGAAAAGATCATTCTTTCGGAGCTCCTCGACCATTCAAAAGCGAATATTGGGGACAGTGACCACTACATAACCCAGAATCAATCCGTATTTAAGGTGACTTGTGAAGTTCAATTTCAGACGTCCCTTCATTAAGGGATCAGTCTGTTGTATATATATATATATATATTTAATAGTGATGTTTTTAATTTTTGCTAAATTTTTCTTAATTTGCGCGGATTTTTGTACTTTGACATTGTTGTGATATGTTAAATAACATATGATAATGTTACGTATTATATTTATTATCTATTATCGACTATGCAAAATCATGCCATTTGTCAATTGTTTTAAACTTATGTAAACTATTTCCTTTTTATCTCTACCTTGTATAAAAGGAGATTACTGGATTAAATAAACATTCAGTTCAACTTGTAAAGCTAGAACGAGTCTTATTCAGATAACACTTAACCATTACAATAGACATTGTATTGTCAAGATGTCAATAAATTATGTTAATTATCAATTGTCTCTCACTCATTTTAAATATATTGATAAATATATCTCTAAAAGACATTTAGTTGTATAAGTTTTCTATAGAAAGAAGATTTTTTTCCTCCTACCAGAAAACAGCTAATTGGTAAAAATGTTAGTTTCGGTGATGAAAACTGTCCTTTATAGAGTGGTGTCTTCTAGTGAGAGTGTCTTGGTAGCTCTACTGTAGATATATTATTTACGTGATTTAGCATCATAACGGCAACAGTTACAAATTCCTACAGTTACACCTCAATATCCATTTTCCCAGTTGAGAAAGTGAGGGGTAATTCCTGACTTGACGGTAGAAGCGAGGTGGATTAAGCGATCCGTAAAATCTAAATTTCATTTCTTATTTTGTTAACAATTATCTATTGAGGTATATCACACTTATATGTATTAAGGTTATAGTATAAATATTCAATAATGAGAAATTCCAATAAATCATGATTTTTTTCTTAATGTGAAACACACCTACTGTTATCAAAATACGAAACTATTATAGACGCGTATGATTCTTTTAAAAAAGAAACAATTTCTACTGTTCTCACTGCAATTGGAAAAAAGAGCAGTAGAAATTGTTTTAGTTTTAAAAAGAATCATACGCGTCTATAATAGTTTCGTATTTTGATAACAGATGGCGGGCTAGTGCATCATATAATTGTTCCAATAAAAGACACCTACTGTTCTTAATTGCGATTTAAAAAATATTGGAAGAGCCTGGCTTATCAATAGTGAATATCATTTTATATCGCAGCTAAAGACAGTAGTAGAAGTGGGGTTTATTTGTAAAAAAAGTTGGTGATTTAATGATTCAATTTCCTGATATAGATGCGACGTTATTCCTCTATGTTTGATTTATAAGTATAATTATTTTTATTAATATATGAGGTAATGTAAAGATACACCGGTAGAGAGCTGACAACATTATAATGGGCTGTTGTTGTTGTTGTTGTCGTGTCCAAAGAAGAGTCTCAGATGTCTCTATGCATCTCCAACACAGAAGCAGCAATATCCACTATCTTGGGTGTGTAAAGCTGCTGCTCTAGGTCTAAGTCAATTTTCTGCTAGGCTGAGGCCATTGCTGGGCATGAGAATATGTGAGTAGGTGTTAGTTCCACACCAGGACAGTTGTTCCATGCTCTATAGGTTCTTGTGCCATCTGGATTGATTGCCATTCCTTTATAGTGTTTTGTTCTAAGTCTTGTTATAGTTTTTGTCAGTTTACTCTCAGTGTTTATTTCACATATTTGATCTTTTCTTATTTTTTGTTTGATTAACTTGTATTTTGCCAAAGCGTCAGCGTCAAATACTGACATTTGTTCTTTCCTTTGACTCAGCTTTCTGGCTTATTATAATGGGCTGGATAAAACAAAAGGGAACTAATGAAAGCCAGGATAAGCTTTCAAACTTTACTCTTGTAATGAAGAATCCTTGTCCTTGAGGGGATAAATAATTCCACAGAAGGTGGAAGAGCCAAATTTATCAGAAGGAAGAAGGCATTGGCAAACTACTTCTGCATCAAGTATTGCTGTGAAACCTATATGGTGTCAAAACGATAAAATTTAGAGGGGTTCAATATTTGTCCATATAGTCATCAAAAGTCGAATTTGACCTGATGGACAATAGCATTAACAATGTACAAGATGGTTGCAACTGTTGTGTTGTGCCCGTTGTTTTGTCAATAATCCACTCTGAGTCGTCGGAGCTCCCTTGGTACCGGTTTTATTTATATCCAGTCCCGGAACAAAAGGAGAACACCACACACAGCCAGACGCGGAGATACTTTCCCCCTCGCAGCCAAAACCAAAACCCAAACAGCCGGGTTCCAGTCTCGGCCGGTTCCCGCCGCCACACTGGCGCCGCCAGGCGCGAAGTGGCGTGAGGATTCTCGCCCGAACCCTCAACAGCAACCATCCATAATAATAAAAAAACCTGAGCCATATATAGCAACATAGCTTCAATCATTCGGACGCTACGCTGTACCAACAGACATCGTTGAAACCTTTACAAAATTTACGGTGAATTTAACATGCTCATTCAAACTTATATAAATAACTACATTTATAGCTAGAAGTTGAGAAAGACAGCTGTCCCCCCCGAAATTTCCTATAATATTATATAGGGATAATAATATATAAATTCTCATAATATTTAATGATTATTGGAATATATATATATATATATTTATACCCAATAACTTTGGAGGATCTCTTTGAACAGAAAGTCACATTTTTTCCAAACATATAGATTAAATTATTTTATCTTAATATGACTAATATGTTTTTGAAAATAATTTTCTGGTTTGAAGTTTATTCAGGTAAAAACACAGCCACAGCAACCAATAATTTATTTTGACAACCGACGTTTCAGTGACTTCTCTCTTTAGGGAATTGATTCCCATGAAGAGAGTAACAGGAAGTCGCTGAAACGCCGGGAGCCAAAATAAATTATTGGTTGATATGGCTGTGTTTTCTAATATGTTTTAGTTAATAACGCTAAAATTATTAAAATATATCAACAAAATTAGGATCGAAGTGGGATATAATTAATATGGAAGAAGGCGAAAACCTAACGGCAAAAGATTTAAACGGCTCGGTGTGCGTCAGAAAATTGTCGCTGAAACTAAACAAGGAGTTTGAAACAGGCTTAGTTATTTAAACATGATGTATTAACACACCATCTGTTGTTAATACTGTTTATAGGGCGTATGTTTCTTTTTAAATAAATAATGTTTTAATGTTCTTACTGAAATAACGGATATAATAGGAATATCTGGTAGATTAATCTGGCGAATCCGTTTGGAGGGTTCACCACTGATGAACCAGACCCTCTAATTATGTTTACCATTGCAGTAATGGCAGTAGAAATAGTTTTATTTTCTAAAATAAACATTATCACTATATAAATAGTTTACAATATTGATAGTTCAAATTAAATACAAATCAAAAATTCAAACTAAAATAATCAATGAAAAGTAAATTAAAATTAATATACAGTTCGACCAAAAACCCATCATAAAACACAAACAGAATCTCTATAATAGAGAATATACCTATATGCAAATATGCTATTGGAATCTAAAAGCAAATTACACTTGGGATACCATGCAAATTTATCAAGTTGGCCATGAGATAAGCAAATCTCCTTTTATATAATATAGATTTACCATTATTGGCATTCGATGCAGTGGTGGTTAGACTACCATTGATTCCCTCGGGCAATTTCCAGTGGAGAAACCTGGGCTTTTTTTTATATAAGTACTCATATCGAGTTGATTGAGATTTTATTGTAAGGCCTTCTCCAATCAATTCCTCCGTAGTTTGATGTAGTTTGCTATATAAGGATTTTTATATTAACTCATGAATAGGAATAAACATATGAACTTAGAAAGAAGGAATCATATATCGCCGCAACTCTTTTTATTATTGAACTGTTTATAGTTGATTCTTTATATTTATTCAATTACGTAACTTTCTTTTAAGATATTTTTGTACCATTTTTACCATTACATATGAACTTGTTATGAAAATTCGAAACTATTTTAGACGCGTAAGATTCTTTTTGAAATTAAACATTTTTTACAGCCCTTACTGCAATGGAAAAATTAATGGGAGGGCCTGGCTAATCAGTGGTGAACCCTCCCAGAGGTTTGGCGCGTTAGTGCATCATAATATGAACTTGTATTCCCTCGTGTTTGATATGGCGTAGAAGTATTTTGAAAGGTTTCTTTCCTAATTTAGAAAATTGCCAAGATTTCGAGTTTAAGAGAAACAACTCTTTTACATGTATTACTTCCAAATTTCAAAAGTATACATTTGACTTTATTGAGATATAATTGTAAGGCCTTCTCCAATCAATTCTTCCGAAGTTTGATGTAATCTTTTACATAATGAATTTTATATTAACTCATAAGGATTTTATTTTATTATTACAGAAGCACGAAGTCTATCAGACTATTGTGCTATATTATAATTATTTACATACATATCTTTAATTATTTATACGATGAATTAGTAGTGATTTATAAATCTGTGTACAAATTGCTCTAAACTTGCCAAAGTGTTCATAAGATTGAGTATATACAGAAATATGGCATTATGTCAAAATAAGCAAGTACAATTTGGTTAGTCAGAGGGCAATCCAACAAAATATGCTCTGGTGTTTCAACATCTAGACAGAATTCACATGTTGGATCATTTATAACTCTCAAATAGAAAACTTAAAAAGGGTATTTTGCCTGTGAAGAACAAAGTAGTGTATAACTCATAAGGATAGTATTAATAAACATGTGACATTGTATTCTATCGTGTTTGAAATGGTAGAAAATTATTTCAAATATTTAATCAAGTACTCCATCAAAGTTTTATTTTGTAATTTATTGTATAATTGACAATCTTTCGAGTTTAATACCTCTTCTACAGGTATTACTTCCAAATTCCAAATGTATACATTTGGAAAAAATGTCTATAGAAAAGTTCTTAAGCTCGAAAGATTGCCAATGTATATAAATGAGAAAATAAACTTTTGCAGAATACTTGATTAAGTATTTGGAATACGAAATCGTTTTTGTTGATAAATGTACGGTGTTAATATAAATATAACAATTTTAATAAATATACATATACGTACAGCTTTATTAAGACCACCGGTCTTATACAGATTCAGCACAGGAAGGAAGCATAGATGGAGCTCCTTTACTCCAGGCAGCAAAGAGCCCAACAACAACCTACAGGTCCGATGCATGTCTAGTGGCCACAGAATCTATTGTGCATAGGTTAGCGTATCACTGAAAAGGCGAGTGTGGAATCAGTCGCGTTTTAAGTCTTTGCTTCCCTCATCCAAATAGACCACAACATTCGGCGATTCTATCCATCTCCTCCGAACGGTGAAATTTGATAAATATAATGGAATAGAAAAGCTGTTATTTGTAACAAAGGTCACTGGAAGAGAAAGTCGGGCTTTCTGCCTTATGCAGGTACGTAATATAAGTTCTCTTAATATCAGACCTCTCTTTGTCCGTTGGGTTAAGTAATTTCAATTATTCTTAAATTATATTATTGAAACATCCGATCAAGTCTCAATTTATAACTAGATAACACAATTTTAAATTCCCCATGATATCATAAAATAGAGTTGAAATGTAATGATGATTAAAGCAAGAGAATAAATGTTGGGATCTTTGATGATACTCGAGCGTGTGATTGCATATGAGGAAATACTCATAATTACAAATAGGTGTGTTATTATATCTGAAGAAATACTCGTAATCACACACCGGCGTGTGATTGTTTTTGAAGAAAGACTTATATTCACAAATAGGTGTGTGGTCGGCATTAAAGGTGTAATATATCAGCGTGAAATATTCTATGAATATTGGTTGCTTCTGTAATTCACAGATTGTTATCATCATAGTTGTTTTGAATATATATAATCTGCATTATTTTTTTTTTGACATACATTTTAAAAATATTTTTGTGTTTATTTCTTTTGATTAAATATTCAAATTTTTAATGGTGCAAAAGGTACGCCAAAAAGAATAAAGTTTCTTTCTTCGTTTTACTAAAGTTATTGCAAAAGGTGCTAAGAAATACTGAATATCGCGCGACGAAGTTGAATGTAAAATTCCATCTTGATGTGTATTCAGAATATTGTTTTGACGGCTACACATACCTTAGGAAAAATCAACATATTTTCCGATCAAGATAAATGTAAACTTCACTTTTGATGTATTCCAAATATTGATTGTGCCATACACATCAGAGAGTACAATAAATTGTACGATCAATAAAAATTGAAGATTAAATGTTGATGCATTCCAATTATTGATTGTTATACACACATCAGGAATTACAACATACTTCATTTCAAGAGAAATGTAAGAATCAATCTTGATGTCGTCAAAATATTGATTGTGCCACATTCATCAGAAAGAACAATAAATTTCACAATCAAAATAAATTTTCAATTCCCTCTTGTTATGTTTCCCAAATATTAATTGTCCCCACACATTCTTGCGGTGTCCAGATATTGATTATAATCCTTTAGGAAAAACTGTGTTGAAGAATAAAATTATTTTCGAAACAACAGACCATTCTTTAATACCATTAAAATTCTTAGTCTCAAGAGGCATTCAGTGTATTTATGGCTGAAGAAATAAAACTGTAAATTTGCATTTCAGAGTAGTGGATGAGTAGAAATATTGAGTGGGAAGAGAAAAGTTATTAAATAAAATTGTACAGAATTCTAGTGGGAATTGTTGTAATTAAAATCCACGTATTTGATGGGGATCCAGGAATTTAATTTATTTACAAATAGCGATGTATTGATTCCCTTTCATTCCTTTTTGTATTCTCCATTTATTGAAATGACAAAATTTTACTGCACCTTGATCATTTTGACTGACTTTGTGTTTGAATAATAGAAAATCTTTCCTTGATATTTTGAACACTGGTGAATTGACGCCTACTCTGAGGGATAATCACAATTTGCATAGTCTTGGAAGGTGCTTCATGGTTATTCCTTGCTATAAGATCTCTTTTTCAATGAATGGACAATTCCTGCCTGGCTCCTTAGCGTGGTGGAGGGTGGACAACGTCCTAGAGCGGTTAGGAGAGCCGAGAGCCGAGCAGATCCCGGAGTAAGTTTCAACTCCATTCTATTATGAAGAGGCACATTCACCTTTCCTTGAAGTAACAAACAAGACAGACTTAGTTCAAGATAATAAAATATATATAATCCTTTATTGCAATACCAAAGTAAAATATCAGTCTTCCAAAGAAAATTTTCCTTTTTTAAAACTTTTTTTTTTTCATAAGTCTCTAGCTTTCGGGAACGAAAGCCCTTCTACAGGAGAAAGCACTCTAAAATAAATGACCAATAGGGCTAGAATTAAAAAATAAAATACATCGAGTGTTTACAAATATTTATAAATACAGATGAACTTACTATTTAGGTCAATAGCCTATGGATGCGGAAGTCAAGAGGAATCCAGCGCATTTTTCTTTTCAACCAAAATTCCCAAGGAATGTAACAACTTGCCTCAAGGCAACGTCTTCACCACAAGACTATAGATTGATCGCCTTTGACAGAGAAGCCTGTTTGAAGAATCAGCCTTAGTAGACTGAAATTCATCCGAAATTATATTAAATACATATTCTTATTTCCTCAGGTATACATCAATTTGAATTTAATATTTTATAATTCAAACATATTCTTAAAGAGGTCTGAATATTGTCAAGAAGCTCCATCCAGATGGGACACCTGTCAATCATCCCTGGACCCCCGGTGGAGGGGAGGTACCACAGGTGTGAGGGGTTTTCGGAAGCTGATCTGTAAATAAGGAAAACGGGACGGTGGCTGACGCCGCTCATTAGGATTATCTTTTAACTTGGGGTAAGTTGTACTCTCTCTCTCTCCCTATAAATACCCCTTATACTAAAATAATTATTCCCAAACTTACCCTTGATTTATTTATCTCCGCGACAATATTTTTATCTTCGAGCTAGAAAATAAATGAAAAATAAAAGAGGAAATACCTGTCTTCCAATAAATAACAGAATTTCTCATTAAGCATAAAAAAATATTTAATAACAATTTTTGGGTGGGGGACAATTCGTGCTTTGACGAAATTGACTTCAATTAATTTATAAATAAAATGGGATCTGTTCTTATTTAGAGAATTGAAGCGATTTGATCGATTTTATCTTTCTTTTCTGTGATGTAATCAATATTAGAAGAGCCTTTTAATGTTAAACTATTTTAAAATTAAACACAAAGATGACGCGCTATATCCTTATATCTATTTATTAAAAGATGGCACCTGGAATTCTTACTACTGCTCCTTTCTCACAAGTGAGATTCCACTCTTTAAATTTAAACAGTTGTTTATCTAGTGATCATGTATCTTATCCTTGTTTAGCGCAATCTTGCAATCTATCGAAATATTTATATATCGACTAAACTCTAATTTATTTAAATTCTTAGAATATTGTTGAGTACTTATTCTTGAATTTTAAAAAGAACGGTATCGGGTAACAAAATTCGGGTATTGGTGAATTATCAAGGTAGCCTTTTTGGTGTTGTGGGAACTTTTAAGGAAGCAAATAGGCTTCAATTCGGTTGGAGACCAGAAGTCTAGCAGGAAGATACAGTCAGGTTCTGCTATAACTATTTAGATAAGACCAGCAATATCCAAGATACGGCAAGCTTTCCGAGCTTAGTATGTGAGGCAGTGATCGCATCCGAAACAGTTGGACAGTTGGCCCTCTTCAACATAATTCAGATTGACCCTCAGTTGCTCACTGTTTTACTCGTTGAAGCTTCTCTTATAGTCAAGAACAGGAGATATAAATGTCCAAATGTACGTATATATCTCCTGTTCTTGACTTTAAGAGAAGCTTATACAGGATATATATAAGTCCAAATGTACGTAAATACATAAAAGAACTTTGTCTAAAAAACTCCAATAAATGTCATAGTTACGATGGGCAACAAAGATATCAAAAGTTACTTCAGCTCAGATTTTACGATGGCTTAGAGGATCCACTTCGGCTCAAATATCACCCATGGTCAACTTTGAACCAACTTCTTCAACCTCTAAGATTAACTTAGAATTGTCAAGCGTGAAATAAGTCTTAACTTATTGGACGTGATCTAATTACATCTTTTTCTATTGGCTCCCGTCTTCATTAGAAATCTTGAGTGATACTTCTTTTGATCCATACCCCTTGAAGCTCCGTCTCAACGTCTCCGTCAAACTGTCTCAAATTGAAAATAATTTGCAGCGGGCAATTATTCAAGCTACCGTTTTGATCAACAATGTGGAATACCAAATCCTTCTGAGGTAAAGTAATTTGAATTTCATTATTTAAATTATAAATCAAGGTTATCGAGATAACCAAGCCATATAAAATACTATAATAATAACTTTATTTTTCAAAAAGGTCACAAGTTTTTCTCTAAAAGGTGTAACGAATGGTCAGTCTATTAACAAATTCAATAAATAATAACTGTAAAAGTAAACAAAGATATCTATTAACACAAATATATCTATATTTGTTAAATTGACTTCTGATCAGTGCTGTGGCCTTCGCCGATATGATCCCCCGATGTCCTGCAGCTCTCCAACAATCTTTCTATGGCCTCTCCTCGTAGTTCCTCGATAACATGGTCCCCTGTCCTTGTTCCATAATAATAATAATAATGAGGATGTTTACCACTAAACGGTGTATACCATTCTTCCACCAACACCATTAATTAATTTATAAATGATTGACCTCAAACCTCTTTTTTACTTTTTATTTCTAAACTTTTCTTGAAAAGTGCGACAGCGGGTTTCTGAAACGTCAAAAATAAGGTATAAGAAAAGGTGTTGAAGTCAATCATTTATAACTTAATTATAAACCAACCTGCCAATGTTTTTTTCCTAACTTTCAGCATGCATATTTTAAAAAGTATTTAGAGCTTTTAGATTTTCTATGAGTGAAAAATTTCTTCCATATCTGAAGAAAGAATTCGCATCAATCCTCTTGGGTATAAAGAATATTAGATAATTATATATTGAATTATTTTGAAGATTTTGAATATATATCAATGTAAAATAATATTTGCATATCTAAAAAGTAATTTTATAAGTTGTAATGATATAAACAATGTGTGTGATTCACAATTTTGTTGTTATTGATCCTTATTCAAATTATACATAAAACAGATCTTATAAACCTACATATAGTTTAGCGGGTGGGTAGAAGGGTGATCTAAACCATTGGTTTTGGACCGCTACGACCCGGGATTGAATCCCGCATTGGGCACCTTTTATAATGCTCCAATGGCCTCCGATTCATGCAAAAGTCCAACCCCACCAGCGAGTGCAAATAACCAAATGGGGCTCTGGGAAATTTGTAAGTATAAAAATGAAAGGATATAAAAGCACGAATGTTTCTTTTATACATAATACAAACTTCTACTCTCCTTACTGCGATGAAAAATATATTGGGAGGGCTTGGCTCATCAGTGATGAACCCTCCCAGTGGTTTCGCCAATTTAATCCACCAGACCGCTTCTCAGAGCTCTAATACTGTATTGGACGATTCTGCTTATATACGCAGCACTGAAGGATGGAATCTCAGAAATGGGTTTCAAGAAAACTATGGATATAAACTTATAGGACAGTAGAATTACATTCAAATATTTGCATCGAGCAATGCTCTTCCGCAAACAATAAAAAAAGGCCAGTTAGGCATAAATTAACACAAAGCAATAACGCGCCATCTATACATATAAAATGAAAGGATTTAAAAGCAGTATAGATGGCGCGTTATTGCTTTGTGTATATTTGTAAGTGAAAAAGTCGAACTGCTTTTCACATATGTAGACATGTAGTGCACTTACAGTAAAAGCAGTCGCCAACTTCTACCTACCATGATTATCATGGCCTGTTCCATGTGTACTAGGGATAATAAAGAAAAAACGCATATAGTTTATCAAAGGAAAATACGTAGATCTCGCCCGTTTCACTCCTAGTTTAAATCTGCACTGTAGAAGAACGAGGACTCGAAAACTTGTAGTTTTGTTAATAAACAGACTTATTGAGAAAAGAGTTTCAATAATTCTATTTTGTGCGATTTTATATTTCAATTGTATTTAATAATGATCCTAATAGACATATTGGGTGGTTTGGCGACATAATTTACTGTAAGTACATTCATGTGTTAACCTATCTAGAAATCATTTTAAGATTTTTTTTTTTTTTACGTTTCGCATCCTCACTTGGTTACTTTCACTGTTAAGATAAAAATTGGGGTAAGAATGGGTGTGGGGTGTCAACTGAAGCTATCTCACCCCCCTTTATAGTTTTGATATGGAAAACTCTTCTATAGGGATTCAATCCCCAGGACCTAGTTGTCGGATATTTACAATGTGTATCACTATGATATATTAACTTAGAATAATATTATCTCCTAGTATTACTATAAAAATATAATTTTAATTACTATAAATATATATACAAACATAGATTAAATATAATACTTTTTTTTATTATTTCAACACACAAAACGCGATATCCCGGCTAGGGATAATTGTGTCGATTTACATTTTTAAACAGGAGCAGTTATAAACATATTATACAAGAAAAAATATTAAAAATAAAAAAATAGAAACAATAATATATATATTAGGAACCTGAACCTTTCAAGTTAGAAAGATAATCATATATATATTTACCAAAATAGTTAAATCTGTGACAATTCTCTCTAGTATTTGCAAATTGATATAAATGTATCGATTCGCAAAGAGTGAAACAACGAATTATTCCTATTTTATACATCTATAAAACATTTAAGAGATACAATAGGACCTTTATGACACAGCCGCTAGAGGAAACCTCTCTACAAAGGACAATTTTTATCGCAAAAAGGTACTATTTTTACTATTTGGTAACTCTTAGGTAAGCGGACACCCTTCCCTAAAGGATACTTTGGCTCTGAAACTAAGTATTGCTCTTTACAGAGAGATTCTACTGTACCTAGTTTCGGATAATTTAAACGCATTTTACAATTATCTTGGACATTTTGATCAACCCAATTTTAGTGTCCCTATATCCTACTTCTTATAAAAGACATACTAAGTCGATTATCAATTAGTGTGGCTTTTGGATAATTAAAATATCTTAGAGTCCTCTCAATCCAGAGCAATTTCACCAAAGATTTCTGCTTTGGGGCTTTTTGAGACGACATCCTTTAGTTTTCTGCATTAAAGTGTCTTTGACCTCTATTCTCGTTGTCAAGCTTTCGTTTTCTTGTATAGCTGCCAAAAGTGCCTCGAAATTTGATGGCATAGTTCCTCATATTCCATCGGCCTTATTTGAATCGGTCAATTTCAACTTCTAAATGAAGATAGAGGTTTCCTGGCCGCGCAAAATTCATAGTTTCTGTATTAAATTGCCCAGAAAATAGTTTTATTCTCTCAATGTTTCAACAAAATTATTTTTTTGTTCGTCAGGAAAAATAAAAATTAAAACATTTCGCAAAGCATTAAAAATGTATCTAAGATTGCGAGGGCGTTCTGTAATCTTCTACAAAATTCAAAATTCGTGTATTATAACCTCAGATACATTAAAACGCCTTGCTAAATGCTTTAAATTTTATTTTTTCCTGATGAGGACAAAAGATTTTTGCCGAAACGTTGAGAAAATAAAAATATTTTTTTGGACGAAGTGTCTTCCAATTTGAAGAAATTGGGAACTTGTTGATTATCCCTTCGACAAAATGTTTGATGAAACCGCGAAATTACAGTGGTGAATCTCACCTTTATCGAAATGTTAAATAAGTGAAAAGTTTTAGATATGTGAAAAATATGACTATAGATATTTGTGTATTTATAGGGGTAGAGAGTAATTTACAATGAAAAAAGTATAATTTACACTCAAAATGTTTAAACAAAACTTCAATATATTTTTAAAGAATAAAAAAAAAGGTAGCGGAAAGCCGGGGGATTATTACGCATCACCACAATAGTTTAATTTTCGATTCAGAAAATAAATTCCACCTCTTTTAATTAAATATAAATAACGATTATATAAATCTTCAACTAATCCCAAATCTAATGATAATAACGTATATCCCTCTCAATTAATTTCCTCATCACTATATCCCCAATTTATATCCTAGAGCTTTATTTAGCCCCAAGGTTTTAGTAAAGCTAACTAATTTAACCGAGATAATCGGATAAGAAAAGGTTTTTTTAAATTTTCTATTCTTCCTCAATCAGTTAACATTCCTTAGTTCACTTCGGACAAAGTGAAACTACCTCTTTCTTCTTCTCAAATTTCTATGGTATAATTGAGAGAATAAAAGAATTTAATCCAAGAAATTAAACTTAGACCGCATGACTTAATTTGAAGGAAAAAAAAAAGATTCTATGTAATCACTCTCTTTTTTTATTTATAATTTTTTTAGAGGTTCGATTTTTTATATATTGTATTGATATATCTGATTAAAAATAAAGCTAATTATTAATAATTGACAATTCGCTTCGAGAGAAGAGTTTTTTTTTATCATGACAATACAATCTTTTGGGGCGCCACAGTCCACAGTGGCGCCCCAAAAGATTGTATTGTCGTGATAAAAAAAGAAGCTCTTTTCTCAGTAAATTCTCTTTTATTTATAATACAAAATCTTATTCATTATTTGATTTAATACGATCTGAGTTATATCTATAAATTGACAAAAGTCTCTCACTTTTTTTCCCTCGATCTAAGCATCATAATAATAGTTAGCTTTGTTTAGATTGACAGTAGGTTATCGAAACATCGGGATAAATATTTTATTGAAAGTTTATGCGTTTCATTTTTCATTATTACAGTTAAACCTGTCTATAGTACCCCCCTCTAAATAGCGCCTCCTTCTCTATAGCGCCCGATTTCAAATACGTAGAACGATGCGATTTACATTAAAAGTGACCTGTCTATAGCACCCCCTCTCTATAGTACCCTATTTTGGTGAGTCCCAAGAAGGAGCGCTATAGACAGGTTTAACTGTATTTATATTACACGTTGTACAGGCTATGATCTTCATGGTGGATAGAAGTCGACGACTGTTTTTACTATAAGTGTACCATATGTCTGTACACATGCAGAAAACAGTATGATTTTTGAATTTTCAAGTGTGTGTGCTAAAGCTTGGTTTGAACTTACTGGTGGAGGTTGTAATTTTTCACAAATCAAGAGCCATTGAAGTAATCTTTTAAGTTAGAATAAAAGTGTTCACAATGTGGGATCGAACCCCGAATTGTGCCTGTTTTAAACCTACGGTTTATTACCCGCGTCTACCGACCCCATTTAATTTTTAATTTAGATAAATCCAACCACCAAATCCAACAAAATTTCACCGATATATATATATATGTTATATTAAAATAATTTATTTGAAATGTTATATTAAAATATTTTATTTAAAATTATATATTTCATGATAACAAATACTGTTTAAATCGACCGCCAGAGGTCGCGCTTTCTCTATAAATACTCATTGTTGTTGTTCCCCGTTGGTCGGCTCAAACATGTTTGTAATTATGTAAATAATATTTTGTTTTATTTCTTATTAAGCCTTAAATCAGGCGATACCTTTCTCAATTTATGTTTTAAATATTTCATAAGCTAAATTAAAGCAATAATGATTTAAACTATTTTTATTATTTTTATTATTTAACCACGACTGCATCACCAGAGCTTAATCCTCAAGATAACCAAAATTAAGAAAATGACCAATAATTCCTCTACATGTAATTAATCTCAAAACGGGCAAAGAATCTTTATTAAATATAATATATATATATATATATATATATTTCTTTAAATTATATTGTTATTTTTTTATATGAGTTTGTTGTTGACAAAAATTACAATGTTATAATACCTTGAAAAAGGTTGGCGTTATTGGTAAAACAAATGATATTTTGATCCAATATATGCCTTTTTAATCAAATATATATTCATTTACACAAGTCTAACAACCCATAAAGGAATGCAAGTAATCAAACGGGGACTATGATAAAAATAATTAATAAATGCGACCTCAATGTTTACACAAGTATAACAAACCATGAAGGAATGCAAGTAAACCCAAACGGGAATTATGACATATTTAAGTAAAAAGTAGAACTACAAGTATTTGTACTTTTTACATGTGTATACTTGTCATATACCTACGGAAAAATGAGTCTAAATATCCTTATCTGATTACTTTTATTATTATCCCTAGTAGACGTGGTACAGGCCATGATAATCATAGTTGGCGAATGATTCTTACTGAAGAGGGATAACGAATCATACCACTTAATATCATACCAGAATTTCAGTCTTGATTAGTGGATAAGGAATTATACCAATTAATGCTCGTAGGCCGGAATTTCAGTCTTTTTTATGGATAAGAAATTATACCAATTAATGCTCGTAGACCGGGATTTCAGTCTTTATTATGGATAAGAAATTTTACCAATTAATGGTCGTAGACCGGAATTTCAGTCTTGATTAGTGGATAAGAAATTATACCAATTAATGCTCGTAGGCCGGGATTTCAGTCTTTATTATGGATAAGAAATACACCAATTAATGCTCGTAGACCGGGATATCAGTCTTCTTTCTCTCATAAGTGGATAATAAATTCTACCAAATAATGGTCGAAGACCGGAATTTCAGTCTCGATAAAGTGATTAACAAATTATACTTCATAATAGTCAGAAGCCCGAATTTTATAGTCTAAATAGGTGGATAACAAATTATGGCCGAAGGTAGGAATTTCAGTTTCGATTAGTGAGATGAAAATATATAAGAATTAATGGCCGGAGGTCGAAATTTCAGTCTAGTAAAAGGGATAAGAAATTATACCAATTAATGGCTGAAGGCCGAAATTCCATTTAATATCAAATTACTGAACATGGCAACTGAAGTAAAAAATATGATAGGTCACCCGAAAAATTGATCTAATAGATTCAAAGAAACCAACAAGTTACTCACGCAGAACACACCAAGTAATTCGTCAATCCAAATACATAAAAGGGGAATGAATAGAGATATCTTTCTATCAAAGAAAATAAAAGATTTTCCAATCGCCATCCACTCACAAAAAGGAACCATCAACTTCCATCTCACCAACCTATCAACACCATCAATTGTATTAGAGACTGACAACTGTGTTCTCCACAGAGTTATTTATAATACAGAAATCTTATTTCAGTGGAGCTAGGTCCATTTTGAATCTCTCCCAGCAGGGATTTATTCATTGCACTCATCTGAGTTATGGGAGGATTTGTCATTCCTTTGTGAAGGACCCTTTTACCCTAATTGGCTTATCTCTTTTGGCTTATTTACAGGCATAGTCCACTTTTACATATGGGCATCCTCAACAACTCACGTAGTTTGCCAGATTAATTTATGATACCGCGCTTCTTTATTCTTCTTTATTATCATACTTTCAGTATTCCTTTCTTTGAATATCTTTATTATGAGAATATGACAAAATTGAATTTGAATTTGGTTTATAAATTAAGAAAATAAGCATCTCCTGATCCTGTATCTTTTCTTTAAAAGCTTGTAGCTTTCTTCACTCCAGTTCTTGAGATCGTTCAAACACCTTCTTTCATATTTACCCTATTCTCTCATATATTTATATAGTATATAATCCTTTTAATACAGGGTCCTCATTTCAGATAGTAAAGTTCCATATAGTGGAAAAAAAATCAACTGAACGTTGATTTAGGTTCGTTCCATAATATTTGGCCAACCCAGGTTTTCTGCACCAGGCTAACAGCTAGAAACGCGTACGTGGTTGGATTTAATTGATTTAACAATAAGTATATTGGCCAAATATTATAGAACGAATTCAAATTAAAAAGTTTAGATGATTTTTGTTCACCTAGATGATGCTCTTCTATATAGAATGTTCATTCTGGTTCAGGTTACAAAATCACTTTATTAGGTACCACTCAAAAAGAGCAACCCAGCTTATGATATTTACAACAATGAATAATATAAGTAAAGGTTATTTACATATTAAAACAAAGTGTCCAATGCAGGATTCGATACCTGTTCATGGCTTTCGGGAATCGAAGGTTTTAACCACTCCCTTGGTGGACCCTAAAATGTTCATCTGACCGGCCAAAATATGCCCTTTTTATTTTAATATATCCTGACAAAGGATGACAAAAACCTGACACTATGAAAAATATTATTTCGAAATTTTCACTAAATATAATTTATAATCTTAGTTTCAAAATAAAATATACATAAGCTCCTGAAACATACGTTTTATATCTCTTCATAAAGAGCCTAATTCTCTTGTAGTTTGTAGAATCATCTTTAAAATATCTATTCTTATACATAGTTCCAAATAGTATATACAGAAATCCCTGAATCCAAGGTTCATGTCTCTTCATTGAAAACTTAATTTCTTTTGTCAATTGCAGAACCATCTTCAAAATAATAACTTTATTATACGAGTCCAGAGAGTATCTAGAATAATTCCTAAGGTCAAACTTTATGTTTCTTCATAGATTCTTAATATCTCTTGTCTCTTTCGAAAATAATTTTAAAAATTACCACTCTAGAATATGACTCCAAAACTTATCTAAAGAAATTACTGAGGGAAATGTTAACGTCTCTCTGCTTAAAGGTTTCAATATCTCTTTTAGGACCTTTTTAAAAATGACCATCCTAGGATATGACTCCAAAACTTATCTAAAGAAATTCCTGAAGTAAATGTTAACGTCTCTCTGCTTAGAGGTTTCAATATCTCTTTTAGGACCTTTTTAAAAATGACCATCCTAGGATATGACTCCAAAACTTATCTAAAGAAATTACTGAGGGAAATGTTAACGTCTCTCTGCTTAGAGGTTTCAATATCTCTTTTAGGACCTTTTTAAAAATGACCATCCTAGGATATGACTCCAAAACTTATCTAAAGAAATTACTGAGGGAAATGTTAACGTCTCTCTGCTTAAAGGTTTCAATATCTCTTTTAGGAACTTTTTTAAAAATGACCATCCTAGAATAGGAGTCCAAAACGTATCTACAGAAATTCCCGAGGGAAGCTTTACGTATCTGTCTGCTTAATGATCTTAAAATATCTCTTTTAAAACCTTTTAAAAAAATGGCCACCTTAGTAGTTCAAAACATATCTACATAAATTCCTCAGGGAAATTTTACGCCTCTCTGTGTGTTCATAGCTCTTAATATTCATCGTAGAACCTTTTTTCAAAAATGACCATTCTAGAATAGTAGTACAAATCGTATCTACAGAAATTACTGAAAAAAGGTTTTAAGTCTCTCTCTATTTGCTTCAAAAAATGACCACCCTAGAATACGAGTCCAAATTGTAGCTACAGACACTCCTGAGATGTTTTTAGGTATCTCTTTCTACTTAAAGATCTTAAAATATCTCTTCTAGAAAATTTTCAGAAATCACCATCCTATGAGTCCAAAATGTATCTACATAAATTCTTTAGAGAAAGGTTTTACGTCTCTCTGCTTATAAAGATCTTAATATCTCGTTCAGAACCTTTTTAAAAAATGTTTACCCTAGAAAAGGAGTCCAAAAGGTATCTCTAGAAATTCCTGAGGTCCCACGGCCCGCCCAGCGGTTCTGTAGATAGATGGCCCGCTGCGGTCGATGCAATGCCGTGACAACAAACTATGGAAATGTATGGCACGGCCTCTAATGGACTTCGCCCAGAACGGTCCCACGAAATATTGAATTACGGGTCACATTTTGGTTATCGATCCACACACATCTTTCTTCTTCTCCTTAGCATATCCTTAATCTCTCTCTCTCAGTTATTTATACCATTTCATAAACACCTTCAAGAATTCAACTTAAATATACACTATTTATTTTGAAATTACAAAATATTTTCTCACAATGAGAGAGAGAGAGAGAAGAGAGAGAGAGAGAGAGTTTCTTTTTTATTTTAAAATGCTATATTACAAGCCATAATCGCTCTTCAACGGGCTTAATAAAAAATATCGACTATATCCTACAATTATTAAGCCCGTTCAAGAGCGATTATCGCTTGAAAGCTAGCATTTTAAAATAAAAAGAAACTCATTGTGAGAATATTTTGTAATTTTAAAACGTTTTTCACAATTTTATCATGAATAATTACATTATACAACTTGTATTTAGTTTTCATTTAAACTGTTACCAAATAAATATTGAGGTGAATCCTATTATATCATTTATGGATTGTTCTTAAAATATCAGCTTAAAAAAACCTCTTTGCATATTCATATAAATCTTTTCATATTTTTAACGCTAAAATGAAAAGCATGAATAAGGAGGCGTGTCATTTATTGAATTATCTTACTTTACACACACGCTTTCATTCATGCCTATTCATCAAGATGTGAATAGAATTGAAGATAAACTAAAATGCTTTAAAGGTACAACTTTATGCTAGTTATACCACAGTTGTACATATAAAAACTCTTCTTCTCAAAATAAGAACATTAAGCATACAAAGAAAATATTCTTTTAAAAATATTTTTTATTTAAAAATCTCTCAAGCTTTCGGTCAAGAAAGCCCTTCTACGGGAGAAAATATCTTACATCATTAAAACGCCAATAAAATAAGATTTAAAATTAAATAAAGTGCTTTGGTTGTTTACATTTGTTTCAATGCAGAATCAACGCGGGCTCCTAATAAAACTCTTCCTGTAGTCATAATTCTATAGACGGGTGTTGAAGAAAGACATGTCTAAAGTCTTTTAAGGAATGTTTCGCTAAAAAAAAGAAATGCTTTCACCTAGCTACTACTTATGGGGTGTTTTAATGTCATTGGAGATTATCATATGATATTTTAATATCTTTCTAATCTTTTCATCTTTCAAATTTAAGCAATTTTTTACATATATTCTGAACAAAATCAATATCTGAGCACCATTTAGGTATTTCTAAATTTGATTAAGAAATATCAGACCCCATAATATACTCTATTAAATATTCGACAATGGTGAAGTTTTGATATGAGTCACATTTTGAAAGACTTTAAGCCAATAGTCAACGGTCATGTTTAGATAAATACCTTTTTTAACGTTTCAGAATTATGATAATTATGTTGTTATTTATCATTATCCACAAGCGATAAGTTAAATAATGTAATTATATATATTGTCGCACGGTCTCATTGTGTATGTGGCCGAGTATTTATAAGATTGTCCCAAAAGTTCATGTTTTTCTTAAAACGTTGTTTTTCTTATTACGGCGAATACATAACAATATAATGCGGCCTTTGATTGTAAAACGGCATTTGAAATTTATCCCGCATGTTTCTTTTGAACGAAAAATCGAAATTTATTTTTAAAGAGAAATAACGATTATTTCCAACCTCAGGGATGAAGTATGAAAAGATGAATTGTGAACATTATACGTTTTACATAACAATACAATTACTTTATACATAATACAAATACATTATACATAACGGCGAATAATATTGGTATTTCAAATTTTCGCAAGTGTTTACGAACCTTTGCGACAACCTTGTGTACTACAAGTAAAATTGTGATAAAATGATTTTATATAATATATCTGCCTATTTACAGGTTGATTTAACATTAGTGAGTACTTATAATATTAAATAAGGTGAATTATCCAATTAAGTAAAACTTTGTAATAAAATTAATATAAAATGAAACAAAAAGGTTTGTTTTTTCGAAACATGACGACAAAAATAATTTATATGGGATTTTTATAAACAATATATAATCGTAGTTCATTAAAACAATATATGCAGGTGATTCTTTACATTATTGTACATTGCATATGTGTACGGCGATCTAATTTGTATTCTGGAACAATTGTAAATTCACGATCCGTTGGTATTTATTGCGTAAATGGCCCAAGCAATTAGCAACTTTTAGTTGCACGAGAAGGGGTTGCTTTTGCATATTCATCGAACACGAATAAGAACTATCAAGAAAAATATATTTAAAAATCATAGAATATATATCATATTTATAAATTCAATCGCCATCTATCGAAAAAGATTGTAACTATTAAATTTACTTAAATATGTGTTTCTTCTCAATAATACATCACATATTATCTCTACAGACCTTACTGGAATTATATAAGTTATTGAATGAGAGGGGTTGGCTTATCAGTGATCAACCTTCTCAGCGGTTTCGCCAACGATGAATGTTATTGAATGAAAGGGCTTGTCTAATCAGTGGTCAACCTTCTCAGCGGTTTCGCCAACGATGAATGTTATTGAATGAGAGGGCTTGTCTAATCAGTGGTCAACCTTCTCAGCGGTTTCGCCAACGATGAATGTTATTGAATGAAAGGGCTTGTCTAATCAGTGGTCAACCTTCTCAGCGGTTTCGCCAACGATGAATGTTATTGAATGAGAGGGCTTGTCTAATCAGTGGACAACCTTCTCAGCGGTTTCGCCAACGATGAATGTTATTGAATGAGAGGGCTTGTCTAATCAGTGGTCAACCTTCTCAGCGGTTTCGCCAACGATGAATGTTATTGAATGAAAGGGCTTGTCTAATCAGTGGTCAACCTTCTCAGCGGTTTCGCCAACGATGAATGTTATTGAATGAAAGGGCTTGTCTAATCAGTGGTCAACCTTCTCAGCGGTTTCGCCAACGATGAATGTTATTGAATGAGAGGGCTTGTCTAATCAGTGGTCAACCTTCTCAGCGGTTTCGCCAACGATGAATGTTATTGAATGAAAGGGCTTGTCTAATCAGTGGTCAACCTTCTCAGCGGTTTCGCCAACGATGAATGTTATTGAATGAAAGGGCTTGTCTAATCAGTGGTCAACCTTCTCAGCGGTTTCGCCAACGATGAATGTTATTGAATGAAAGGGCTTGTCTAATCAGTGGTCAACCTTCTCAGCGGTTTCGCCAACGATGAATGTTATTGAATGAGAGGGCTTGTCTAATCAGTGGTCAACCTTCTCAGCGGTTTCGCCAACGATGAATGTTATTGAATGAAAGGGCTTGTCTAATCAGTGGTCAACCTTCTCAGCGGTTTCGCCAACGATGAATGTTATTGAATGAAAGGGCTTGTCTAATCAGTGGACAACCTTCTCAGCGGTTTCGCCAACGATGAATGTTATTGAATGAGAGGGCTTGTCTCATCAGTGGTCAACCTTCTCAGCGGTTTCGCCAACGATGAATGTTATTGAATGAGAGGGCTTGTCTAATCAGTGGTCAACCTTCTCAGCGGTTTCGCCAACGATGAATGTTATTGAATGAGAGGGCTTGTCTAATCAGTGGTCAACCTTCTCAGCGGTTTCGCCAACGATGAATGTTATTGAATGAAAGGGCTTGTCTAATCAGTGGACAACCTTCTCAGCGGTTTCGCCAACGATGAATGTTATTGAATGAGAGGGCTTGTCTAATCAGTGGTCAACCTTCTCAGCGGTTTCGCCAACGATTAATGTTATTGAATGAAAGGGCTTGTCTCATCAGTGGACAACCTTCTCAGCGGTTTCGCCAACGATGAATGTTATTGAATGAAAGGGCTTGTCTAATCAGTGGTCAACCTTCTCAGCGGTTTCGCCAACGATGAATGTTATTGAATGAGAGGGCTTGTCTCATCAGTGGACAACCTTCTCAGCGGTTTCGCCAACGATGAATGTTATTGAATGAGAGGGCTTGTCTAATCAGTGGTCAACCTTCTCAGCGGTTTCGCCAACGATGAATGTTATTGAATGAGAGGGCTTGTCTAATCAGTGGTCAACCTTCTCAGCGGTTTCGCCAACGATGAATGTTATTGAATGAGAGGGCTTGTCTAATCAGTGGTCAACCTTCTCAGCGGTTTCGCCAACGATGAATGTTATTGAATCAGAGGGCTTGTCTCATCAGTGGACAACCTTCTCAGCGGTTTCGCCAACGATGAATGTTATTGAATGAAAGGGCTTGTCTAATCAGTGGTCAACCTTCTCAGCGGTTTCGCCAACGATGAATGTTATTGAATGAAAGGGCTTGTCTAATCAGTGGTCAACCTTCTCAGCGGTTTCGCCAACGATGAATGTTATTGAATGAAAGGGCTTGTCTAATCAGTGGTCAACCTTCTCAGCGGTTTCGCCAACGATGAATGTTATTGAATGAAAGGGCTTGTCTAATCAGTGGTCAACCTTCTCAGCGGTTTCGCCAACGATGAATGTTATTGAATGAAAGGGCTTGTCTAATCAGTGGTCAACCTTCTCAGCGGTTTCGCCAACGATGAATGTTATTGAATGAAAGGGCTTGTCTAATCAGTGGTCAACCTTCTCAGCGGTTTCGCCAACGATGAATGTTATTGAATGAGAGGGCTTGTCTAATCAGTGGTAAACCTTCTCAGCGGTTTCGCCAACGATGAATGTTATTGAATGAAAGGGCTTGTCTCATCAGTGGACAACCTTCTCAGCGGTTTCGCCAACGATGAATGTTATTGAATGAAAGGGCTTGTCTAATCAGTGGTCAACCTTCTCAGCGGTTTCGCCAACGATGAATGTTATTGAATGAAAGGGCTTGTCTCATCAGTGGACAACCTTCTCAGCGGTTTCGCCAACGATAAAGGTTATTGAATCAGAGGGCTTGGCTCATCAATGGTGCCTCTCAGCGGTTTCGCAAACGATAAAAGTTATTGAATGAAAGGACTTGTCTCATCAGTGGTGAACCCTTCTCAGCGGTTTCGCCAACGATAAAAGTTATTGAATGAAAGGACTTGTCTCATCAAAGGTGAACCCTTATCAGCGGTTTCGCCTTTAAATTATATGTATGTTTGGCTAAAACCGATGAGAGGGTTAACCACTGATGAAACCAAGCCCTCTCATTCAATAACCTTTATCATTGCAGTAAGGTCTGTATAGAGATAATATTTGATGTATTATTGAAAAGAAACATATTGCCAGTAATTTTAATTGTTATAAAAGTATATATTATGTGGGAACATTATATAAATAATATAAAAGAAACCTTAATTAACATTGAGAACAAATATTTCACTCGACATTAAATCATTAATCTTTATAAATGGTATACGACACACAGGGAGACAAAATAAGATTTTTTCTCCTAAATCTTTTAATTCCCCATCATCCCGAAAGATGGCAGTAGACTCTGCTAAAAGAAAGTAATATTATCTTTTATTGACATTTTCACACTTGAGATGGCCAGCTATTCTTTTTTTTTTAACGTTTTTTTTTTTTTCTTGAGATCCGGGGTCAAATTTGAAACTTTTCTTCACCAGGTATTAGAATAATCTCTTAACAAAGATTTGTAAAATAGGAAATACAGAAAATCAGTGTTTTTTATAATTTGGTAATTTTTTTATAAACTCTTTGTATATATTTTGATATATTCAAGAGTATCAAATCGAAAAAACACTATCGTGGGCTGAAACGCATCTATATAATTTATAAACTTATCTTTAGAACATTTTACTTGCATTTGAAGTTTCAAAATATCAATTTATACAACAAACTTTCTCAGAATGTGTCCTTTTATAAGGATATTTTCTTTCTGGAATAGGGTTTTAACAGATCAACATTTTGTGAATATATTTTGAAAGTTATTTGTATATAAGTACTCATATATACATATACCTAACTTCTATATATGCGTAGATATGTGATTAGAATAAAGGAATATGCAAACAAGATTATATTTTCTCTTATAATAGTGTTGTAATAAGTGCATTATAAATATAATATGTTCTGAAACTAATAATCCCTTGTATATCATCATTTGAGAGAAAAAATGCGTATCTTGCAAGAAAATATAATTTATTTAACTCATGCTTTCTGGCTTTGGAGTCCTTTTACATAGGGAGGGACTTTATAATTAGTCTTACTCATATGTAAGGGCTCACCAAAGCCCGAAATCTCGAAGTTAATTAAATTAATCAGATTTTTTGCAAGACACTTTATACCTGCGTTTTAGACATTTTTCCTCAAACAAACGAAAAATAATATTTGAGAAAATAAATAAGTAGAATAAAATATTATAAAAATGTTTATCTCTCGCATTAAAATATACACAAATGCTTTGCGCCTTCAATCCATCGTCTCTGCAGATTCGAGTCGCTGACAGAAAGATGGTTTCAGAGAGAACGATTGATGTAAATAGTTTTGGAGTCCTTTTTAACAGGAAAGGTAACTCTTCTTTTTATCGGTCAATATCCTCGGCAAAGTTATATTCAAAAGGTAGGATGTATACAGCCTTATAAAAGGTAATTTTAAAATATCTCTTGTGCAATTGAATATCACTCATGGTTTCTATTCCAAAATTATTGGTCTAATTATATTAATTGCTTATTATATATGAAGATTTTGTCGATAGATGACGCAAAGCATCAACAAAGTTTAGTTGCCGGAGCAGAGAAAATATTTAAAAATAATGAAAAATATTTCTTTAATTAAACAATTAAAACAAATTAGTTCTACAATACCTTTTTCACATTCTATGTGTGATGACTTATAAACAACAACAAAAAAAGGAAAATAAGATACAGTAGAACCTCCCTATAAAGAACACCTAATTGCAGAGCCAAAGTGTCCTTTAGAGAGAGGTATTCTCTTACCGGAGAGTTGCTAAATAGTAAAAATGGTAATTTTGCAAATGAAAACTGTTCTTTGTGGAGAGGTGTCCGCTAAAAGGAGGTTTTACTGTATTTACAATAAAATACATTATAAAAATATTCTCGATATATCGATTATATATAGGTATATATATTAATTAATATAGGTATATATATTCTCAATATATATGATAAATAAAGAATACATGTTTACAGATATACATATAACATACAGAATGTCACCCCTATAACAATCTTTATAACGTAGGTAAAATACACACACAACATATATACGGGGCAGTTTAAACTAGGAACTGAACAAATGGTTGGGGTAGCAATGGAATACCAAATGTCCAATCACAGGCGGTATTTACGTATGCAAGGGCGTATAACCGCTCCATTCGGATGTCATCACCTTGGACCTTTTTGTGATTGGATGCCCCTGCAGGAATCTTTCCACATTGGACCTTTTTGTGATTGGATGCCCCTGCAGGGGATGTCTTCCAACTTGGAACTTTTTGTGATTAGATGCCTTTGAAGGATGCCTTCCAACTTGGACTTTTTCGTGCGGTTGGATGCACCCGCAGATGACTTCCACCTTGGATCATTTTGTGATTAGAAGCACCTGCAGAGTATCTTTCACCTTAAAATATATTAATTGGATGCCCCTGCATGGGATGCCTTGCAATTTGGGCCTTTTTGCAATTGAATGCTTCTGCAGAAAACTTTCAATCTTGGGCCTTTTTGAATTGGATGTCCCTGAAAAATACTTTTCACTTTGGAGTTTCTTTTTTGTCATTGGATGCCTCTGCAGGGGATGTCTTCCACTTTGGACCTTTTTTTTTATTGGGTGCCTCTGCAGGGAATGTCTTCCACCTTTTACCTTTTTTGATTGGATGCCTCTGCAGAGGATGTCTTCCACATTGAATCTCTTTTTGATTGGGTGACTTTGATTAGACTATATATATATATTTTTTTGAGATTGGGTCCCCTTGCAGAAATTTTTCCACATTGGAGCTTTTTACTCAGAATCTCGTGCAGAGGATGCCTTCTACTTTTGACCTATTTATGATTGGATGCCTTTGCAGAATGCCTTCCACACTGGACCTTTTTGTGATTGGATGCCCCTGTAGAATCCCTTTCAC
>CP092867.1:27373648-27384386 GCA_030710605.1 Cordylochernes scorpioides
CGATAAAATTGGTAACAATTTAATTTACTGGCAATATGTTTTATTTTCAATAATACATCAAATATTACATCTCTACAGACCTTACTGCAATAATATAAGTTTTGGAATGAGAGGGCTTGGCTTATCAGTGGTCACCTTCTCAGCGTTTTCGCCAACGATAAAAGTTATTGACTAAAATAAACTCTTCGAGTTAAAATAGAAAAATAAAACGGGGATTGAAGAAGAAGTTGCTTGTGTGAATTTTATTAGCAAGCTTTCGGAGTTCAAAAGCCCGTAGAAGGATGCATGCGTCCGAAAGCTTTTTATTAAAATTTGCACAAGATATTCTCTTTCAATTCCCGTTTTATTTTTTGATAAAAGGTTATTAATGAGAGGGCTTGGCTCATCAGTGGTGAACCCTCTCAGCTTTTCTCCTGAAATTATATGTATGTTTGACTGAAACCGCTAAGAGGTATACCACTGATTAGCCAACGCCTCTCATTCAATAACCTTTATTATTGCAGTAAGGTCTGTAGAGATAATATTTGATGTATTATTGAAAAGAAACATATTGCCAGTAATTTATTTTTGTTTTAAAAGTACGTATTATGTGGGAACATTATATAAATAATAAAAAAGCAACCTTAATTAACATTGAGAACAAATATTTCACTCGACATTAAACATTAATCTTTATAAATGGTATACGACACAAGGAGACAAAATAAGATTTTTTCTCCTAAATCTTTTAATTCCCCATCATCCCGAAAGATGGCAGTAGACTCTGCTAAAGAAAGTAATAATATCTTTTATTGACATTTTCACACTTGAGATGGTCAGCTATTCTTTTTTTTTAACGTTTTTTTTTTCTTGAGATCCGGGGTCAAATTTGAAACTTTTCTTCACCAGGTGTTAGAATAGTCTCTTAACAAAGATTTGTAAAATAGGAAATACAGAAAATCAGTATTTTTTATAATTTGGTATTTTTTTATAAACTCTATGAATATATTTTGATATATTCAAGAGTATTAATCGAAAAGATGCTATCGTGGGCTGAAAGGCATCTATATAATTTATAAACTCATCTTTAGAACATTTTACTTGCATTTGGAGTTTCAAGATACCAATTTATACAACAAACTTGCTCAGAATGTGACCTTTTATGAAGAAATTTTCTTTATGGAATAGGTTTTTAACAGATCAACATTTTCTGAATATATTTTGAAAGTTATTTGCATATTAGTACTCATATTTACATATACCTAACTTCTATATATGCGTAGAAATGTGATTAGAATAAAGGAAGATGCAAAAAAGATTATATTTTCTCTTAAAATAGTGTTGTAATAAGTGCATTCTAAAAATAATATGTTATAAAACTAATAATCCCTTGTATACCATCATTTGAGAGAAAAAATGCGTATCTTGCAAAAATATATAATTTATTTAACTTATGCTTTCTGGCTTTGGAGTCCTTTTACATAGGGGGACTTTATAATTAGTCTTACCCATATGTAAGGGCTCACCAAAGCCCGAAATCTCGAGTTAATTAAATTAATCAGATTTTTTGCAAGACACTTTATACCTGTGTTATAGGCATTTTTCCTCGAACAAACGAAAAAAGAATATTTGAGAAAATAAATAAGTGGAATAAAATATTATAAAAATGTATATCTCTCGCATCAAAATATACACAAATGCTTTGCGCCTTCAATCCAATCGTCTCTTCAGATTCGAATCGCTGACAGAAAGATGGTTTCAGAGAGATCGATTGATGTAAATAGTTTTGGAGTCCTTTTTAACAGGATAGGTAACTCTTCTTTTTATCGGTCAATATCCTCGGTAAAGTTATATTCAAAAGGTAGGATGTATACAGTCTCATAAAAGGTAATTTTAAAATATCTCTTGTGCAATTGAATGTCACTCATGGTTTCTATTCCAAATTTATTGGTCTAATTATATTAATTGCTTATTATATATGAAGAATTTGTCGATAGATAGCGCAAGCCATCAACAAAGTTTAGTTCCCGGAGCAGAGAAAATTATATTTAATATTTTAAAAATATCTCTTTAATTAAACAATTAAAACAAATTAGTCCTACAATATCTTTTTCACATTCTATGTGTGATGACTTATAAACAACAACAACAAAAGGAAAATAAGATACAGTAGAACCTCCCTGTAAAGAACACCTAATTACAGAGCCAAAGTGTCCTTTAGAGAGAGTTATCCTCTTACCGGAAAGTTGCTAAATAGTAAAAATGGTAATTTTGCAAATAAAAACTGTTCTTTGTGTAGAGGTGTCCGCTAAAGGGAGGTTCTACTGTATATACAATAGAATACATTATAAAAATATTCTCGAAATATCGATTAAATATAGGTATATATTCTCAATATATATGAAAAATAAAGAATACATGTTTACAGATGTACATATAACATACAGAATGTCACCCCTATAACAATCTTTATAACGTAGGTAAAATACACACACAATATATATACGGGGCAGTTTAAACTAGGAACTAAACAAATGGTTGGGGTAGCAATGGAATACCAAATGTCCAATCACAGGCGGTATTTACGTATGCAAGGGCGTATAACCGCTCCATTCGGATGTCATCACCTTGGACCTTTTTTGTGATTGGATGCCCCTGCAGGAATCTTTCCACATTGGACCTTTTTGTGATTGGATGCCCCAGCAGGGAATGTCTTCCAACTTAGAACTTTTTGTGATTAGATGCCTCTGAAGGATGCCTTCCAACTTGGACTTTTTCGTGCGGTTGGATGCACCCGCAGATGACTTCCACCTTGGATCATTTTGTGATTAGAAGCACCTGCAGAGTATCTTTCACCTTGGAATATATTAATTGGATGCCCCTGCAGGGATGCCTTGCAATTTGGGCCTTTTTGAAATTGAATGCTTCTGCAGAAAGCTTTCAATCTTGGGCCTTTTTGAATTGGATGTCCGTGAAAAATACTTTTCACTTTGGAGTTTCTTTTTTGTCATTGGATGCCTCTGCAGGGGATGTCTTCCACTTTGGACCTTTTTTTTTATTGGGTGCCTCTGCAGGAAATGTCTTCCACCTTTTACCTTTTTTGAGTGGATGCCTCTGCAGAGGATGTCTTCCACATTGAATCTCTTTTTGATTGGGTGACTTTGATTAGACTATCTTTTTTTTTTTTTAGATTGGGTCCCCTTGCAGAATTTTTTTTCCACATTGGAGCTTTTTACTCAGAATCTCGTGCAGAGGATGCCTTCTACTTTTGACCTATTTATGATTGGATGCCTTTGCAGAATGCCTTCCACACTGGACCTTTTTGTGATTGGATGCCCCTGTAGAATCCCTTTCACCTTGGACCTATTAATGATTACATGCCCCTGCAGGATGTCTTCTACTTTGGCTTTGAAACGGTTTTATATGTTCCTACATTCCCTGTTTCAATACGACCTAGAATTACAAGAGGGATACAGCCTATAAATCAAATGATCAAACGCACAGTTCATTGTTCAAACTTCCCAAACGGGCTTACAATTGAGTACAAATTTTCGGCTTGATAAGTGAGGATATATCTCAACAGAACATTTGATCAACCTAATCTGCAAATGCATTCGTTTTTTTTCGGTAATGTAAAAATATATTTTAAAAAGTCTTGTAAGAAAAGAAATCCGTGATAAGTGTATTTGAAGGTTAGGTGAATATATGTTTCTGGTTTACACTTTTCCAAAATGATATAACAAAAGCTGGTCCGAAGTTATAGTCTTTTATATAAAATTATGTCAATGTGTGTTTTAATGATCAGTTTCTTGGTTTATATAAATTGTCCATACATTTAGATTGAAATAGTATTACAATATATATAAACATTTTCCACACTAGAAAGATGGAGAAAAAATATAGAAGGTATTAATTTAATACATTCAGGTAAAAAATAGAATGAGAAAAAGGTATACAAAATAGGAATGGTGAATGAAGATCGCCTCTTCCTGTCGAAATCTCTCTATATATAAATCAATGTTTGTTTGTTTGTATGTCCGGTATACAAATTCGCAGTAGTTCACTAATTCAAACCAAAATTTCCATACATAGGTAGAGAAATACGGGGAAGACGATAGGCTATTTTAAAAAATATATAAATCAATTATTAAAACTATATATTCAAATTATTCTACTTAGCTCACGAACAGCGCCCTCTATCAAAGATTAGATTGAATTATGCTGATGCAAACAAATATATAATACTAATAACAAACAATTATTTAAAAAAAATATTATCTAAATATATATCACTCAGGTAGATATGCACACGGGTCAATCCCGGGGCGAAGCCCGGGTCACCCGTCTAGTAAATTATAAAAAAGCATATCCTGATCGTTTAACTGAAGATTTCTGGTGAAATATTCACAAAATAAAAATTTAACTAAAACTTTATCTATATGATACATTAGCGTGCCATCTGTTATAGGAAATTTAAAATATATCAGACGCGTGTATGATTCTTTTAAAATTTTATTATTTCAGTAAAGAGAGGCAGTAGAATTCTTTTTAATTCTTATAAAATAATATACACGTCTAAAATAGTATAAATTTCTTATAAATATTCATTTATATTTAAATAAAAAGGCATATATTGGATCAAAATATCATTTATTTTAAAAATATTTTAGTTGGCTGAATGCCAACTTTTATCAAGGTATTATAACATTGTATGTCAACAACAAACTTAGCGCCACATAACGTCAATAGAATTAAGTTTTAAAATATTTTTGTTTCTATTCAATGGGGAGAAAATTTTGATCTAATATATGCTTTTTTATTTAAAGATTTATTTATGGATTGCTCTATTTTCAAATTTATTTATATCTATTACAGAATATCTCTCTCGACAAAAATAGTATCCATTATACTGTAGTCAAAGATTAACTTTCCATGAACTTAAATTATATTAAGAGAAAAACATTTCCTGAACGTGCAAGTGAAATCCGCTATCTGTCAGATTCAGTCAAAATCTGCAAATTTTAGTTGCAAGATCAAAATATGATTTTCTCTTAATTTATCAACCTAATCTATCAGTACAATTCCACTTTTGTTTATTAATAGAAGTATTACGAAACTATTTTAGACGCATAATATTCTTTCTAAAATAAAACAATTTCTACTGCCCTTACTGCACAATGGAAAAATTAAAGGGAGGGCCTGGCTCATCAGTGGTAAACCCTCCCATCGGTTTCACCAGTTTAATCTACCATACCGCTGTTATATTGCATTTTTGGAACTTACTTTCATAGTGATACTGATGCTTGACTCTTGGAATGGGTATTTTAGATGAACTATGGACACAAGCTTTAAGGACAGCAGAATTACATATAATTATATATACATAATATGCTTCGAGCAATCGCTCTTCCGCAAATATCAATTTGTGTCTTTTATTCGAACAATTATATTACGATGCACTAGCGCGCCATTGTTGAAATAAATGAGAATTAGTCACTAAAATTATTAATTTTAAGGAAGATTTGACACTATATATCATATAGAATATATAGCAAATATTTTGAGGGTATTATTAAATTGTTTTAAACCATAGCAACAATACCCAAACACTTTAAATAAAAAAATACATAACTATTCCAAAGATGTGAAAAAAAGAGTACAAATGTGATATTGTACTGGGATAAGGTGCATAAATTAAGAAAAATACATCTCCTTATCGTGCAACTGAAAGTTGCTGATGGCTTGTGCCATCTATCGGAATAAATATCAACTATTCTCGTTGATTTTTAATTATTTCAGAATTGGCCAAATACCCATTCTTGATTAATCAAGAAAAGCTAACCACGGACACGTTTCGGGCTGTTGGCCCTCATCAGCGTGGTGCAAGCTGTACCTTAACGACCAAAAAAATTCCAAATATTCCAAAGATATTACTATAATGCTTAAATTTTAGCCTTAACTAAAATAAAATTGAGCGTATATTTAAACTAGCATCAATATTCAACACACTTCAGAAGAAATATTCTCTACAATTTTAATAACATCAATCTCTAAAAAATTCAACACTTGTTCCACCTTTCACATTGTAAACAAACAAAGAAGAAAAGCCTCATGTTTTTTGCTTCACATTAAAAGCTAATTTTAGTCAGGAACTTTTTTAAATATTTGTCATAACTACGACAGGCAACCCTGGAAAAATCAATGAAATTCTCATTAACAACCTTGGAAAAACTATTTTAACCAGAAGATCATTTTGTCTGTACTTTCTCTTCATAAAATACCTAACCATTACTATAATATTAACTACCTAGTAAAAAAAAAAAAAACACGTTTTCCCTTCGTATATATCATTATTAAAATAATGATACATTTAGTTATATTAATTAATTACATTTGTCTGTGATAGGGGTTGTAATAAAACTAAAATAGGCTTAACAACATTGAAATAATTTCTATTATAATGCCATATTAATTATAGGGGGGAGTATAACCAACAATTGATAATAGGATTCGTTACATAGTTTGGATAAAATTGAAATAATTATACGATATCTAAATTAATTCACTATTTTTTTTTATTAATTATAACTCAACATATTGATTTTTTTTCGTATAATATTCTTTTTTTCTAAACACTTATTTATTAATACGATTTTTCTATCTTCTGCTTTTTAAAATTTTAAAATATGGAAATATGGTAATTAAAATGATGCCTATTTTGATTAAAATTTTTCTCTCTTTTTCGATATTTATAATTAAAACAACCCAGATGATTGATTATAAAAGCATAAAAATAGTTTGTATTAAAAAAAGAAAAAAAACTTTCATTTATTTAAATTAGGTTGATATAAAATTTAATTTGATATTCATTAAATTTTAATGACGTTGTTTTGTAAATATTTTATGGTTTGGGATTTTAAATTAATTATACTTTCGAGGTAAAATAAATATTAGTTTAAAAAAAACTATTTATAGAATATTTGGTCCCTAATCAAATTTATTTAATTAAATTTTTCGCTAATTTTTGTCAATAATGAGTAATTATTTACATTAACAAATTCGTCATCACTAATTACAAGTCAAATATTTTCTTTACTCTTACATTTTTCATCTTGTGGTTTAATTTATTAAGTTGATTGTTGGTTTGGTCTTTTGTTTTATTCAAACAATTTATGCCATCTATTTGGAGAACGTATTGTATTTTAAAATTAGCATTTATTTTTGAACGAAAATAACACTCAAATATTTTATTTTCCCATTGTTATTTAAATTTTAATTGTTAAGAATAGTTAAGAGTTAGATTTTCTAGAGCACTTCTGTATCAAAAGATTTATTTTAAATACATATTCATAAGATAAGAGTGTATTTATTAAATTGAGTTTTTTAAATTTTGAAGTTTTTAATTTTTGATTTTTTTTTTTCTATTTCTCACGAGTGGGATTTCAGGTCTATATTTATGAAACTAATATATATTGTAATAAAAAAAGCACATATCCCTTCAAAATACATCGTTCAATGCATTTTAAAAGAAACGTAATTCCTCTTTTGTTAAATGTAAACCATCTTTCCGTTACTTTATGTTGAATTCTATCCTGATAATTGGACATTGTAAATATCAATTCATAGGTAAATAATTAAAAAATTAGCTGAATTCAAATTCTTTTGATATTTTCATTGAAATTACTTTATTAGATATAATTAAATAAATAATATATCTATAAATTAAGAAAAGAAAAACGGGCATCTTCTTATCGGGAAACTGAAAGTTGTTGATTGCTTGCGCCATCTATCGGAATGAATATTCAATAAAATTCATCTATCCGATAAGGAGATTTCCCCTTTTTCCTTTTCTTAATTTATGAACCTCATCCCAGTACAATATCACATTTGAATTATTGTTTCACAATATATCTATAATTTTTACGATTTTTCTACCTAGTGTAAACAAAGTATATGTATCTTAACATTATCCAAGTCTACGTGAACCCAGTTCAGCTAATCAGAATAATGTCCGAGAAAAATATATATAGCGATAGAATTGTTTAACTTTCATAAAGGGTTAGAGAACAAGGTAATCTCTAAGAACTAAAATTACAGAACAATTTTTTGCTTAATTTGTATAGTTATATTGAATACTTTGATTTTATTTTCATTTTCCTTTCTCTCCTTTATTTATGTATTTTTCCTTTTCTCCATGAAAATGATTTATGGCGAGTTCTTACAGGATAGAAATGTCCTAATAAAGCTGTTGTTGTTGTTGTATCTTATACTGAAACTGAATCAAAATTTCAGAATTGAACAACCTTTATATTGGTTTCCACGTTTCTATAAACCTCCTTTTTCGAAGGTAAGGTAATTTCTCTAAATTCAAAAATTTCAATTTTCCTATCGCTTAAATTAGTATATGAATAGTTCAAATGAAATCCATTATCACTTTTACACACTCTTTATATACAAGCTATCTATTTTTGTCCGAAAATCTTTATCATTGAAAGTCTCTATTTCTTCTTCTTCCTTTTTTAAAAATATTTGACGAGATGTCAATAGAGGTGGTTCTGGCGATCTCTCATCGAACATGGATTTCCAATAGATGGATCAATTGGAGAGTTCTTTTAAATTTGATATGTTGTCGTTTGCTTCCACTCAGCGTTCTCTATTTTCTTTAGAGTCACACACACACATTCACACACTATAGAATTAAACGAAAATGGTGGTGCGCCATCTTTTTTTTTTTAGCTTATCTATAGTATACGTGCTTCAGGCCATGATAATCATGGTGGATAGAATTAGGAAACTGTTTTATACTGTAAGTATACCACACGTCTACACATGTGAAAACAGTTCGACCTTGCACTTACAAATGTGCCATAATCCCGTTTTGGTTACTTGCACTCGCTGGTGGGTTTGGAATTTTGTAAGATTCGGGAGCCATTGGAGCATTTTTATATTGGAAAGAAGTGCCCGATGTGGGAATCAAACCCGGGTCTTAGTGGCCGAAAATCGACGATTTAAACTATCCTTCCGCCGACCCCCCATCCATCTATATTTAAATTTCAGAACTACTTAGTGCGTTTCCTTTTTTATTATTAAGTAAATTCTTCTTTTCTACCTATGCTGCAATGAGAAAATATTTGTATAGCCTGACTCATCAGTGATAAATCTTCCAAGTGGTGTCGCCAGTATAATCTACCAGATCAATCTATTTCATAGTTTTATTTGAAAGTAAACAACAACTATGAATAGTTTCTAATTTTCAAATATAGATGATGCTCTTTGAGCCTTATTATTAATTTATGTTAATTTTTTTTTTGAGATTATTATATGAAGATCAATGTGTTTTATGCAATATTTGAAAATACATTCCTACGAATCTCAAAGCTACTGTCTATAAATTACCATTACCAAAATTCCTTCGAAGAATCAGCTATTAATAAAAGAGTCCAATGCATTATCATAAAACTGTCTGGTTGATTAAACTGAAGAAACAGCTGTAAAGGTTTATTACTGATGAGCCAGACATTCCGAATAAATTTTCATTTGCAGTTAGGATAGAAGTAAAAATACAAAACTTTCTTTCAAAATCAATTATTATAAAATAAATAAATGTCGAAATTGGTTTGAGACGGCTTGGCTCATCAGTGGTGAACCCTTCCAGCTGTTTCGCCAATTTATTCTTCCAGACCGCTTCTTAGAGCTCTAATACTGTATTGAACGATTCTGCTCATATAGGCTGCACTGTGAAATGTGGAATTTCAGAAATGATATTCAAGAAAACTACGGGCATAAGGTTTTTATAAGGTGCTTATGTTCTCTTTGCCTTCCGTATATATTTCTTTCACAACTTTTTATTTTCAAGCTTTCAGACTTGTCAGTAATTCAACAGGAGTATCACGTAACAAATTATACTCAAATATACATCGCGCTGAATAATTCGTAAATTCAAACACTTTGAATTAGACCAAGGATGTCATCATAAATTTGCAACTCTTTAAAGTTTAGTTCATGAGTGTATTTTAGGAAGAGGATCTTGTCCTAAACATATGATACAATCTCCACCCATCATAAACCGACTATAGAATACACACAACGGCTTAAGAAAAAAAATCAAGAAATTTTATTTTTGAATCTTCCAGCTATTTATTTGAAGAATTCGATAAATTTATAGAGACCTACGATATATATTATAGTTGCGATGGAAAAAAAATAAATAGGCTTAGTAATTACTTCAAATATTTATTTAATTAGTCATATGAAATATGTTGAATATAAAATAAGGGTTATGATATACATGGGCCGAGTCGACTCAAGAGTTAGAGACGTAAACTGTTCTTCACGCGGCACGAGCCAGCATGTTCCACGTAGCGCCGCTGTTGTTCCGACAGGTCCTACCAGCCAAGTTAAGAGGGAATACCAGGAAACTCTGTTCTCCTGACATCATTATTACCGTTAAGCAAACTTATAATTAAGAACGCCTGAAGACAAGATTCTTCTCGACAAATTCTTCGACATTATCATCAAACATGTTCCGAACATGAACTACCCAAATGGCAGGGATCTGTCTAGATTCAAGGCGGCTTTAAGCTCCTGATCCGGACGTGCCCTCGGAGAGGGCTACGTCGATTGTATATATCTCTCTTCATTCCCACCATTATTATTACCTTATAACTCCCTTTGAGTGTAAAGATTGACGAGATGTCAATAAAGTTGTTTAATTGTCAAATTGTCAACTTATAATTAAAAAGTAGACTTTTAAAAAAAG
>CP092867.1:27385830-27396296 GCA_030710605.1 Cordylochernes scorpioides
GAGTGTGTGAATGTGACTCTAAAGAAAATAAAGAATGCTGAGTGGAAGCAAACGACAACATATCAAATTTAAAAGAACTCTCCAATTGATCCATCTATTGGAAATCCATGTTCGATGAGAGATCGCCAGAACCACCTCTATTGACATCTCGTCAAATATTAAAAAAAAAAGAAGAAATAGAGACTTTCAATGATAAAGATTTTCGGACAAAAATAGATATCTTGTAAATAAAGAGTGTGTGAATGTGATAATGGATTTCATTTGAACTATTCTCATACTAATTTATAAGATAGGAAATTAAATATTTTTGAATTTAGAGAAATTATCTTACATTTGAAAAAGGAGGTTTATAGAAACGTGGAAACCCATATAAAAGTTGTTCAATTATGAAATTTTGATTCAGTTTTAGTATAAGATACAACAACAACTTTATTAGGACATTTATATCCTATAAAGACTCGCCATACATCATTTTCATGTAGAAAAGGAAAAAAGAAACATAAAAAAAGGAGAGAAAGGAAAATGAAAATAAAATCAAAGTATTCAACATAACTATACAAATTAAGGAAGGAAATTGTTCTGTAATTTTAGTTCTTAGAGATTACCTTGTTCTCTAACTTTTTATGAAAGTTAAACAATTCTATCGCTATATATATTTTTCTCGAACTTTATTCTGATTAGCTGAACTGGGTTCACGTAGACTTGGATAATGTTAAGATACATATACTTTGTTTACACTAGGTAGAAAAAATCGTAAAAATTATAGATATATTGTGAAAAAATAGTACAAATGATATATTGTACTGATATGAGGTAAATATATTAAGAAAAAAAAAGGGGGGAAATCTCCTTATCGGATAGATGAATTTTATTGAATATTTATTCCGATAGATGGGGCAAGCAATCAGCAACTTTCAGTTTCCCGATAAGAAGATGCCCGTTTTTCTTTTCTTAATTTATAGATATATTATTTATTTAATTATATCTTATAAAGTAATTTCAATGAAAATTTCAAAAGAATTTGAATTCAGCTAATTTTTTTATTATTTACCTATGAATTGATATTTACAAATGTCCAATTATCAGGCTATAATTCAAAATAAAGTTACGGAAAGATGGTTTAAATTTAACAAAAGAGGAATCACGTTTCTTTTAAAATGCATTGAACGATGTATTTTAAAGGGATATGTGCTTTTTTATTACAATATATATTAGTTTCATAAAATATAGACCTGAAAATCCCATAGGAAAAAAAAATCAAAAATTCAAAACTTCAAAATTTAAAAAACTCAAATTTAATAAATACACTCTTATCTTATGAATATGTATTTAAAATAAATCTTTTGATACAGAAGTGCTCTAGAAAATCTAACTCTTAATAATTCTTAACAATTAAAATTTAAATAACAATAGGAAAAGAAAATATTTGAGTGTTATTTTCGTTCAAAAATAAATGCTAATTTTAAAATACAATACGTTCTCCAAATAGATGGCATAAATTGTTTGAATAAAACAAAAGACCAAACCAACAATCAACTTAATAAATTAAACCACAAGATGAAAAATGTAAGAGTAAAGAAAATATTTGACTTGTAATTAGTGATGACGAATTTGTTAATGTAAATAATTACTCATTATTGACAAAAATTAGCGAAAAATTTAATTAAATAAATTTGATTAGGGACCAAATATTCTATAAATAGGTTTTTTTAAACTAATATTTATTTTACCTCGAAAGTATAATTAATTTAAAATCCCAAACCATAAAATATTTACAAACAACGTCATTAAAATTTAATGAATATCAAATTAAATTTTATATCAACCTAATTTAAATAAATGAAAGTTTTTTTCTTTTTTTAATACAAACTATTTTTATGCTTTTATAATCAATCATCTGGGTTGTTTTAATTATAAATATCGAAAAAGAGAGAAAAATTTAATCAAAATAGGCATCATTTTAATTACCATATTTCCATATTTAAAAATTTTAAAAAGCAGAAGATAGAAAAATCGTATTAATAAATAAGTGTTTAGAAAAAAAGAATATTATACGAAAAAAAAATCAATATGTTGAGTTATAATTAATAAAAAAATAGTGAATTAATTTAGATATCGTATAATTATTTCAATTTTTATCCAAACTATGTAACGAATCCTATTATCAATTGTTAGCTATACCCCCCCTATAATTATTATGGCATTATAATAGAAATTATTTCAATGTTGTTAAGCCTATTTTAGTTTTATTACAACCCTTATCACAGACAAATGTAATTAATTAATATAACTAAATGTATCATTATTTTAATAATGATATATACGAAGGGAAAACGTGTTTTTTTTTTTACTAGGTAGTTAATATTATAGTAATGGTTAGGTATTTTATGAAGAGAAAGTACAGACAAAATGATCTTCTGGTTAAAATAGTTTTTCCAAGGTTGTTAATGAGAATTTCATTGATTTTTCCAGGGTTGCCTGTCGTAGTTATGACAAATATTTAAAAAAGTTTCTGACTAAAATTAGCTTTTAATGTGAAGCAAAAAACATGAGGCTTTTCTTCTTTGTTTGTTTACAATGTGAAAGGTGGAACAAGTGTTGAATTTTTAGAGATTGATGTTATTAAAATTGTAGAGAATATTTCTTCTGAAGAGTGTTGAATATTGATGCTAGTTTAAATATACGCTCAATTTTATTTTAGTTAAGGCTAAAATTTAAGCATTATAGTAATATCTTTGGAATATTTGGAATTTTTTTGGTCGTTAAGGTACAGCTTGCACCACGCTGATGAGGGCCAACAGCCCGAAACGCGTCCGTGGTTAGCTTTTCTTGATTAATCAAGAATGGGTATTTGGCCAATTCTGGAATAATTAAAAATCAACGAGAATAGTTGATATTTATTCCGATAGATGGCGCAAGCCATCAGCAACTTTCAGTTGCACGATAAGGAGATGTATTTTTCTTAATTTATGCACCTTATCCCAGTACAATATCACATTTGTACTCTTTTTTTCACATCTTTGGAATAGTTATGTATTTTCCTCTTTGAAGTGTTTTGGTATTTTGGCATGATTTAATATCATTCAATAATATCTGAAAATATTTACTATATATTCCTTATGATATATAGTGTCAAATCTTCCTTAAAATTAATAATTTTAGTGACTAATTTATTTATTTCAACAATGGCGCGCTAGTGCATCGTAATATAATTGTTCGAATAAAAGACACAAATCGATATTTGCGGAAGAAGGATTGCTCGAAGTATATTATATATTTATAATTATATGCAATTCTGCTGTTCTAAAAGCTTATGTCCATAGTTCATCTAAAATATCCATTCGAAGAGTCATGCATCAGTATCACTATAAAAGGAAGTTCCAAAAATGCAATATAACAGTGGTACGGTAGATTAAACTGGAGAAACCGCTGGGAGGGTTTACCACTGATGAGCCAGGCCCTCCCTTTAATTTTTCCATTGCAGTAAGGACAGTAGAAATTGTTTAATTTTAAAAAAGAAGATTACGCGTCTAAAATAGTTTCGTAATACTTCTATTAATAAACAAAAGTGGAATTGTACTGATAGATCAGGTTGATAAATAAAGAGTAAAGCATATTTTGATATTGGATTTAAAATTTTCAGATTTTGACTGATTCAGACAGATTGAGAATTTTAGTTTCACGTTCAGGAAATGCTTTTCTCTTAATATACTTTAAGTTCATGGAGAGTTCATCTTTGACTTCAGTATAATGGATACTATTTTTGTCGAGAGAGATATTCTGTAATAGATATAAATTTTGAAAATAGAGCAATCCATAAATAAATCTTTAAATAAAAAGGAATATATTAGATCAAAATTTTCTCCCCATTGAATATAAGCAAAAATATTTTAAAACTTAATTCTATTGACGTTATGTGGCGCTGAGTTTGTTGTTGACACACAATGTTATAATACCTTGATAAAAGTTGGCGTTCAGCCAACTGAAATATTGGTAAAATAAATAATATTTCGATCCAATATATGCTTTTTTATTTAAATATAAATGAATATTTATAAGTAATTTATACTATTTTAGACGTGTATTATTATTTTATAAGATTTTAAAAAGAATTCTACTGCCTCTTTACTGCATTAATAAATTTTAAAAAGAATCATACACGCGTCTGATATATTTCACATTTCCTATAACAGATAGCACGCTAATGTATCATATAGATAAAGATTTAGTTAATTTTTATTTTGTATAGTTTTGTGAAGATTTCACCATCAATCTTCAGTTAAACGATCAGGATATGCTTTTTTATAATTTACTAGACGGGTGACCCGGGCTTCGCCCCGGGATTGACCCGTGTGCATATCTACCCGAGTGATATATATTTCGATAAGATTTTTTTAAATAATTGTTTGTTATTAGCATTATCTATTTGTTTGCATCAGCATAATTTAATCTAATCTTTGATAGTGGGCGCTGTTCGTGAGCTAAGTAGAATAATTTGAATATATAGTTTTAATAATTGATTTATATATTGTTGCACCAGGTTGCGGCTTGGCAGACTCTTCAGGCATGATTCTCTCCTGTGCTGGGTCTTGCATCTTACCGGAGCGTGTTTCAACCATCCTACAAATTTATATAAGGGAATAATGAGATAAGTCTACTTTAAGTAGCCTCCAGAATCCTTTATTTATTTCCTCACATCAAAGAGAGCAGTGAAGTCACACGTGTACCTAAATACAAATGATGATAATCTAAAAAATAATCTGTTTTAAATAAATATCATAGAATATAAAAATAAATAAATATATAATTTAAATTTCAAATATATTAAAAATTATATAAGAAATACGCCATTAATCATGATGTAACACTTCCCCCTCTCCAGAGGTCGTCACGTCCTCGTGAGTTACCTCATCAATTCTCTCAAAATAGGGTTTGAGTCTTGAGACATGGACAATCAATGGGTCTTGGCCAGGATTATCTTTCGGCTCAATTAAGTAATTTACGTTAGACAGCTTCTTTAATATTCGATATGGGCCAAAATATTTTCTCAATAGTTTTTCACATTTTCCGATTTTCCTGACTGGTGTCCAAACTGCCACTAAATGTCCTGGTTCATAGATTCTCTCGTTGTGTTTTTTGTCATAGTTTCTCTTCATTCTTTCCTGAGTCTTCTCTGTGTTGTTAATGACTACCTGTCTCGTCCTTGCTATTTTATCTAAGTAATTTTCTATATATTCGTCATAATTGTTCATGTTACTGTCAATTGGGATATTATCGTCGTCTAAGAGGGACATGGGTTCCCTCCCAAATAACAGGAAAAATGGAGAGTAGCCTGTGGTTTCTTGAATCGTGGTATTGTACGCGTGGGTGACGAAAGGGAGGATTTCGTCCCAGTTTTTCTGGTCTGTATTTACATACATGCTTATCATGTTGATTAGAGTTCTATTTAGCCGTTCCGTTAGTCCGTTAGTCTGGGGGTGGTAGCTCGTTGTGAAGCAGTGTTTAACTTTGCACATTTTCATAACCTCCTTCATCAAATTGCTAGTGAACTGTGAACCTCTGTCACTAATAAGAAACCTTGGGGCCCCGTGATGTAAAAAAATTTGTTCGATTAAAAATGTAGAGACTTCTTTCACTGTTGCTTCTGAGACTGCCTTTGTTTCAGCGTACTTGGTATAATAATCAGTCAACACAATTATCCACTTCCTTCTTCTTTTCGTTGATGGCAAGGGACCAACAAAGTCAATCCCGATTCTTTCAAAAGGGTAGTTAGCTGGGGGAATGGGTTGCAAAAGTCCAGAGGGCGACTGATTTGAACCTTTCCGACTTTGGCAAAGATGGCACGTCTTTACAAATTCTGAAACATCTTTCAGCATGGAAGGCCAATGATATTTATTCTTCAAACGGTATGTGGTTCTGGCGACGCCTAGATGGCCATTCAGCATATGGTTGTGGAATTCACTCATGATTTCTTTCCTTCTCTTCTTCGGCACTACCAGCAACCATGCTCTGCCTTCAGGGTTTGGGTTCTTCTTATATAGACATCCATTTTCCTCTTTAAAATTCTGTGTGATTGCTCGTTTGCTTCCTTTAAGGCTTTTCTTAACATTTTCTATGAATTCATCCTCTTCATTTATTATCTGATTCAAAAATAGTCGTTCATAATCTTCGACCCAATCCATTTCAGGTAGGGGTCCTCTAGATAAGCCATCAGCATCCATATGTTTTTTACCCGATTTGTGTATTATGTCAAAATCGTATTCCTGAATTTTCAGTGCCCACCTTGCAAGTCTACCTGTTGGGTCTTTAAGATTTTTCAGCCAGCACAATGCGTGATGGTCTGTAATTATCTTGAAGTGTCTTCCATATAGGTAGGGTCGTAGTTTTGATATCGCCCACACCACAGCCAAACATTCCTTTTCGGTGGTTGAGTAATTTTGCTCAGCTTTACTTAGAGTTCGACTCAAATATGATATCACCTTCTCTTCCCCGCGGATAATTTGGACCAGTGTTGCACCTAAGCCGATGTTAGAGGCGTCTGTGTGAATGTAGGTGGCTGCATTTGGATCAAAGTGACCTAAGATTGGCGGATTTATCAGAGCTTTTTTAAGGTTTTGAAATGCTTCCTCTTGTTTTTCTGTCCAGGTAAATTGCGCATTTTTCCTGATGAGTCCTGTCAATGGGTCAGCAATTAATGAGAAATCTTTAATGAATTTTCTATAATAGGAACACATTCCTAGGAACGATTGTACTTCTTTGACCTTCTTGGGCTGAGGAAAATCCCTAACGGCTTTGATATTATATTCGGCCGGTTTTATACCCTGTTGGTTGGTTATATGACCAAGGATCTCAAGTTCTTCAAAAGCAAATCTGCATTTCTTGTCGTTCAGTTTCAAATTAGATTCACTAAAACATTTTAAGACAGCTTCAAGTCTTTTAAGGTGGGTTGGAAAGTCTGAGCTGTATATAATAACGTCGTCCAGATAACAAAGGCAAATCTGCCATCTTAGATTTCCAAGCACATTGTCCATATTCCTCTCAAAAGTAGCAGGGGCGTTGCATAGTCCAAAGGGCATGACGTTGAATTCATATAAACCGTGGGTCGTAGTGAAAGCTGTCTTCTCCTTGTCTTTCTCTTCAATTTCGACTTGCCAATATCCCGATCTAAGGTCTATTGCTGAGAAGTACTTCGATCCTTGGAGAGTATCCATTACGTCATCAATTCTTGGAATTGGGTAAACATCCTTCACTGTTACATCATTCAATTTTCTGTAGTCAACGCAAAATCTGTACTTACCATCTCGCTTCTTGACCAAGATTACAGGGAAGGACCATGGACTCGAGGATGGTCTAATTATGCCGTCTCTGAGCATTTCATCAATTTGTTCTTTTATGATTTCTCGCTCTTTCGCGCTCACCCTATACGGCTTGTGTTTGATCGGTTTCGCGCCTTCTGTATCGATCCGATGTTTCGCTAAGTTGGATCTTCCTAATCCCGACGAAAACAAATCCTCGTACCTTTCCAAAACTTGTTTCAATTGCTCCTTTTCCTTATATGCTAAATTTTCGTTTATCTGAAATTGGGGTTCTTCATGCACTTTTTGTTCACTTTCTTCCACAAGATTCACTTCGGCTGGCTGGCTTCCAAAGCACAATGTTTGGTTTTTTAATATTTTTAATGGTCGAGGGTAAGGGTTTGTTATCCAGATATATGTTTCCTTATTCACAACATTTATTAAGCTTCTCGCTAGTCGAAGTCCATTTGTTTGAGACATTTTATGGTTCTCCTCGATGATGTATTCGCCATCCTCTGCTTCTACAAATGCCTTAATCAATTTAATAGAAAGTTCTGGTATAATGGCATCCTTTGCACTTTTTATTTTCTTCTGTTGATATTTGATTACGTCACGATTTTCTGTCAAGTCATATTTGATTATTTCACGCTGACAATCAATTTTTGCGTTCATTTTCTTAAGAAAATCACGTCCAAGTATAAATATTCGCAAATGTGTTCTCATTATCACAAATTGATGTGTGATTGTTTTGTCATCAAATTTTATATTTAAAATAATATTTCCTACGATATCTAATTCTTTGCCATCGGGTCCGGAGCACATTTTATCAGGATTTATTATTTCAAGACCTGTGTTGAGAGCTGTATTAAGGTCGACCACTGAAAGATCGGCGCCTGTATCAATCAAAGCTTCGCAGATACCGATTCTATCCACGTTAATGTTCATTTTATATTTGGGGTCCAACTTTTTAATTCCATTTATGGTCGACTTGCTTTGATTGACGGACTCAGGCGCGATGTTTAGTTTAAATCTTCTAATGCGGCATATCTATTCCTTGTAGGGATACTCGAGTACGGGCTATTACTTACGTCCGCGTAGAGCAGAGGTCTCGACTTCTGAGTTCCATTATCCATTCGGATTTCTTCTTCGACCTTGTCTTGTGTAACTATGGGGTCCTCTTCCACAATTCTTACAAACCTGACTCTGCAATACCGCGCTACGTGTCCTGGCTTGTTACACTTGAAACATATTGGTCTTCCGTCTTCTGTCCTATTCCTATTTGAATTTGGATTCTTATTGTATGTTTTACTTGGGTAGACCGGTTTTGGCTCAGGATTGGGAGTGTAAGATCGTCTAGGGGCAGATACCTGGGGCAGAGGCTTGTTCTGGTAATACCTCGGAGTGGGGGCCTGGGGCTTGGAGGTGTTCTGGTAGTACCTCGGAGCGGGGGCCTGGGGCTTGGAGGTGTTCTGATATGGTCTTCTGAACGACGTAGCATTCTTCCATTGCTCTTGATGATGGGGACGAGGAGAGCGTGGTCCATTATAAAGAGCTTTTGATTTTTCTGCACGTTCTTGGTAATTCTTTTCGAAGAAATCCAGCTTTTTACAAATTTCTAGAAGTTCATTGGTATTTTTAGGAGGGTTTAGGTGAAGGGCAAAAGAGTATTCTTTCTTTAACCCTCCAATAACCCAGTTTATTTTAGTCTCTTCTTCCATTTGGGGGTCGACCTTGTTGCACAGTACAAGGATATCCTCTGCGAACCTGATTGCAGGTTCATTCCACTGCTGCATTCTGTTTAGCCTCATCTTCATTTCTTCCTTGTTGGCGTCTGAGGCAAAATCCTGAATTAGGCGGCTCTTGAAATTTTCCCAGCTGGTGAAACTTATCTTGTGTAGGTTTAGCCAGGTTTTGGCGCTACCAATCATATTCATGGCAGCATAACGAGAGATAATGTAGTCTGCCCAATGGTACAGGAAGCCAATTTCTTCAAGAGATTCAATCCATGGGCGAGGGTCTTCCGTTCCATCAAACTTGGGGATGTCGATGTTGGGATTCAGGACAACTGGGTCGGAACTAGCATCTCTACCAATTGTTGCACCAGGTTGCGGCTTGGCAGACTCTTCAGGCATGATTCTCTCCTGTGCTGGGTCTTGCATCTTACCGGAGCGTGTTTCAACCATCCTACAAATTTATATAAGGGAATAATGAGATAAGTCTACTTTAAGTAGCCTCCAGAATCCTTTATTTATTTCCTCACCTCAAAGAGAGCAGTGAAGTCACACGTGTACCTAAATACAAATGATGATAATCTAAAAAATAATCTGTTTTAAATAAATATCATAGAATATAAAAATAAATAAATATATAATTTAAATTTCAAATATATTAAAAATTATATAAGAAATACGCCATTAATCATGATGTAACAATATATTTTAAAATAGCCTATCGTCTTCCCCGTATTTCTCTACCTATTTATGGAAATTTTGGTTTGAATTAGTGAACTACTGCGAATTTGTATAACGCGGACATACAAACATTGATTTTTTTTATATATAGATATTCACCATTCCTATTTTGTATACCTTTTTCTTATTCTATTTTTTTACCTGAATTTATTAAATTAATACCTTCTATATTTTTTCTCCATCTTTCTAGTGTGGAAAATGTTTATATATTGTAATACTATTTCAATCTAAATGTATGGAAAATTTATATAAACCAAGAAACTGATCATTAAAACACACGTTAACATAATTTTATATAAAAGACTATAACTTCGCTTTTGTTATATCATTTTGGAAGAGTGCAAACCAGAAACATATTCACCTAATCTTCAAATACGCTTACCACGGCTTCTTTTCTTACAAGACATTTTAAAATATCTTTTCCCATAAACCGAAAAATCAAATGCATTTGCAGATTAGGTTGATCAAATGTTCTGTTGAGATATATCCTCACTTATCAAGCCGAAAATTTCTACTCAATTGTAGGTCCCTGTTTGGAAAGATTGGAACAAAGAACTGTGCGTTTGATCATTTGAATTATAGGCCATATCACTCGGACACTAGGTCGTATTGAAACAGGGAATGTAGGAACATATGAAACCGTTTCAAACCCAAAGTAGAAGACATCCTGCAGGGGCATGTAATCATTAATAGGTCCAAG
>CP092867.1:27396396-27406600 GCA_030710605.1 Cordylochernes scorpioides
GAAGAATTTGATAAATTTATAAAGAGACCTACGATATAATATTGTCGCGATGAAAAATAATTAAATAGGCTCAGTTTTTACTTTAAATATTTATTTAATTAGTTATATGAAAGATTTTAAATATAAAATAAGTGTTATGATATACATGGGCCGAGTCGACTCAAGAGTTAGAGACGTAAACTCTGTTCTTCACGCGGCACGAGCCAGCATGTTCCATTCCACGTGGCACCGCTGTTGTCCTGACCGGTCCTACTAGCCGGGTTAGGAGGGAATACCAGGAAACTCTGTTCTCCTGACATCATTATTACCGTTAAGCAAACTTATAATTAAGAACGCCTGAAGACAAGATTCTTCTCGACAAATTCTTCGACATTATCATCAAACATGTTCCGAACATGAACTCCCCAAATGGCAGGGATCTGTCTAGATTCAAGGCGGCTTTAAGCTCCTGATCCGGACGTGCCATCGGAGAGGGCTACGTCGATTGTATATATCTCTCTTCATTCCTACCATTATTATTACCTTATAACTCCCTTTGAGTGTAAAGATTGACGAGATGTCAATAAAGTTGTTTAATTGTCAAATTGTCAACTTATAATTAAAAAGTAGACTTTTAAAAAAAGTATTATAAAATTAATATATATACACCTTGGTTAAAAGGATACCAAATTGCACATGATATTAATTGAAAAAATCCAGGAGATTTAATGATTTGAAATAAAATACCTAACACTTAAAGTTTCAAGTTAAATATCTGGAAGAATAGATGAATATAGAAAAATATTATAATTCAATGTATCGAAAGAGAAAAGTTATTATTGACAATTTGACATTTATTGGAAAATCTTATTTAGAGGTAGATATTGATTGGTTAATTTTATTGTTTTATTTCGTGGCTGGATTTAAATATTATATTTCTGTTACGTCTCAAACTTATAGGAGAGTGGCTTTAAGTTTATCACTACGTTTCTCAACTTTCTATACAAACATTCATAGTCATTTATCTACACGAATATACAGAGTGTATGTAGAACCTTATTTTTAGTTTTTGAATATATACACTCATAGACAAAATCTTAAGAAAGTTTCATATTTTGATTTTTCGTCGTAGTTCTATTTTATTTTTTGAAGGAGACAAAGGCAATTTTGTTCACACTTGGTTAACGCCTGTGTCTTTAATATAGGTCACTGTAATATCTTTCAGAGTTATTGTCTGAATCCCGATATACATGCTAGAAGATACAAAATCCAGAGCGCTAAGCTACGGTCAATTAAACTATAGTAAGGAAATGATATAGCTGAGATTATAGGCTATTAAACTATGATAAAAATAATGGTTCAAACGAAGTTTTCAACTCCAGAATAAGTTTATTTATTTTTAGTTTATAATGATGACATTATTAAACTATAGAAATGATTGCTTTTTGTAGTCAAATCTGAAATATCTCATTACCATTCGAAGAAACATTAAATTATGAATATATATAATACCGTTAAGATAATTTCAAAATTCATTAAATTTGTTATTTAGTTTAAACATGTGAGGTTTGTTTTATATAAATATTTATAGTAAAAACTTAAAAATCTTCCGGTGTACAGCTTATGAAAAAACGTATCATTAAATGGAAGATAGGTATCTTTTATTTGTAAACGTTACGAACGAACAGAAATTTCAAACGAATTTCAAACAGATAAGGGGATCGCCTATGGGAAGCCCCCTCTCCTCCATAGCTGCTGAGCTGGTTATGACCAGAATAGATAAATGGGTCTGCAACCTCCATTGTGATGACATTCTTTTCTGGCGACGATATGTCGATGATATCCTTTGCATATGTAAAACCGACCTTGAAGAAACCATCCTGTCCACCCTCAACAGTTACAACCCTAACCTCTCGTTCACCATGGAAAAAGAACAGGGACACATCATTCCCTTCCTAGACATCTTAATCATACGTACCTCGGCATCATTCCACACCACAGTATACTACAAGAATAGCAGTACCCCCACCTACACCCATTTCTACTCCTTCTGCCCCATAGTACACAAAATTAACATCGTTAAAACACTCACCAGGCGCCTTCACACACACTGCTCTCTACCCATCTTTAAAACCATAGAAAAAGCCCGTATCATCTCCCATCTCACCGCCGCCTCCTATCCACTAACATTCATTAATAAACATACCTATTCTCCCGCCCCCTCCAATCCTCCCCCAGTCTTCAGGACTACCTGCATGTTGCCCTATTCTCCTTTAACAGTTAGTATCTCCCGTCTCATCAGGCCATTTGGCATTCGCACCTTTTTCATTAATACCCCCAGTATCCACTCACTTCTCCGACACCCCATTACAAAAACTGGTACCCAACTCAGTCCTCTGGATTCTTCTGGGGCGGTCTACTCTGTCTCATGCGAACATTGTTCCGCCACTTATGTGGGTGAGACAGGTAGAACCGTCGCCATTAGAATGTCAGAACACACCCGCAACATTAATAACAACGACCCACGTTCCCTCATCTATCAGCATGTTGCATCCACTGGCCACTCTTTTAATACCAACCACCCCACTATCCATTACCGTAACATACCCAACCTACACCAAAGATTAATGTTAGAATCCATAGTATCCACCAAACTTAAAAGCATAAATAGAAAAATAGAAATTCCTGAAATTTATGATATCTTTGTTTCAAGTTAATCTATTCCTTTTTTACATAGTTAAAAATCTAGTATACAACATCTTATTACCATATCAATACAATAGTTACTTATTAAAAATTAAAAATTCTTACTGCTAAGTTATAAAAATTGTTTATTATGTAAATCATCCCTTGTATATAGGTCGGTCTCTCGCCTTAATTTCTGTCAAACCTGTAGAAGGGCGTTTGCCCGAAAGCTCGTAACGTTTACAAATAAAAGATACCTATCTTCCATTTAATGATACGTTTTTTCATAAATATTTATGTAATAAATTAGTAGTTATCATATAGTAGTATAAAGAAAAAAAGTAACACCACCAAAACATCAGCGTTTAAACGACATAGGCTGGGTGAAAAAAGGAATAGGCAAAGATAAAGTTTTATAGAAAGAGCAAAGACAGAACCATGATAATAATCATATTGTAACATGGTATTTATTAATTTTATTTATGTAACATAGTATTTATTATTTTTTATTAACAGAGTAGTCATTTTTATGTTTATATCTGGCGACTCTGTAAATTCCCCTCGTGGCTTATCTTTTGTTTACCTTTCTTAGTTTGTCCTTCCCTGTAATAAATTTTGTTTCCTCTTGAAGTTTTTGTCTTCCCTAATTTTCCACGTGGCATTTTGGTGGAGATGCTGGGTAAGTTAGGGAAGACAAACTGAAGATCGCCGAGAAGACCTTGAAGCCATGGGTGCTGTGATCTACATTTTCGGAGACTGACATCAGGATTCCACCGCCGTGCTAAAGGCAAGACTTCCCTCGAAGATGACGATGTCCCTATAGACGACGATACGACGACAAAGCCGCTCTTCACGCCGCAAGAAAAAGGATGCAAAGGTACTATGGACAAAGTTCCAAGACTTCGATGGAATCCTTGGCAGAAGCACGTCAAATCCACGTCAGTGTCTACAATAATTGCTAGCTGTGGGTCACAGCTCCCATAGGGAAGAAGCTATGTAACATGGTATTTATTAATTTTATTTATGTAACATAGTATTTATTATTTTTTATTAACAGAGTAGTCATTTTTATGTTTATATCTGGCGACTCTGTAAATTCCCCTCGTGGCTTATCTTTTGTTTACCTTTCTTAGTTTGTCCTTCCCTGAAATAAATTTTGTTTCCTCTTGAAGTTTTTGTCTTCCCTAATTTTCCACGTGGCAATATAAATATATAAATTTCGAAATATATAAAATAAATCTCATTCAAATAAAATTTAAATAATCATATATATATATAAATCATTAGAAAGGTGGTTGTTTTTTTTATAGTTCAAAATATTAATAGTTATTGTTGTCATGTCCAATGAAGAGCCTCAGATGTCCCCATGCATCGCTATCACAGCAGTCGCAATGTCCTCTATCTTGGACAGATTCTTGATGTTGTTGTCGTGTCCAATGAAGAGCCTCAGATGTCCCCATGTATTTCTATCACTGCACTTGCAATGTCCTCTATCTTGGACAGCTTCTTGATTTTGTTGTTGTGTCCAATGAAGAGCCTCAGATATTCCCATGTATTTCTATCACAGCAGTTGCAATGTCCTCTATCTTGGACAGATTATTGATGTTATTGTCGTGTCCAATGAAGAGCCTCAAATATCTCCATATATTTCTATCACAGCAGTTGCAATGTCCTCTATCTTGGACAGTTTCTTGATGTTGTTGTTGTGTCCAATGAAGAGCCTCAGATGCCCCCATGTATTTCAATCACTGCGGTCGCAATGTCCTCTATCTTGGACAGATTCTTGATGTTATTGTCGTGTCCAATGAAGAGCCTCAGATGTCCCCATTGATCTCTATCACTGCGGTCGCAATGTCCTCTATCTTGGACAGCTTCTTGATGTTGTTGTCGTGTCCAATGAAGAGCCTCAGATGCCCCCATGTATTTCTATCACTGCGGTCGCAATGTCCTCTATCTTGGACAGCTTCTTGATGTTATTGTCGTGTCCAATGAAGAGCCTCAGATATTCCCATGTATTTCTATCACAGAAGTCGCAATGTCCTCTATCTTGGACAGATTCTTGATGTTGTTGTCGTGTCCAATGAAGAGCCTCAGATGTCCCCATGCATCTCAATCACTGCGGTCGCAATGTCCTCTATCTTGGACAGCTTCTTGATGTTATTGTCGTGTCCAATGAAGAGCCTCAAATATCTCCATATATTTCTATCACAGCAGTTGCAATGTCCTCTATCTTGGAAAGTTTCTTGATGTTGTTGTTGTGTCCAATGAAGAGCCTCAGATATCCCCATATATTTCTATCACAGCAGTTGCAATGTCCTCTATCTTGGACAGCTTCTTGATGTTGTTGTCGTGTCCAATGAAGATCCTCAGATTTCCCTATGTATTTCTATCACAGCAGTTGCAATGTCCTCTATCTTGGACAGCTTCTTGATGTTATTGTCGTGTCCAATGAAGAGCCTCAGATATCCCCATGTATTTCTATCACAGCAGTTGCAATGTCCTCTATCTTGGACAGCTTCTTGATGTTATTGTCGTGTCCAATGAAGAGCCTCAGATATCCCCATGTATTTCTATCACAGCAGTTGCAATGTCCTCTATCTTGGACAGCTTCTTGATGTTATTGTCGTGTCCAATGAAGAGCCTCAGATATCCCCATGTATTTCTATCACAGCAGTTGCAATGTCCTCTATCTTGGACAGCTTATTGATGTTGTTGTTGTGTCCAATGAAGAGCCTCAGATATCCCCATGTATTTCTATCACTGCGGTCGCAATGTTCTCTATCTTGGACAGCTTCTTGATGTTGTTGTCGTGTCCAATGAAGAGCCTCAGATATCCCCATGTATTTCTATTACTGCGGTCGCAATGTCCTCTATCTTGGACAGCTTCTTGATGTTGTTGTTGTTGTGTCCAATGAGGAGCCTCAGATATCCCCAGGTATTTCTATCACTGCAGTCGCAATGTCCTCTATCTTGGACAGCTTATTGATATTGTTGTTGTGTCCAATAAAGAGCCTCAGATATCCCCATGTATCTCTATCACTGCGGTCGCAATGTCCTCTATCTTGGACTGCTTCTTGATGTTGTTGTTGTGTCCAATGAAGAGCCTCAGATGTCCCCATGTATCTCTATCACAGCAGTCGCAATGTCCTCTATCTTGGACAGATTCTTGATGTTGTTGTCGCGTCCAATGAAGAGCCTCAGATATCCCCATGTATTTCTATCACTGCAGTCGCAATGTCCTCTATCTTGGACAGCTTCTTGATGTTGTTGGCGTGTCCAATGAAGAGCCTCAGATATCCCCATGTATTTCTATCACTGCAGTCGCAATGTCCTCTATCTTGGACAGCTTCTTGATGTTGTTGTCGTGTCCAATGAAGAGCCTCAGATGTCCCCATGTATCTCTATCACAGTAGTCGCAATGTCCTCTATCTTGGACAGATTCTTGATGTTGTTGTCGCGTCCAATGAAGAGCCTCAGATGTCCCCATGTATCTCTATCACAGCAGTCGCAATGTCCTCTATCTTGGACAGATTCTTGATGTTGTTGTCGTGTCCAATGAAGAGCCTCAGATATCCCCATGTATTTCTATCACTGCAGTCGCAATGTCCTCTATCTTGGACAGCTTCTTGATGTTGTTGTCGTGTCCAATGAAGAGCCTCAGATGTCCCCATGTATCTCTATCACAGCAGTCGCAATGTCCTCTATCTTGGACAGATTATTGATGTTGTTGTCGCGTCCAATGAAGAGCCTCAGATGTCCCCATGTATTTCTATCACTGCAGTCGCAATGTCCTCTATCTTGGACAGATTCTTGATGTTGTTGTCGCGTCCAATGAAGAGCCTCAGATGTCCCCATGTATTTCTATCACAGCAGTCGCAATGTCCTCTATCTTGGACAGATTCTTGATGTTGTTGTCGCGTCCAATGAAGAGCCTCAGATGTCCCCATGTATTTCTATCACTGCAGTCGCAATGTCCTCTATCTTGGACAGATTATTGATGTTGTTGTCGCGTCCAATGAAGAGCCTCAGATGTCCCCATGTATTTCTATCAGTGCAGTCGCAATGTCCTCTATTCTCCTCTTATATAAAGGGATGACGTTGCCACGTTAGTCACCTTGGACCAGAATTTGGTCGTATATTCCAAGGGTCTGGTGTGGTCGTACTCCATCCCCCTATATCAATAGGTATTCGAAATATAAAAAAATTCGCACCATCTAACGACAAATTTTGAAACTATTCATCGATTTGATTCAGTTTCAATTGAATTTATTTATTTATGCTTATGAGGTGATACAGCAGCGTATTTACAATTAGAGAGGAGACAAAATGAATTAAATCTAGAAAAAAGAAGTGAGGACATATCGGTCATTAAAGTCTGAGAGGCAAGGCCTTCAGCCAGTTCAGGGCTTCCGGGGTGACAGAATGGAGATTGGAGATTCCTCCATTGAATTTGTACAGCGGGCAGTCATCTAGTATATGGGACATTGATTGTGGGACGTTGCAGGCACAATTTAGATCTTTGGTGTAGCCCCATAACTTCATCAGCTCAGCACACCTTCCCTGACCTGTCCTAAATTTAATTGAATAAAATATATCATAAAGATAGAGGTTGCCTGGCCGGCATTCATATTTCTATGAAAAATAGACACTTCGGCCAGTTAGAGTTTTTTATTTTCTCAACGTTTCGACAAAAATCTTTTGTCTTCGTTAGGAGAAGTAAATAAAAATAAAGCATTTGGCAAGGCGTTAAAAATTGTTCTATCTCGAAGACAAAAGATTTTTGTCGAAACGTTGAGAAAATAAAAAAATCTAACTGGCCGAAGTGTCTATTTTTCATAGAAATATGGATAAACTCTCATAATAATTTATAGAGGATTCAAATAGGAGTTGAGATTTTCAATATATAATATTAATTTATCGCGCCATCTATTGACCAAATTATAAACTATAAAATAATTAAATATCTGAACACTATAAAAATATATATATAGGAGATGGGGTTCAGAAATGTAATCACAGTGGATTATGTGTAAAATTATTAATACACAATTCGCGCCATTAAATTATTAAATAGTAAAATTAAATGGAGGTTGGGCGGTGTTGCCGGGTGGGATTTGATAAATGCACCGTCATGGCCATCAGTGAGGCGGTGTTATTAATTATATAGACATCCTTTGTCAACGGCGAGCAACACTGGAGAGATTCAAGGCTATAATAGCCCCCCTTTTATAGCATTTCTATATTTCATATTTACGTATTGGAGTTATATTAGTATATTACAGATGGACATTAGTATGATATTGAAGGCGTCTAGTTTTAACGTTTATTTATGACAGGAGAGGCGCTCTATGAGATTCAAGACTATAACAGCCCCCCTTTTATATCATTTTTATATATCATATTTACATATTGAAGTTATATTAGTATATAACAGAGATTGAAATATTAGTATGATATAGATGGCGTCTAATATTGACGGGAGAGACGCCCTTATGCTTTTATTAGTATAATATATCTAGATAACAAAAAGGTGGCACCTATCTCCTTTAATGAAAAAAATAATATTAGGTCATCAAATCGTTAAAAACGTAAAGTGGTGATGACAAGAGAAGCCACAGCATCAATTTTAACAAAATCAGACAAAAAGCCAACATGTATACCATTGTTTCGGGGTGTAGTCCTCAAAATGCTGATCATTGGACCTACCTAAATATGAATAAATAGACACAATACCAGGTCGAAGTCAAGTTTATATAATATAAAGATTGAGATTGAAACTACTTTATTTTAAAGTCCATATAAGAATATATAAGGTTAAATATAGAATAAATATAAATATGAATAAATATTATTATATAATGATAAATATGTAAATAAATATATAAAAAATTTATAAATATACATATATATAAATATATATACAAGGGTTTTATTGGTGGCGCCCACCGCGAGAAAGACTCCGCCACTGAGAGAGAGAGAGAGAGAGACAACTTGACAATTAAGGAGGTTAATATACCTCAATCAAAATATAAATAATTAATATTTTGGATATTATTGGCATCAAACAAACCCCACTGAAGGAAGGTTTGGAATTCATCAGCCTTTTAGGGCCCACCTGTAGTCGGACTGTCAAATTATATTGACAAATATTTGTATTCTTATCATATCTTATCTCAGGTTTTAGTGGAAATAATTTGTGTTTTCGTTTGTTTGTGAACAAATCTCTCCCGCCTTCTCATTGGACGAATGTGGCCATGTTTGTATATAAAGGGGGCTATGGTGTTCTCTGCGTGCTATATCCGTGTCTGGCAATCTCCACGCATACCTGTGTAACCCCGGTCCGATCCCTACCTAAGCAGCAATAAAGCTAAGTACTGTTTTTTATTTTATTTAACAAATTGTGATTTATTATTTACTTTTTTTTGTGTTGTACTTTTGAGTCCACGATTTTTTCTGTGTTTAAGTTACTATTACTGTAGGCCCTAGTATATTGTATTTGTGTGTTAACTCGTAAATAGTAACCTTTTTGTCAGGACAATCATTCTACTGAATGTATAGCAGTTCTTCTCCCCGACATCTGCTTTTGCAATGGTGAGGAATCCATTCAGACATCTGTATAGACATGGTAGAAAGAATCTCTATTCATTATAATTAGAATAGTTTATTTTAAATTCACCAATTCTTGAGCAACTATTCACAAGTTAATTCACTTTGATTTGTTTACCCCATCATACTGACTAATCACTTCTAGAAAAGGACTAGATGTTATTTTTTTTATCATGGAGATCCATAACTGTGTCTCATAGAATTATTTATTTTATATTTTGTAACGAAATATTTACTCTTTTTATAGTACGCTAAAATATTTTATCCATTGTTATAATCTAGTAACGCCACGAAATTGGATGACGCTTGCACTACGCCTGTTTTCGGTAAACAAAAAGTACTTTAGTCAAATTTTGATAAAAATTGTTGTATCTATATATTTGCGGGAATACGTTTGCGAATTCGGTGGACGAGTGATCTAAACTGTTGGTTTTCGACCGCTACGACGCGGGATCGAATCCCACATTGGCCACTTTTTCTAATAAGAAAATGCCCAAATGGGCCCCTGATTCTTACAAAAGTTCAACCCGACCAGCGAGTGCAAGTATAACCTAAAGGATCTCTGGCACATTTTAAAGTGCAAAATTCGAACCGCTTTTCATATGTGTAGACATGTAGTGAGTGCACACACAGTAAAACAGTCGTCAACCTCTACCCACTATGATTATCATGGCCTGTAACACGTGTAATAGGAAAACAACACACAATAAATAAATAATAAAACAAAAATATATATGTGAAGAAATAGTACAAATATGATATTGATATTGTATAATTCTGGAATAATTAAAAATCAACGAGAATAGTTGAATTTTATTCCGATAGATGGCGCAAGCCATCAGAAACTTTCAGTTGCGCGATAAGGAGATGCCTTTTTCATAAAAATATATATGTTTGTGTTGAAATCAATTTACACACATTTAATTACATCTTA
>CP092867.1:27406700-27452445 GCA_030710605.1 Cordylochernes scorpioides
CATCACCTCCACCAGTTCATTCATTGATGATGTGTATGGTACCCCTCCTTGTCCGAACCTCGTCATGGTTTCATTTGATGTAGTATCGTTATACCCTAGCCTCCCCCATGATTTAATTGTAGACTCCCTTAGGTCCTTTCTAGCTGATTCCCATGTCGATTATCATACCTCCTCTAAAATTATAGAACTCACCCATCTCTGTTTACAATCTTCAGTCTGCTCTTTCAACTCCCAGTTTTTTCTACAGATAAAAGAGTCCCCAATGGGGAACCCTCTATCCTCAGCTGTTGCAGAGATTGTTATGCGGTCTAAAATATGCAGATCACCTCAGATTTTCCATCCGATATCCGCCTTTGGCGTAGATACATAGATGATGTGTTCTGCATATGCACAAAAAGCCAGGTTGAAAATATCCTCTCAAAACTTATTAGTTACCATCCTGACCTTGCCTTCACCCATGAAACCGAAACTTACAACGCCCTCCCATTCTTAGATTTCCTAATCATCCGGATCCCAACCAGATACCCCCCCCCCCCCCCACTCCACAGTACATTACAAAAATTCGTTTAGACCCAATTATATTCACTTCAACTCCTTCTGCCCCCTAAGTCACAAAATCAACACCGTCAAAACCCTATCTAAACGAGTTCAGACCCACTGTTCCACCTCTGATTTCAAAACCATGGAGACCAATAGAGTCATAGCCAATCTCAATAAATTCGAATACCCGAAGTCTTTCATATTACGCCACTTCCACAACCCCAACCACACCCCTTCCAACCCAATATATAAATCCATATATGTCCTCCCATATTACCCCACTAGCTCCTCCATAGCCCGAGCCCTAAGCAAATTTGGAGTCAGGACCCTTTATTCCAACTCCCCTAACATCAGCTCCCTCATTAGGAACCCAGACACAAAACCAATAGCCCATATAACCCATCTCTCTTGTCTGGCTGTGTCTACTCCATCCCCTGCGCTGACTGCGACGTTGTCTACGTTGATGAGACAGGCAGGAGCGTAGGGACAAGACTCGAGGAGCACAGCAAAAACATCTCCAGACAAGATGAGAAATCAGCTATATATCAACACATCCGGACCTCCAACCACTCTTTCGATCTGGCCAATCCATCTTTGCACTATAGCCGCATATACAACAAGCAGCAGCGCCTCACCTTGGAAGCTCTCGTTTCTCAGGGCTTCCATGCCATCAATCGACCTCCCTGAATCCTACCAATCCCTGTTCCCATAGCCTTGTATCCTCCATCTGTGCGTATCCCCCTCTCCTCCCTCATAGACATTAGAAAATATTCCTAACTCTACTACATTCAATAGCTATTATCATGCATGTTAATTGCTCCTTTCCATAATTTCCTGGTATGCTAATTATTCATCTCAACGTTTCATAGATATGCAAAGTCCCTATAGTTTTTAAATATGTAAATAGTCTCATCCCTATATACTGTTCAATGTTCCATATGTTTTCACATTTCTCCTGTAGAAGGGCCGGCCAGCCCGAAAGCTTGAGCGTTTTGTAATAAATCGTCGTATAAAAGAAACTCGTCCCTTGATTCTTGAATTTTATCGTACAATATAATGTATTAGATTATTAGTGACTTTTCTCTATCTCTCTATGGAGAGATCAAAAGATATAGTAATTTTATCAGAATATTGTTTTTAAAATTGTGTATTAAAATTTTAATTAAAATATGTTCATCAAATAAAGTAAAGCACGAAGGAAGATGAGTTTCTTTTTAATAAACGCGAGCGAGCTTTCGGGCCACACGCCCTTCTACTGGCAAAAAGCTAAGAGATTCCAAGAGATACAAGTAAGCATATTGCTTACCATAGTATAAATAGGCTTGTATCTCTTTGAATCTCTTAGCTTTTTGCCAGTAGAAGGGCGTGTGGCCCGAAAGCTCGCTCGCGTTTATTAAAAAAGAAACTCATCTTCCTTCATGCTTTACTTTATTTGATTATCTAAACAGGAATAGCTCAATCGCTTGAAATATGTTAAGTGAAATTTAAATAAACATATTCTAGTTATATGCAATTCATTCTACATATTCAAGGTATAGTTCTTTATTCTTTATTTCGACTTAGAACGCTATGTCCCTCTATGGGACACTTGCCCTTTAAAGATAAACAAAATTTTGAAAGAAAGATATTTGAAATATGTACAGAATTAGTATGCACGTTAGATAAAAAGAGAGAAATTATTAATATAATTGTTGGATATATCTTGTTGGAGCGCGAATCTTTACTATGGATGTGGCGAATTCCCCTGGATCTAAACAACCATTCTCCATGCACTGATCTTACACACCCTTTATTTCCTAATCACAATATTGTTACATGGATGACAAGGCCAAGATACCAGAGTAAAGTTGGGGAAAGAGGGGTGGACTCTGGCGGCTCCCGCTGCCATGTGGCAGGCACTAAAAACAACAATCCTGTGTGGGGGAGGACAGAGTCTGGTTACATCTGCGGTGAGGAGAAGACGTGGCGACTTTCCTTCTGGCGTGTGGATAATCCGGTAAAGCGGTGTCAGGAGAGCCTGACATCGGAGCGGCCTACAAGGCGGTGTAAGTCCTGGCTGGACTTGAATAGTGTGGAGCGGGAAGCTTCACAAGAGTGACATCCACGGCGCCAAGAATACTTCTGACTGGGAAGTTAAAGGCAAGTCCAACTCATTGTATTACTTCTGTTAGTGAAACATAATAACGCGCTAACTTTAGCTGCAATCCTTTCGAATTCACGTGTATATCTTTATGACATCCTGAGCATTCAAGTACACGAATAGCGTCTGGGTACGACGTAACAATATATATACAGTCAAACACAAGTAAGGGACTGCCCTGTAGGACGAAGTACGGTGTCGTGAGCCCCGAGCCGCTACGGTAACCGTGAACAGGGAACTCTGAAATGTGGCTGACTAACGGGGCAATGGCATCCCCCATTCCATGGATTGGACAAGACACCACCACAGTCAATTTATACACATGACCAGATATTTTGGTCAAATATATACAAAAATTATATAAACACAGATATATTAAGATTATATAAAAGGGCGTATCTGGATCTGTAAAGAAAAAAAAAAACATTTTTTTCTCAAAATATTTCGAGAGATTGCTCCCTCTTTATCAATTTATTGTACAGATATATTAAATAATAATAAAAAATCCAACATATACTCTCTTGAAAATATTCTCTTTGTGTTCTTTTTTTGTGTTAAAAATATAATTATTATATATTTAATGAAGCTTGAGATTTATATTAGTAATTTAGTTAATTTAAAATTTGAAAAAATATTTTCTAATGTTTTTTTCTTTTCTAATTGCCTAAATTATATCTTTTAAAAAAATATGAGATTAGAAAGGAACAAAATAATTATACCACAGCTGGGTTTCCCCCCAATATAAGAGAAAATTATCAAAATTGAATCTTTTTAACAGACGGTGATTTGAACAAAATGGCGATTTTGGTTTTTGGTGCAGCAGATTCTCTAATGGTGGCTAATAATTGGTAGATGTCCTTTATTTACTTTACATTTTAATTCTGGGTTGGGTACTAATGATTCGTCGTCCTGATTGGACGAGAGACAAGGTGGGTTAGTTTGTTTTGTTTATAACATTTTTTAATTGGTTAGTTTGTTCTAATATTTTGTTGCTATTTTGCCTATATTAGTAAAGTTACTGTTAGTATTTATTATACTTTCATTTTTCTATATAGAATAAAAAATAGGGTCACATCAACCAATGATTTATTCAACCTCCGACATTTCAGTGACCTGCTTTCTGAATCAACTTCCAATCATCAAATAATCTTTGGAATTAATTGATATATGTATTCGTTGAAAATACATTTGTTGGATACGTTTCTATTTTAAAAAATATTATAAAAAGGTATTTTATTATATTTTACTTAATTTCATAAGATAAAAAAGCATGATTTTATAGTTTCATTACATACAAACTAATTATTGATTAGCTGGTTTTGTCTATTGAGTATCTGTATTTTGGTACCTAATTAAGAAAATTATATTTAGATTAACTTTTGTGATATGATTTAATGGTTTTCGAAATTATAAATATTTTTGTATATTCGAGCATTAATGATAACCACAAAAAAAATTTTAGCTTCAAATTTATTTTTGAAATACACTAGAACCTCTCCTTCGAAGACACTTAATTGCATATCTAAAATGTTCTTTGGAAAGAGTGGTGTCCTCTCATTGGAGAATTGCTAATCAGTAAAGATGGTAATTTTGACGATTTAAACTGTCCTTTGTAGAGAGGTGTTTTCTCAATAAATACTATCATATTACGATGGTATTGAAAGTTTTAGGTTAATCTGTTCTCTATTAACTTCACTGTTTTAAATGTGTATATAATGATTTATTTGCATAAATCGCTAAATTGTCTGTTTTCCACGTGAATACCCACCAACAAGTTCCATTAGCAATCGGTCTATTTCAAGGAAAATAAATTTCTTTTTAAAAACTTTCCGATCTTAATTTGGAAACAATTTTAATTAAAACTTTGTTCCCTTTGGAAGGAAACTTCCGATGTTCGAGCTCAAACTTTACATTCTTCGGAAGATTTGTAGTCACACCTAACTGATCATGTGCATGAGCTATGGTCAAATAAAGAGCTTTTTCCTAGTTGGTTGTTATTTAAAGATGACTTCGTACTTATTGATTCCGCCTTCCAATACTTTATGAACTTTTTATAAAATATAACAATCAGTTTCTCTCTTTTAAAGTAAATAAGCAAGCCTTCTAGAAAAATTGCTTTTCAAGGACTTGTACAAAATATGACAGGAGAGAATGAAACTGAGAGAAAATGTTCGCTCTTTTAAAGGGCTTATAACAGATATAACAGGAGAGAATAAAACTGAGAGAAAAATATTCTCTTTTAGGGATTTATAATAAATGTGAAAGGAGAGAATAGATCTGATGAAAATGAGAGAAATTTTGATTTCCTATGGGCTTATATAAATATGACAGGAGAAAATGAAACTATTGAAACTGAAAGAAAATTTTCTCTTCTATGCGCTTATTAAAAATATGAAATGAGTGAGTAAACCTAATGAAACTGAGAGGAAATCTTTTCTTCTATGGGTTTATATTAAATATGACTATTGAAACTGAAAGAATTTTTTCTCTTCTACGGGTTAATTATAAATTTGAAATGAGTGAGTAAACTAATGAAACTGAGAGAAAATTTTCTCTTCTAGGGCTTATATTAAATATGACAGGGGAAAACGAAACTATTGAAACTGAAAGGATTTTTTCTCTTCTACGGGTTAATTATAAATTTGAAATGAGTGAGTAAAAACTAATGAAACTGAGAGAAAATGTTCTCTTCTAGGGCTTATATTAAATATGACAGGGAAAAACGGAACTATTGAAACTGAAATAATTTTTTCTCTTCTACGGGTTAATTATAAATATGAAATGAGTGAGTGAACTAATGAAACTGAGAGAAAATTTTCTCTTCTAGGGCTTATATTAAATATGACAGGAGAGAATGAAACTAATCAAGCTGAGACTAAACTTGTTCTTCTATGGGTTATAATGAATATGAAAAAGGAGAAAGTGAAACTAATAAAACTGAGAGAAAATTTGTTCTACTACGGTCTTATACTAAATATGATAAGAGAAAATGAAACTAATGAAACAGAGAGGAAATTTTCTCTTCCGCGGGCTTAATAAATACCCCACAAAAGAGAATGAATTTTCTAGTTAACACATTTTCTAGTGAGCTTGCTTATACACCTTTAGTGTCTATTGCTTATATGTAAATATATAATTGATTATAGTCTCATGTGTGATGTATCGAATAAGATCTTATTAAGATTAACTTGCAATAAGTATTTTCTACTTTATATTGAAAATGTTTTTCATATGCAAATATCTGAGGTATATACTATAATATATACACAATCTAGTCATAAATTCTGTTGCAAACAATTTTATAAATTAAATGATTAAGAACAAAAACTAATGGAATATAAATACATATTATATTAGCCAATAGGACTTAGATTTTAAATATATACAATCATTCAAAATGTCCTCCCTCATTTTTGACACAGGATCTCAAACGTTCGGGCCACTGATCTATGGCGGCACGCACCTTTTCTAAGGGTATTTATTTCATTGCTCTCACCAATGCTTATTTCAATTGATTCAAATTATGATATCTTTTATATCACACCTTCTCCTCTAAATATGCCCACAAACTGTAATCATCACACATGAGACTATAATCAATTATATATTTACATATAAGCAATAAACACTAAAGGTGTATAAGCAAGCTCACTAGAAAATGTGTTCACTAGAAAATTCATTCTCATTTGTGGGGTATTTATTAAGCCCGCGAAAGAGAAATTTCCCCTCTGTTTCATTAGTTTCATTTTCTCTTATCATATTTAGTATAAGACCGTAGTAGAACAAATTTTCTCTCTGTTTCATTGGTTTCATTTTCTCCTCTTTCATATTCATTATAACCTATAGAAGAACAAATTTAGTGTCAGCTTGATAGGGGGTTTATATCAGGGCTTCCAGATGGCCATTCATTGGCCTTTATCAACTCCGGAACATTCGTCTCCAACCATTGTACACTCTTTAATTTAATATGGAATCCGGATTTTGATTGGTGTTTTACTGCCACGTGACCTTAAACAACTAATCAACGTTGAGAATAGAAAACTGCGAGCATGATCTCAGTAAGCTAATTCGAGAAAATAAATAGAAGTGACAAATAGACGACTGGAGTTCGAACCTCGGAAAAAAAAAATTTTTCTTACTCTAAAAATGCTTTTAAATTTTTAATCATTTTATTTCTTTTTTCAAAATAATTTCATTTAAAAATTATATTTTAATAATTCAAACTGATATTAAAGCCGTTTTAATATATTTTATTACAAAATTCTTGGAGTTTATCCCCGTATTCTAATTGAGAATTGATCGAAATGTAATCCACCTACAATTTTTTGGCTTATTTATTATTTAAATTTTACTCCGGACTAGTATTTACATTTATTATTTAGGAGAAAATATTATATTATTTAGGAGAAAATATTATATTATTCATTCGAATATATTTTATGCAAATTTGTTTCATTTTGCATATATATGAAAAACGAAAATTCTCCCGAAAGTTTAAAATAATGTAAATAAAATAATTTGTAAAGAAGGTTTTTGTAAACATTTGGTTTTTTTAATGTTTCAAACACGTAAAGAAACTTTAATATATAATCTGCGCTTGTGTAATATTTGTTTAATATATTCAATATAATAATGGATGACTTTTTTTACCAAAATTGCATCTAAATTTCGATTTATTAAGCAACATCGAAGCAAAATAGGCTAATTATTAGTATTGTAGATTCAATTGGTAAAAACTTGTTTAGTTCACCACTGATGAGGCAGACCTTTCTAATATGCATATAATTTTAGTATAAAATATACTCATAATATAAAATATCACATATTATTGTAATATTTGCCTGTAACTAATAAAATTAAAGAAAGGTTGATGTCCCCAGAGATAGCCGTGACAACCTGGAGCCACATAACTTCACAACAGGAAAACAGGGAACAGGAAAGGTCCGATCTTTGTCCCCGGTAAGGGGGAACTCCAGAGCCGGGGCTGTTAGAAGACAGGTTAGAGAAAGTTCAAAGGAGATGTAGCTGTACTGGGCAGTTTCATTACTGAAGCCATGTTAGCTCGCCTGTTTCTAGGGACGTATCCTTCTTGTCGCCACTCTAGAGTGTTTATTTCCATATTCATTTACATCACTACAAATATATATATTATATAATCTAAAATACAATTTTTTTTTTTTTAAAACATATATCTTATTTTCATTCATTATCTGTTTTACATATTTGACCATAGATGCAGAACATACCACTTTAATTATTATTGTTGTAAATATGTAAAGTTAACCCTACCTATTTTTTAAAATCACGATTATAGAATTCATTCTTTAAATTCTATATTGCCGTGATAAATAATTTTATATGTAATTTACTTCAAGTAATTCAAAATAAAATCTACTTGAAATGTAAATAATTATCTTTACTTTTCCACGACTGCACCTTTTTTTCAACAATAAAACACAAAATAATAATCTTAACACAATGTATATATATTATATAATCTAAAAACTCAAATATTTATATATTTAAAAAAATATATATTTATTTTTATTCATTGATAATTCTACTTTTGTTATCATCGTTTTTAGAATAACTTTCAGTTTTGTTGTGATATATGCGTAGTTAACATATCTATCTTTTGGAATCACTAATATAGGATTAAATTTATAAATTCTATATATTGTGAAAATAACTAATTTGTAATATTTGCTCAAGTAATTGAAAATAAAAGCTACATGATGGTAAATAATTATATTTTTTCCATAACATCTGCACTTTTAACCCTTTATATTATCGATCCTTTGTCTTACCAATCCTTTATATAACAACAAACAAATTATTCATAACATATATATGATATAAAGTTGCGGAAGAGTGGTATACATATATGCACCTCTCCCGTTAAACACTTTCAACAGCTTAAACATCTTTTTATTAAATTCGACCTATCGTTGGATGTAATGAAATCGACCCCTCTCCTCCCCTGTGCTGATAAGGGCCTTAGCCCTAATTTGTGAAATATAGATTGACCTTTTGTGTTTGAATTTGACAAATCCGGTCTTAAGTCACATTCTACATCACTACTATAATGTTCTGTATTGGAAAGATGAGTCAAAATGATTTGTTTTAATACATTTTCAACACACACACACACAGCAGAGGTGGCTCATTTAGTACATATTCTAGCGCCACCGCCGTGTCAGAGATGGTCAAAAAGATACACAGGATCGGTAGAGATCTCTGTTCGACTCCTCTTTATTTACCTTTGTATATTCATGGAGAACGACAAGTAACATAGATTATTCAACAGACGTGTTCAACAACAGGGAGAACGACTTCACTCCTGGCCACCAGATGAGCTTCTTCCTTCTTGATTGTCGTCGGCTCTTCTTCAGCTATTCTTGTCAGTGAACACATGTGGCCGAACTGACCCTGCTTTCCACCACGGCGATGTCAAAATTTCTATATAATACTATGTATATATATGAATGATATTTTATATACAGCCATGAACAAAACTTGAGGAAGTTGTACCTTTTAGCATGTATATCAGGATTCAAATAATAACTCTGAATGATATTTGATACACAGTGACCTTTATTGAAGACACTCGAGATAACCAAGTGTAAACAAAATTGTTTCTATCTCATTTCAAAAAACAGACGACCGCGACGTCATAAATGACTTCCCCCTTCCTTAAGTTTTGTCAATGAGAGTGTATGAATATATAGATTTCATTTGGAATATATATAAATATCCCAATTGTATAAATTTATATTGACAAAGTGCGTTAAATGGAGAGAGAAATATAAATGATGATTTGGTTTCTAGACCAAGATAATAATCGGTTTATAACCAGTATTTATTATAACGTAGTTTTAATACACTAGAGATTTAATCATAGAATAGACTTTCATTAAAAGTATTTTACCATTGACAAGGCAATCAATTTAATTAAAAGAGAAGAAGATTCTAGAGAAGAGAAGAGGAAGGAACCACGGGTTCTGCACGAATACCCGGAGCAACTTCCAACGATAAATCTAATTGAAGAGATTTCTAGAAGGGGAATTGTTTTAACTAACAAATACTTCCTTGTTTTTTATTATCACTTTCAATCAATATTGCTTTCTCTTTGTTATATCATCTACTATGGTGGAAAATGAATATCAATATTTGCCAACTCGAACCTTCGCTATCTAAAAACAAATACAATCAACGCCTTACATAAGTAAATAGGAGACCTTTTAAAAAAATTAAATCAACAGTAGCGTAGTTTTCGCCTTTGTTTCTTTTTCTATCCAGGCCTTGTGTGCTATTTGTTTTTCTATTGAGGGAATAGAAATGGTAAAACTTTGATGTTTACATGCTCCAACTCTAATTAGTTTATTGTGATAATGGTGTTTTGTAAATAGTAAAGTTTTTTAGTGGTGAATTGACACCAGGTTTTCAAAATGATATATATATATATATAGCCTACAAGGCACGGACCTACGTCAAATAGTATTACGATCTTCCATTCAGATAATATTGTCAAGAAGCTCCATCCAGATGGGACATCTGTCAATCATCCCTGGACCCCGGGACCACAGGAAACCTGATCTGTAAATAAGGAAAACGGGACGGTAGCTGACATTAAGATTATCTTTAACTTGGGGTAAGTTGTACTCTCTCTCCCCATAAATACCCCTTATAATAAATTAATTTATTCCCAAATTTGCCCTTGCTTTATTTATTTTCGCGACAATATTTAAGTGGGAAAAGATATTTTCAAAAGGGGATGAGTAATATTAGAAGAATATTGAAGTAATGAGGGACAATAAAAATCATTCCGAGTATAATCTTTAACAGTACATTTCTCTAATAACATTAATTCTCTAATTATATAATTATTGATATCTTCTTGAATATAGAGCAATCCATATGAAATTATTAATTAAAAGGCATTTTTGGGACCTAAAATAAAACTAAACATTTTATTTAATACAAAATGCCAATATTCAATAGGTTATACACCTAACTTCGTCAGGGCTTTTCTTGTTTTTTTTTTAACAGTTTAAAAATAAGTAAAGCCCTGACGAAGTTAGACGTATAGCCTATTGAAATATTGGCATTTTGTATTAAATAATATGTTTTGTTTTTATTTTAGATCCAAAATATGCCTTTTAATTAATTATTGATATATACAGGGTGAATAAAATATGTTAATTGTTGAAGAGAATAATAGAATTATAGAATAATTATATAATATCATTATAATGATAATAACATATATATGATACTAGCCGAATAACCCGGGCAACGCTCAGGTTCCACCCGATTAAATGTTTTTATTCAAATACTATTCGTTACAATTAAAAATTGCGCCGTGAATGTCACTCTTCTGAAACGTCCCGCTCCAAACTTTACATATACATTAGGTCAGCTGATATTACCTCCCATCTTTACCGCTAGAGGCGCTGCTCGCATTCTACCACTGAACCACCGATGCTTATAAGACATGGCCATATTTGGGTATTTATTCCATTCACAAAAGCAAACGATGACAGGATTGATTGTTGATGACTCTGATACTTGTATTTATAATAATAATATATACACAATAACATTATATAAATAACACTATGCTGCGCTGAGTTTGTGTATACAAAGATGTAATGCCTCGATAAAGGTTGGCGTTCAGCCAGCCAAAATATTGGCAAAATAAATATTTTATTAAATCCAATATATGCCTTTTTATTATCTAATTATATATATATTACTACGTGGAAAATTAGGAAAGACAAACTTAGGGATAACATAGCAATTTATTTATAGCAAGAGCAAATTATAAAGGATAAACAAAAGATAAGCAATGAGGGAAGTTTACATAGTAGCAAAATATAAACGCAACAAATGATATTCTCTCTCTCTCTCTCTCTCTCTCTCTCTGTTAATAAAATAATAAATATACTTTGCTACAATATAAACATATATATTCTACGGATATGTGGATGAGAAATTGTCCACGGAAAAACGCTTCAATTATAAAATTATAATCTTTCATATCATCCAGTAAATAAATCTCTCGTTCAGATATAAGTTCCTTCAGAGATTTTTATTATCTCTAGTTTTCAGGTGTTTTCGCCCTTCTACAGAAGTATTTTTCAAATATAGAAATATAGGCGGCGTCATTATTTAAAACTACTCATGTAGAAAAACAAAAGCTATAGATAATAAAATAGTTATTTTGAAGAGACTTATCTCTGAACGATATTTTTGCCAATTATAAACACTTGAATATCTCTCCATAACAACCAATGCAGGCATCTACCAATTGCAGATTTGACGGGACTTGTGGAACAGGAAGATGGCCCAGGTGGGAATGATTGGATGATACTGAAGATTATATCAACTGGATAACACAAGTTCTTTTAGACGAATGCCAGAATTCTTTTTCGAATATATTCCATGATTTAATTAGCTCTCAATAATCATCAAATTGTATACCATATTTCATTTTGTATAATTGAGCTCAATGGCATGTGTTTATTGCCAACATATATTTAGGATATTGCATGGAAGAAGAAAGTAGAGTCTCCCATGAGAGATCATAGCTTCGAAACATGAATTAAACCTTTTCCATTTTTGAAGTAGTCTTACATCAGAGTTATTATTTGGGTTGTATGAATCCCCTGACCACTGTATCATCCCAGAGTATCTAATGAGAGGAAACGTCTAGAAAAACAGGGATCAACCATGCTCTAAGTCTATGTTCTTTCTTGGGGAAACTCTAATGTGAATATTCATATATATTATGATTATGAATATTATATTATATAATATACAATTAATCAAAGTTATTTGTTCCAATGTATATAACTTATATATCCACTTATTGATCATAAAGAATGGCTCTAATCGATGTAATTACAATATTGATAATCATAATGACCCGCCAAACTAACAGATTGTATGTTTCTCTGAATCCAATAATAAAAATAAAGAGACTGACGCCTGCAAGAAAGAATGAGGACAATATGACATTTCCTAGTCCGAGAGACAAAACAACTATTGGAATTAATCGTCCCAATGTTGCCTTAGGGGAGAAACCCTCTTTGTTTAGATGACCCTCGTTCTATCCTTTAACCTTCCTTCCTTCGTATGAAAACAGACTCTTGGGTGGTTAGACAGAAAAACAGTTGGATGTTGGATAAGCGATTACGTTAAAAGATGATCATCGAATTCAATAAATAAGTCATCGGAATGGACTTTGGTCCAAACCTGCTGTTAGCTAATCCATCTAACACGTACTATGCTCAATAGTGCTCTTATATTCGAACAAATTGTTTTCCCATTCATGTACCTTGCATTTACGCCACATTGTAGTAACAGAAGTCTTAAATTACGATCCTGTACAGTAGTTTAAAACAAGTAATATACTAGTATGATATTTTCTATGAGCTATAAGTTTGCTATAAATAAATATTCATTGATGTGAAAACATCCTCACATGGGTAAGAACATTAATATAAATATACATAGTGAAGATTAGAAATGTGCTCAACATTTACTTATTTGCATAAAAGCATGTTATTTTTACGCTGAATCACCGCACCTTTTACAGATACATAGGGTTCTCGAGCTAATGGAATAATCTAAGTTTGCTTTATAGAAATGCAATATTCAATATGGAGTGGACTTTCCGTGAATATATATATATATTTGTTATATATATATTTAAAAAATGAGATTTTCTGCATGATTTTGGAATTGAGATTATACTATGTTAATGCAGTCGTGGTTAAAATCTTAAAAGTATAATAATAAAAACAGTTTTGATCAGTAATTGATTTAATTTAACTAAGGTAAATATGAAAACATAATTTGATAAAAGTACTGCCTGGCTTAAGGTCTAAGAATTAAAAAAAAAATGAGAAACTTATTTACATAATGTACAAAAGGTATGAGCCGGCAATCGGGAAACAACAACAATGAGTTTTTATAGGGGAAGCGTGACCTCTGACGGTCGATTTAACATAGTATTTGGATCTATGGAATATAATTTTAAATAATATAATATTTTAATATAACATATATATAGAGCTCTTGATTACCACTATAAAATTGGGTATACTCATCTACACGTATAACAATACATGTATATTATGATGCACTAGCGCGCCATCTGTTATTTAAATTCGAAACTAACATAGACGCGTAAGATTCTTTTTGAAATTAAACAATTTCTAATGCCCTTACTGCAATGGAAATTTGCCCATTAATTTTTCCATTGCAGTAAGGGCAGTAGAAATTGTTTAATTTCAAAAAGAATCTTACGCATCTAAAATAGTTTCGAATTTTCACAATATATCTATAACAATAGTTGTTCCACCTTTACAACAAAATATTTATTTAAACTCTACACTAATTTGATAAAAAAGTAAGTGATGGCTCAAGTCATCACAAACTTTAATTTGTATGATCAGTAGATGCCCTTTTTCTTAATCTATAATAATTATAATTTTTCACCCTTATATAAAATTACCTTTCAAATCTCTATTGCAATTGATATTACATATCGTTAACAATCATGATTTTATGTTATCTGGGTAGTTTGCCTTCTGCGCTCCAGGAACCTGATTTATAAATATCTCGTATATCGACAAATATTAATATCAATAAATCGATAAAAATTATAATTTCACCACTACAAAAATCAGATTTACTATAATAAACAAATCTTATATCACCTCTACACAATAAATATCTATCAAATCGATAACAATAACTATTTAATTTTTTATAAAAAGCGATATTACCTATTGGTAAAAATAGTTATTCGTTTACTGCTACAATAATTTTCACCTATTTTAACCCTTATATAAAATAGTTTATCACCCTAGAATAAGTATTAATTTACACTATAGCAACATTATATACGTCTATACAACATTTGATTTCAGATCCCCACCAATTTTACCTCTTATAGCCACTGCTTATTTACATGACATTTACTGCTATGACAAGTTTTATTTTTACGATATAACTATTTTTTTAACTCTATAGTCATTTCCCATATTTATTACGTTTACTGCCTCAATAATTAGTAACCTACATATAAAATAAAATGATTTAAAAGCGCGAATGTTTCTTTTATACATAATACAAACTTCTACTGTCTTTACTGCGATGAAAAAATATATTGGGAGGGCTTGGCTCATCAGTGGTGAACCCTCCCAGCGGTTTCGCCAATTTAATCCACCAGACCGCTTCTCAGAGCTCTAATACTGTATTGGATCATTCTGCTTTTATATGCTACACTGAAGGATGGAATCTTAGAAATGGGTTTCAAGTAAACTATGGACATAAGCATATAGGACAGTAGCATTACATTCAAATATTTGCTTCGAGAAATGCTCTTCAGCAAACTAAAGGACAGTACAAGTTTGTATTATGTATAAAAGAAACATTCGCGCTTTTAAATCCTTTTTTTTTATTTTATATGTATAGATGGCGCGTTATTGCTTTGTGTTAATTAGCAACCTACTTTTATGGCATTTTTTATTTAATCGCTACAACAATAGTTATTTGATTTCTAAACCAATTTCCCTCCTTCAAGCTAGAAATATTTTCATATCATCTCCAGAACAACACTCAACATTTTCCCTCTTTATATAAATTCCTCATTTATCTCTAAATAATTGCTATATTACTCTCGCTTTTGCGGTAATAGATATTTCCATCCTTAACATTTTTATTTCAAGAAAATTAGTTGTGTGTGTGTGCCAATATTTTTAAATGGCATTTCTGAAATCATCAGTTTACTTTTCAAAATTACTTTTGTAGATATTTTGAAACAATATTTGTAATTTTATTTTTGTTTTCAATATTAATGTTTATTTGTGAAATATCGACTCGATGCTCGATCTACATGTGTTTAAATATCTTCATAAATCGACAAAGAATTGGAAGATTTGCTTTTCCTTGAAAGGGTCACAGAAGGTCACTGAAACATTGAAAATGAATAATTGAAAAGATAGCAGAGTTAATATCCAATAATTTTATATCAATCATCTAAAACCATTTATTCATCTATATATATAATTGCCTTATTTTGTCTGTCTGAAGCTCACGGATAGAATGCGCGCCCATTGGCTGCCGGCGAACACGTGATCTCCCTGCCCCCCTCTAGACAACCCTGTTATCAGCTGTGTGATACATACACCTGTCTATAGCGGCCACTCTAGACAACCCTGTTATCAGCTGTGTGATACATCCACCTGTCTATACAGACCACCCTGTCTATAGCGGCCACTCTAGGCAACCCTGTTATCAGCTGTGTGATACATCCACCTGTCTATACAGACCACCCTGTCTATATCGGCCACTCTAGGCAACCCTAGGAAGCAAGATGTATACAAGGTGTAGACAAGATGAAGATCTAGATGAAGATTAAAACTTTTTAAAAATATATTCGCACTCGGGTAAAACCCGGGCGTTGCCCGGGCCACATTCGTCTAGTTTCACTATAAAAGTCTTTTTCATTCTTCTATAATATTTTTTCTCTACACAAATCGTTTTCATTTCACATATACTGTATAACGATAGTTTTAATACAATGAAAACCTCTCCTTTACGTGGCGGGAGGGAGAAGCAGAACAAGTAAGTAAGGGACTGCCCTGTAGTACGGTGTCGTGAGCCCCGAGCCGCTACGGTAACCGTGAACAGGGAACTCTGAAATGTGGCTGACATACGGCGCAATGGTACCCCCCTCCCTTTCCATGGAGAAAGGTCAAGACACCACCACTAATACAATGAAAACAATTTTTATCTCCCTTAACAACATTAAATGAGATGAACGTTAACAAATAAATATATAACACACACAAGAACTAATATGTAAACTTTACACTACTCTTCAACGCTCTATATGCAAATAATATTACCAAAAAAAGATACAAATACAATAAAAAGGTTTATTTCACAAAAAGAAATAGATGCTGATAGCAATGAAACTTTCCCATTTGAGAATTGGTTAACTAAATGGAAAATTTGGAGATTTTCGCGACTCTACCCAAAGTAGAAAGTTAAAATAAATAGCTACTATTATTTATATATTGTGTATTTCTCTGGTGGGAAGTAAATAGAGGAAATTTCACACGTCCTGAAGTGGGGATAAAAATATTGGCCATTTTTATGGATGACTAAATCAAGCCATTTTATACCTTCCTGCCATTCCAATCCTATTTTCCTTCTTGGAATATTCCTCAAGTTGACAAAGGAAATTGCCTTAGCCAAGCGATGCATAGATTTTGGAAGGCTTTCAAGATTTTCCTTCATGAAAAGCTGTCTTTATAAATGTTTCATATCGTATTGATTATTCACGTTGAATTATTATCGATAGAGAATTGTTTTGATATTTATAAACACCATTCCTGTGTTTTTTTATAGTTTTTATAAACGTTATTACATTCATAGTGTCCACATCAAGCACTAATATAATCTGCCAGACTTTCAGGAGATTCTACTTAGGCTAGGAATCACTTTATGACAGTTTTGACAGTAATTCTTCTATTCTTTCGTCAGTTCTTCAATTTATAACTTGGTCATACGTTGTTTTATATACAACGTCTGCTTTTACATTCCTCTGCCATCTTATGTTAAATAAATATTTGTAAATGACCATTATTTATTGATATATTCTCCTCCGTCAAAGATAGTTTCCCACTCCACTTAGGCCTTTTAGTGATTACCTTCTTAAACTTCGGTATGAAGTTCATCAAGATGATTCTAAGTCTTCTTGGCTTTATAAACACACCTCTTCTATTATCTAAGCAGTTTTAAGGAAGTCTGGCATTATTCAACAACAAAAGAAAAACTTTCATTAAGACATCTCGTTTTCTAAATAATAATATTCATTGGTAATTAGAAAATTTCCAAGAAAATGGAGTAACGTTTCTTTTTTTCCTCTGTTTTCTGGGATTTTTCTAAAATACATATCGACATATATGAATTCGCTTAGATGTTCAAAATAGAGAAAATATCAAACAATTTTTATCAATAAATAAGTTATCAAATATACATAATCAGGATGATAAGATATAACAATCACTGAATGTTTTATAATTAGTTTCTTTTTTAATTTTCAACGATATTCTTAACTATCAGTTGAACAGTACAACTAGAGATATAAATAGACCAATCTCTCATCGGCAGATGAATCATAGAAAGCATTGTAAATCTTTGACTTTTGTTGCGTTAATAGACATCTAAAACTGATAATTTTTATCTTTTTTTTTCCTGTTTGAATTAAACCTGGCTATTTGGCTAGAGAACTAAATTTGTTTTATTCTTAAAGATATTTGTCATTGTATAAGTAATTCTTATTTGTATTTTCTCTCTGAATATATCGTTATTTTTATTGCTCTGAATGTTTGTTTTCAAGGCGTCTCGAAATATACAACAACAGCAACAGCAGCAGCTTTATTTGGTCTGTTTCGAAATATCCATATTCTCTAGTTGTTATAATGATTTCATAATTCTTGCGAGAACTTCAAATCAGTCATCACAGCTAGTTATTTATAACACCAATACCAACGATTCACAAATCGTGTATAGATATTTCTTTAGCTATGATGCTATTTCTTTTCTTAAAGTTTCTATTGGAAGATTGTACTAAACGATTAACTTATTATAATATACAGGGTGATCCAAAAGTCCCGCACAACTTTAAAAATTAATAACTCCGCGAATATTTGCGCTAGAGCAATGCGGTAAACACCATTGGGTTCAGGATGCAATGGGATTTTTTATGGCAAATAATGAAAAATTCGAAATTGATTTTAGTTACAACTTTATTCGCTAGATGGCGCTCTACCAGAATCAGCGATTCAGCGGCCAAATTGTTTGATAAATTGAAAAATATAACTGAACGACACTTATTTTTCCTTTTTGAATACCAGGAAAGAACCCTAATAATATCAAATGATGAATTAATAAAACACCATTTCGCCAAAAGTTAGAAGAAAAGGTTAACGATTTTTAAATACAATCTGAGATATGTAAAATAGGTATATGCAAATTAGAACATGTAGCAAAAAAAAAAAAAATGATATTTTAGATGCGGTTTGCTGGAATCCTCTCAGCTATTTAAATTTCGAAAATAATAATTTTCTATTTTTTTTAATTCAACTCTCTCTCAGTATCGATTATATTTATTTTAATTCATTTAAAAAAATATTTATCTATCTCTGATGATTTATTTTACTCTGGAATGCCGGTGTTGTTTTTGTCGTGTCCAATAAAGAGCCTCAGATGTCTCCATGCATCTCTATCACAGCAGCAGCAGCATTGTCCACTATCTTGGGTGTGTAAAGCAGCTGCTCTGGGTCTATGTCAATTTTCTGTAAGGCTGCGGCCATTGCTGGGCATGAGAATATGTGAGTAGGTGTTAGTTCCAAACCAGGACAGTTGTTGCGTGCCCTATAGGTTCTTGTGCCATCTGGATGTATTGTCATTTCTTTATAGTGTTTTGTTCTAAGCCGTGTTATAATTTTTGTCATTTTTCTCTCAGTGTTTATTTCGCATTTTGATTTTTTTTCTTATTTTTGTTCAATTATCTTATATTTTTCCAAAGCATCAGCGTCAAATAATGACATTTGTTCTTTCCTTTAGCTCAACTTTCTGGCTTCCTTTGCAAATTCAACTGCCATTTCATTACCCCCGATCCAAACACTCGCAGGAATCCATTGTAGAATGCAGTTATTCTCCAATGATATCAGTTGAGTAAGTAACGAGTGTATTTTCTGTGTGATTATAGTATTGCCCTTCTGAATTGCTTCTAGATCGGATATGAAGTCGTTGTAGGGTATATTATAATTCCTTCTGCTTGATGCAGGGATGGTTGGTTAAGGCATACATCAAGAGCTTTCCAGATAGCTGTCAGTTCACAAGTGAAATCTTTCTTGCTCCTTCTTTGATTTTGATGTATGTTCCATCTTGCAGTATTATGTTAATTCCAGCCCCTCCATTACTTATGGTAAGGTCTGATGATCCATCTGTATATGCTGTTAAATAATTTATCTGATCGCATAAACCAATTGTGTCAAGTCCTTTCTTTTTAAGTATGTTTTTGTTCTCTTTTTTATTGCAGGGTTCATTCAGGTTAAGATTGATGATTACATTTGATGGCAATGGGGTAGGAAATATTGGTTATTCTCGAATTTGAAATTCATTATGTTTCATATTTATGCTCTTTCTAATATTGTTGTCGTACTGAAGTGTTGAAGATCTTTTGAGCCTTTCTTTTTGTGTCCAGTTTAAATAGGTTCTATGTGATATGTGTTCGGTTTCTTTAGTTTTTAAGCTATTGGTAAATTTTATTGTTTTTAATTGTCTTCTGCTTTCAAGTAGGTCTAGACCATATTCTCTCTGAATTTTCTAATTGTTGGTATTTGAAACAGAACCAGTGATTAATTTGGCCGCTTTTGCTTAAACACTGTCTAGTCTTCTTGTTAGTGATGAACTTGAGGGAGCCCAAACAGGTGGCCTTATTAAGGTGATATATGTTGTTCTGAGAATTTTGGTTTTGCTCCCCAATTTGTTCCACATAGTCTTCTCAGAATGTTTAGGTTTCTGGTAGCTCTATTTGAGGTGCTAATTATGTGTTCTGTAAATCGCAATTCCTCATCAAGTATCACACCTAGGTAATTTGGAGATCTAATTTTAACAATTATATGGTTGTTTATGCTTATTTTGGAGTTAAATTCATGCCTTTTTTCCTGTTAGTGAAGGAGACCTATAGGTTTGTGGTTATTGGGTTTATTGTCATTTTGAGTTCCATTACCCACTTCTCCAGTCCTCTCATTAATGTGTTCAGTATTTTTCTGATATTTCTATACTGCTACTTGTGTGCCATATGGCTATATAATCTGCATAACAGGCAACCTTTGTGTCTTCAGTGAGGATGGATGTTGTTAAGGTTGTGTCGTAATTAGACGTACAACAACTCAAACTTGACCATGAATCTTTATTTAGCTCTTATTCTTTTCGTTTGGCCAACAAAAAATGTCCAATTTATATACACATATATTCTTACATAATGAGACTTTAAAGAATGCAAATAATTTTCATCTATTTACATACACAACACATCTCCCCCCTTAATAATACTCCAGTCGGTCTGGGGGTTTCCTGGCTCTCTGAGGTCTAGGACTGCGGACGGGCACTTGCACAGCGGCAGGCTCCGGTTTAGGAGTGCAGGAGGGCACGTGCACAGCAACAGGCCCTGGTCTAGGAGTGCAAGAGGGTACGTGCACAGAAGCAGTCTCCTCCTTGTTTCCTGATGTAACCTCTGGAACCTCCTCTTCACTTTATTTCTGACTTCCACCTACAGGCTTCTCTCCTGATGTTCGAGGAAGTATAAAATTTCTTGTCTCCACTTGTTTCTTTCTCACAGGTCGCAATTGATTGATATGCCTCTTATACACGACGCCCTCTCAACTTATAAGGTAGTGACGGTAGCTCAATAATATCAAAATGGTACCTTTTTACCGTTTAGGTCCAGTTGCATTGTTGCGGAAATAAACCTCGCAACCTGTAGTAAACTGCTCCTGCCTTCTTACGGCCCCATGAAATACCTCTCGCGGATTTCCCATCTTGGTATTAAATTCGAGAATCTTGATCTTAAACTTCTCTTCATTAGCAGTTCCGCGGGGGAATTATTTTATTACAGTTTGGGTAGGCCAAATAGGTATGAGCAAATAGGAATCTTTGTAGATTCGTTTCTAAATCATCCTTCCCATTATTCTTTCTCAAAAGGTTTTTAAACTCTCTTACATATCTCTCAGCAAAACCATTTGTACTAGGATTATACGGACTGGTCTTAGTGTGCCGTATACCATTCATTTTGGTAAATTGCTCGAATTCACCGGAGACAAACTGTCTTCCGTTATCTGTAACCAAAAATTAGGGCAATCCAAATCTGGCAAAAATTTCTCTAAGATGATTTATAATCGTTTTGCTGGTAATATCTTTGATGATAAAAATTTCTATCCACTTTGAGTATGCGTCCACGAGAACCAAAAACATTCTTCCCATGAACGGACCCGCTAGATCAAGATGAAGTCGATGCCACGGTTTTTCGGGCCAAGTCCATTCCGAGATGGTAGCCGGGGGCATGCTTGCCGATTCTTGGCATATTCTACATTCTCTAATTAACTCCTCGATGTTACTGTTTATGCCTGGCCACCAGAAAATACCGTCTGGCAATCATCTTCATTTTAACAATCCCCATGTGTATTTCATGCAAGTTATTTAAAATTAAAGATCTTAATTTTTGGGGAATTACCACTCTTTCACTCCATTGAAGACAACCAAACTCCAAACTTAATTCCTCATTGATCTTATAATGAGGAGCTAGTGGGTTTTCTCTCGGTACCCTTGTGAATTTACACACACACAGTTGCCTTCTCTAACATTCCTTAATACTATAGACAGTATTTTATCTCGGGACGTCTCATATGCCACCTCCATAAAAGAGAACGGTACCTCATTCAACTTCCTGAGAAGAAGTACCTGGTCTTCATCAAGAGACTCCCTGACACTCGATTCAAAGGAAGACGTGACAATGCGTCAACATTGGAATTATCACTATTTTTTCGAAATTCCACAGTATAATTAAATGCAGCTAATTTTAAGGACCATCTTTTAATTCTGGATGATGCACATATGGGAATTGGTTTATGAGGTGAAAATATATGAATTGAGGGTCGGTTGTCTGTGACCAATAAAAACTTTCGTCCCAGTAAGTATTGTCTGAATTTCTCAACGCCAAATGTTATGCTCAACGCTTTCTTTTCTAGTTGAGAGAAACGTTTTCCCGCTTCAGTTAATGTTCTAGAAGCAAAAGCTATAGGGCATTCTTCCTTTCTATCATTTCTATGACTCAGAATTACGCCTAGTCCATAGTCCATTAATAATGATTTACATTTTTAAAATAACATTCGATATTCTTTCGTCCAATTCCATCTACAATTTTTATTCAAAAGTTGATAGAATAGTGCTAAAATGTTTGCTATATTCTTTATGAATCTATAATAATAAATTAAGAGTCCTATGAAAGATCTTAATTGTGAAACATTCTTTAGATTCAGGCGCCTCTATCACTGCTTTAATTTTATTTTCTAAGGGATGCAGTCCATATTTATCCATTTTAAACCCTAAATATTCCACCGATTTCTTTTTAAATTTACATTTATCTCTGTTTTACTTTAAACGTTTTCTAGCAATCTTCTAAACACTAGATCCAACTTTTGTTCATGATCTTCAAAGTCTTTTCCTGCAACCAAAATATCATCTATGTAGCAGGCGACACCTGGCAAATCAGCAAATAGACCTTCCATAATCCTCTGAAATTTATTTGGTGCTACCGCTACTCCATATGGTAGTCTTTTATAAGAAAATAACGCCTTTGTTGTGTTTATATTAACAACTGCTTTGGCTTCTTGCGCTAACATTATTTGTAAGTAACCTGTGATAGGTCTAGAATCGAAAATACGGTGCTTGTAGATAATTTTTGGAAGATCTCATCGATCGATGGAAGGGGATACCTATCTTATTCTATTGCTTTATTAGCTGTACATCTAAAAACACCACATATCCTTACACTACCATCCTTTTTTAATACCGGTACTATTGGAGCGGCCCAATTTGCATGAACTATAGGTTCTAAAATGCCAGAATTCACTAAACCATTAAGTTTCAACTGTTCAAGCCATTCTCTTCCTAATAAAACTACCTGAATTTTTTCATTTACAACTATTAATCTTAAATATTGGTTGGCTTCTTTTACAAAACATTTCTTTGACCTATAATCTCTATTGATTTACCATAAAAGGATTTTAATCTTAAATATGTTGGAAATAATTTTTACCTTGCCTTAATTCTTATAAATATCTTTAGGTATTAACGTAACTGGACTTCCTGTATCTATTGTAAAGAACAAATAATAATCATCTACTGTTAAATTTATTGTGGAATCAGTGTTTCGCCCTGAACAGAATATATAGAGTCCTCTTGTACAAATTTAAATCCCCACATTTTTTTACTAGCTTTGCAGACCCTACTTAAATGACCCAGTTTTTTACATTTTAAAACAAGTCTTTGTTCTATGAGGGCAAACAGAGGCCACGTGTGAATGTCTTTCACCACATCTATAACACATTATTTCTCCCCTTTGCCTGAAAGGCCAATGCTGCACCATACTATCATTGTACTCACCCTTTTTATCTTTTCCATTCACAGGGGATATCTTGGCCACTAATTTATCTTGTAATTTTCTAGTATTTATCTTTGCCAGTTCGAACGAGATCCCACTGCAAAACTTTATCCAGGGTGACATCGTCGTTTTCTTGTAGTAGCTTCTTTTGCAGGCTTTCCAACTTGATTACAGCCACAAAACGGTCTCGCATCATGGTTCCCAGCATATCGCCGAAATTACAATTTATTGCTAAATGTTTCAATTCTCTATGATATTCCGAAATTGATTCTCCTTCCTGTTGAATTATCTTTAAAAATCTGCATCGCTGTGGTATCACTTTCTTCTTTGGATCCAAATGCAGCTTTTTTCTTTGAATGATAGTATCATATGGTTGATCTTTTATTAGACCAGGAAGAAAATGTCGTTTCCCTGCTTCAAAGTTTCAGAATCTGGTAGCGAGGTAAAAATCAGCACTTTAATCTCCTCCTTCAGATGCCAAAAAGAAAGCCTCACATATTTGTACAAAAAGATCGAAGTGTCCTCCACTGGGCTATAGCATCTAAAAGGTACTATCAACTTTGAACTTGTCATGCTGATCTTTTCTACTCTTTTGTTTTCTTGATCCAGATAGTTTAAAAGATGTAGTTGTTATACTTGCATAGACACCGTTTTCCTCAGCTTTTTGCTGGCTCTGTAGATCGCGTATCCTCGTCGCCACTTTTGTTGTGTCGTAATTAGACGTACAAGAGCTTGAACCATGGCCAACAACAAATGTCCAATTTATATATACATATATTTTTACATATTGAGTCTTTAAATAATACAAATAATATTCATCTATTCACATAAACAACAGTTAACATATAGCGAGAAGAGGACTGAGCACAGATCCCTGAGGTACACCAGCCCATTTTCTTCGGTCCTTGGAAAATGCTCTATTGACCCGAACCTTTATCCTTCTTCCCCTTAAGAAGTCTGCAATACAGATTAAGACTTTTCCTTTTACTCCGTTGTTGTGCAGCCTTTCAAGTAATATCTCCCTTCACACTCGATCAAAAGCTGAGGTCATATCCAGAAATACGGCCGTTGTCTTCTTTGGCGGTTTTTCCTAGAAATCTATTATTGATTGACAGAAGTAGAACAGTTTATAAGTTGTACAGTGTCTGGATCTTTAGGCAGTTTGGTAGAAGTTTATTTTATTATTGTTAGTGAGCCAGACTATGAGCCTACAGTGGATAATTCATTCTGTTATTTTACAAAGTATGCTGGTAAGAGCAATTGGCCGATAGTTCTTGCATTCCTTGGCATCTTTGTTTGGTTTCAGTATTGGCACTATAATTGATATCTTCCAATTCTTTGGTAGTTTACCAGTTTGCCATGAAATCTTCAGCATTCGTAGGAGTTGATTTTAGCTTTGTCTCCAAAGTGTTTAATCATTTGACAAAATATTAGAGCATCTCCAGGTGACATCTTGTATTTAACTTTCCTATTGATGAGTTTAGCTCATTCAGTGTGAAGTCTCTCGAGTAAATATCTTGTTGATGGTAATTTCATGCTTGTTTAACTAACCTGTTTACATTATTTTTTAGAATCCTGCCTTCATTCGTATAGCTGAGTCTGGAAGTGCTTGAAAGATATTCAGCAATTATTTCAGCCATCTGTTTGTTCGTTCTCGCTATTCATATCGGTTAGAGTATTAGGGGATTAGTGTTGGTTTTGATTGTTTTATAACACTAATTATAGTCCAGTGATGGCTTTCCTTTTTTAGATCCATTTTTTTTCGCAGAATTCTGCCCATTTTTCTTGTTTGAATATCCAAATTTCTTCTTCTATTTTGTGACTAATTTCAATGAGTTCCTTTATGATTTCTTCTGTTTAATTTGTTTTAAGAAGTTCATTGATATTGTCTCTCTCTGCAATCATTGCCTCGATATTGTGGTCCTTCCAGTAAAGTATACACAGGTATTTACGTCTACCTCTAGGTATCGATACTTTTGCAGCTTTGGATATGTTCGAAGATAACTTTTCCAATTTTTCGTCAATCGTTCTGTGATTTAATTCTTCGTTGCACAGTTCTTCAAACTTTTCTGTGAATATTTTCCAGTGTTCTTTTATTCTGTTGGAAATTCTCAATTTTGAATTTTAGGGTTGTTAAAATTGGTCTGTGATCACTGATTGCACTTTTCAGAATTTTACATTGTATTGTAGGTGCGATGTTGTAATTTATCGCTGTGATGTCTATTGCGGATTCTGTGTCTGTGGACTTGGATAGATAGGTGTTCTTTTCGTTATTTAACGGTGTAAGGTCGAGGTCGGTTAGCATGTCCTCAACCTGCTGATCTTTGTTATCCTGGACAGGTGATACCCAAGTTGGCCTTTCGGCGTTAAAATCACCAAGTATGATTGCGATATCCGAAGACGCTTCACTTAATGTCTCTATCAGGCCTGTATTGATGCTAGTATTATCGTGGTGATAAACATTTATGATTGGAATTGTTTTATCTGTAAGATAGATTTCTATTGCCCTAGCTTCTGTCGTGCTTTCTCTAGGCTTACTCTGATTATAGGCGATTTCCTTAAATTTGATTTCTAGAGTTTAATCAAAACGGCAAGTCCTCCTCCGAATTTTCCCGGTCTGTCCTTTCGTATTGTTGTATAATCTTTGATATTGAATCTCAGATTCTGATTCAATTTTGTCTCCTGAGGACAAGTAATATGTACATTGTTGTCACAGAGAAGACAAGTCAGCTCTTTATTTTCCTCTGGGTACCATTTATATTGAGTTGTAGTAGATTGAATTGTGTCCTCGTAGAAGATTTCTCATCATGAGCTCGAGCTGCAGCTCCTGACGCGGCGGTTACCCCGGACGCGGTAGCATTACTGGAGATATCAGTTTGCTCTTCATTTGAAAATGGGTGCCGTTGCAACGTTAGTCATCTTGGAAACAAACCAAAATTTGGTCAAAAATTCCAAGGGTCCAGGGGGGACCGCAAGGAGGTGTGGTCGGACTTCTCCCCTTCCCCCTGGAATGCCGTCACTACAGTATAAAGCACTCTTGGTGAATTTTTTAAATTGTGATTCATAATCTGCCACTGAAGCTTTACGAGCGTTTCGTTTTTTTAAAGATATTCGAAGCGGTAAAGGACCAATGAGTTGCTACTCTCTAAACGGATTGAGAAAAAGTTTTGAGGAAACTGGATCTCTGGAAGCAAAACCTCGGAGTGGAAGACCATCGACATGCAAGTCAGTGGCTGTTACGGTTTTGCAGAATGCTGAAGCTATTGAAACGTTGTTCACGTATGGAGAAGTAAGTGCTAGACAAGTTTCTCGACAAACGAGGATTTCGTATGGAACAGTTTGGAGAGAACACACATTTAGAATTTTTATATAAAAATACCCTAACAAAATTCAAAGTTTTCACGAGTTTAAAGTCAACGATTTTGAGAAGCGTCAATAATTCGCTGCATGGGTTTTCCGGCAAATTGATATTGATGAAAACTGGCTGTCAAATGTTCTAAGAACAGATGATGCTCACTTTTATCTAAAGGGAGAATTTAACATTCAAAACTACCTCATTTTGGCAACAGAAAACCCTAGGATTTTTACAGAAATACCACTTCATCAGCCCAGAGTTACAGTTTTGTGTGGGTTCACTTCTTCTTTTATTATTGGGCCATTTTTCTTTGAAAAAATCAAAGGAAGAACTTTTAAAACCGTTTTTGTAATTGGTGAACGTAATGTTAAACTTTTGAGAGAAAAGGTTATTCTCATTTTGCAGGGCAGACAAGCACTAAGCGAAATAATATTCATGCAAGATGGAGGACCTCCTCATATCTCCCGCGGTGCCAAACAATTGCTGAAGGATACGTTCGGTGAAATTGTTGATAAGTCGCCACTTTATATACCAGTGGTCTCCAATATCACCAGACTTGACGCCTTAAAATTTCGGTTATGGGGGTACATTAGTCGCGTTTTTATCGATGCCGGCCTACCACATTGGCCATGTTGAAGGCTTCTATCAGATGGCACGTTTTATAAATTTCAACTATTTAATTGTAACCATTCTGTCATCTATCGTCTGTAGGCGGTGTTTGAGAATGAAGGGCGCCACATTGAGCAAGGATTGTGACCTAATACAAGAGAGAAGGCAGTTACCTCAGGTGTTATATTTTGCAGCTCTTTGTTTTGGGTTAAGGGAATAATGAATGCTGTCCTCACATCTTGACTCTTTTTTTTCTGTGAACAGTATTTTTTTATTTGTCATTTGCCCACATCTTATATTATGTCGTGCAGGCCAAAGTGTTATAACTTCTCGAATAACACTGGTATACACAATTTTACCCCTTATGTTTAGTTTATCGCTTTTCGCTCATTAGAAGAAATAGCATAAGGAATATTCTCTTCATCACCCCGCCCCCACCGACTTCAGAAATTTTGCGCAAAAAATAATACAAAATGATTTTACTACCACGTTTTTCAACGCAAAAGGTCGATTTAAAAATGATTTATTTTGAGGGGATACATTTTCAAAATTATGTACAGTATAATAAACATTGATGACATTTGACAAACCCATAGGATATTTGGAATAAAGTACGACAAATATATTTTGTCACTCCCCTCTATATTTCATTTTTGGATCATGACAAATATCCAGTTAAATAGTCAAGTGTCGCCAATTAGTCAAGAAACTACACATTCCTTATAGCACGAAATCCTATTAGTAGTGCCATCATAATTTTTGGTACTATATTAACATTTCAAAAAATCGTGTATTGATATCAGCAGTGTTTTTCAAACATTCAATCTATTTCATAAAACCCCATCTAAAATATAGATATTTTTTGCTATATACATGTTTTAATTTGCATTTACCTATTTTACATATCTCAGATTGTATTTAAAAATCGTTAACCATTTCTTCTAACTTTTGGCGAAATGGTGTTTTATTAATTTATCATTTGATATTATTAGGGTTCTTTCCTGGTATTCAAAATGGAAAAATACGTGTCGTTCAGTTATATTTTTCAATTTATCAAACAATTTGGCCGCTGAATCGCTGATTCTGGTAGAGCGCCATCTAGCGAATAAAGTTGTAACTAAAATCAATTTCGAATTTTTCATTATTTGCCATAAAAAATCCCATTGCATCCTGAACCCAATGGTGTTTACCGCATTGCTCTAGCGCAACTATTCGCGGAGTTATTAATTTTTAAAGTTGTGCGGGACTTTTGGATCACCCTGTACATTACCGTTTTGGGTAAAGGGAAAAAGATGAATGACTTAAAACAGGACTGCCTTTTAAAAAAATTATTTCGTAATTTTTTATAAAGGTATTTCTTAGGATTACTCTCTTAAAATCTTTTAATATGAACTTTGTATACTTTTGTATGCAAGACACTTATTCAATAAATATATCTAGAGCATAAGAACGAATAGGAAACTACCATGCGCCAATGTATATTCTAGGATCTTAAAGTTCTGTAAGTAAATAGTCAAAAATTCAATTTCAAAATTTTATTTTCAAATGATCGTTGAGTGTCGATATATAATGAAATAGCTCAACAGCCTTTGTTTCATCTTACTATTGGGTAATGTTTGCCCAACTAGAATTTATCAGCAAATTATTATTCGTAGTAGTATAGAGTTAGTTAGGAAAATCATTTTATAAACCCCAGACTATGCAAATCAGACTATTGGAATAATTTGCATATCCGGGAGGTTGAAACTATGGTAGTGACTCCAGTCCCATTATGCCTAACTCTATATCGTAGCCATATTTTTTAAAAGCAGGAAGATGGCAGGAACCTGTGCGTGAAAAACATTACGAAAATGATTATTTTTGTATATATAGAGGCAACTATATTTCTACACTAGCATATTAACGGTGCTAAATATTACATATTAGTGCTTTTATAATGGGTTTAATTACAATTATTTTATTTCCAAAGCGCTATATCCCGCAAGGGATACTTGCGTCAAACAAGGAGAAAAGTTTATTTACATAAGTTATTTATATTATTCAACGCATGAAAACATTAGAGATCCAGATTTTGTAGAAAGTTTAGAATGTATTTACAAAATGAATTGAACTTTAAATATGAGTTTTTATCGGAAATCAAAACGTTAAGTTCACAAACAACTAGTTCATTCTTCATTCTATAATCTTTAAATACTGGGCAATCGATCAGTAGATGTCTTGAGGTTTCTTCCTCAATACCACAAAAGCAACTTGAATCCTCCACTGCCTTTATTCTATTCGATTTCATTTGAATATCAACAGGAAATGCAATTGTACCGGAGAAGTTTGGGTAACGACGAACTACCAGGTCCTATCTTCCAGAGAGGGAAACTCTATACCTTTGGGCCTCCACGTGTTGGGAAACCTCTTAAGAGCGGCTATGTTAGGAGGGGCACGAGCTGAGACAAGAGAATAAGACATCAACTCTATCCTAATATGGAAAATGGCACTCATTTATTCTTGATATTGGAAGCAGCTTCTAAAATGGCGGTTGAATCTAAATCAAATAAACCCAAAATGGATACTGAAGACAATTGAAAACCACCGCAATATTTCCTTCATGAAATCTTCAATAAATGATAGAATAAACACATATCTATGTCTTACAAACAGAATCTGACTATATATTGATCTTTGATCAATCTACCTGATTGAGAAGATCCACCAAATGTGTAATTGAATCCCTCGAAAAAAATGATAATAATTTCTTCAAATAAAATACACTTCGGCTAGTTGTTGTCGTGTGCAAAGAAGAGTCTAAGATGTCTCCATGCATCTCTATCACAACAGCAGCAATGTCCACTATCTTGGGTGTGCAAAACTGCTGCTCTGGGTCTAAGTCAAATTTCTGCAAGGCTGCTTTATTGTGTCTTAAAATATTTACTGGCCGAAGTGCCTTTTATTTAAAGAACTATGAATACCGGCCAGGCAGCATCTATCTTTACGATAGAGGTATTCATCCTGAGCGCTCACATATGCATTTAAGATAACAGAGCGCCATCTAGTGGAACAAAAATAAACTAAACGTTCATTTAAGCTTCTTCCCTCAAATTGAGCGAACCCACTTTCTTAATAAATCAAGAAAATATAACCACGAATAGAATATATAGATATTAATATATTATTTGCATATTTCTGATATATAATAATTTGAGGGAGCAAAATTTTCTGCTGATGTTGATAACTCTACTTAATTATTATTTTGTTTCAAATTTGCAATCTACTATCTAATTATTAAATGGAGAAAATTCCTCATTTCATCAAAATTAACTTTTACAAAAAGAATAATATTTCGAAATGATAATGTTCATTTTAGTCTTAAATATTCTCTTTATTTAATACACATCGTCTGCTTCAATGATAATAAGCAGACGAACAATCTAGAAAATTCAACAAAAGAAAAGAATTTTAGTAAAACAAAAATAGAAATGAACAAACGACCATTAATTACAACAAATAAGTATCAAGTCTGCAATTAAATTTTAAAAGGCAGAAATAAATTAGGAAGATTTTAAAATTATTCGATAAAGTTTTAAATCTCTCTCTTTCTTAAAATCAATATGGCGTCAAAAATGAGGGGGTTGCTTAATTTGGTTTAATAAAGCGACTTCTATTTATATATAAATAAAAAAAAAATGGTCAATTTTCGTTTAGATTTTTGTTTGTTTAGCTTTCCAACATTTACATAAAATCCAAAAGACAATTTTTATATCTTTTGGTGTTTCTTCCAACCCTCACTATCTCATTCTTCTTTCGTCTGCTTATCGTAATTAGACGCAAGTCGTCTGCATTATCGATTTCACCCATCTTTTGGTTTTATTTTCTCTAAAAGATTTAATCTCCTTATTTATATAAAGGAGAGGACAATTGATTTATTATTATGAAAAATCAATCATTGTTTTAAAATAATTTGTTTAATGGAATAGATTACTGACGCTCTAGATGGAAATTGATTTAAATTATTAGAATATCTTTCTAAATAAATACACTTTTAATTTTGTTTTGGACTTTTCGTTTTCTATCTCTTTCTCAATTGATATTATATATATATTATGAAAAAAAATATTTTCTGTTGATTTTTGAATATTAGAGTTATATAGAATTATTACTTGATGCTGATTATTTTGAGAATAGAGAATATTGTTGAGCATTTGCTTGATCTTGGAATCCATAAGTATGTTACGATATTGTTCTGCAGTCGTTGTAATAATTAAATAATATTAATTAACAAAAATAGCTTTAATTGAACTAGAGGAATATATGAAAAACATTATTCGATAGAAGTACTGCCTGGCTTAAGGCGTAAGAATAAAAAAAAATTAAAACTTATTTACATAATGTACAAAAGGTTTGAGCCGGCCATCGGGAAACAACAACAATGAGTTTTTATAAGGGGAATAGGGACCTCTGGCGGTCGATTTAAGAGAGTATTTGAATCTATGAAATATAATTTTTTTTTTATATAAAATAATATTTTAATATAACGTATATATATTACGCAAAATTCTTATAAATTGAATTCTTTACAAACGTGTATATGTTCTAAATTGAGAAAGATTAGTGTTATAAAAAGGCAAATTTTGGTTTTTAGATAAACATTTCTTTTGAATTAATTTTAATAAAATGTAAAACACACACAAGCCTTTTTTAGTAGAACCTTCTAAAAATCACTTTATTAGGTACCGCTCAACAAGAACAACCTAGTTTATGATAATTGAAACAATGAATAATACGTGAAGGTTATTCACATATTAAACAAAATGTTAACGCGAGATTCAATCCCGGTTCATGACTGTCGGGAATAGAGGGTGTTACCCACTCGTTCACCGACTTCTTTATTGAAAGGACCTTACTTTTATACAGGAAAAAGCGAGAAAAGAAAAAAGTAAATTAAAGGTAAATATTTAGAGACAACTACTAATTATTGTTTTTTTCTATTCCATATTAGTATTGTTAAATATATTTATATAGGATAGAGTAGAGCCTGCGTCGTAACTCCGTGCCCTCGATGATCTAATTATATAATTGCCTTATTCTGTCTGTGTGAAGTTCACTGTCTGAAGTTCACGGATAGATTTTGGTCAGAATGGATAAAATAAAAAAAGTGTCAAGGGATGGGAATCGAACACCTCTCTATAAAGGACAGTTTTCTTCACCAATACAGTAGAACCTCCATGAGAGGACACTCACGCTAGAGGACACCTCTCTATAAAGGACAGTTTTCTTTACCAATACAGTAGAACCTCCATGAGAGGACACTCACGCTAGAGGACACCTCTCTATAAAGGACAGTTTTCTTCACCAATACAGTAGAACCTCCATTAGAGGACACTGACGCTAGAGGACACCTCTCTATAAAGGACAGTTTTCTTCACCAATATAGTAGAACCTCCATGAGAGGACACTCACGCTAGAGGACACCTCTCTATAAAGGACAGTTTTCTTCACCAATACAGTAGAACCTCCATGAGAGGGCACTCACGCTAGAGGACATCTCTCTATATAAAAATGAATGTTTGTATGTTTGTCTGTTTGTTGGTTTGTATGTCCGGTATACAAATTCGCAGTAGTTCACTAAATCAAACCAAAATTTCCATACATAGGTAAAAAATAACGGGGATGAACATAGGCTATTTAAAAATATATATAAATCATTTATTAAAACTATATATTCAAATTATTCTACTTAGCTCACGAGCAGCGCCCTCTAGAACACTCAGGCGTCCTGCCCGTTGGCTGCCGGCAGGTATATATTTTCATTTTTTGCTATAACTGATTTAATTCAGCGTTTAAAATAACTGCTCTTGCTATATTTGCTATGTTTTATTTTGCTATGTTTTATGTGTTTGAATAATACATTTAATCGTGTAAACCCGGGCGTTGCCCGGGTCATTCGTCTAGTGTTATATATATGTGATACCCGAGAGTCAAACCAGTAGTAACCGAGAGGGACAGTCAGGGCGTGGAGAGTTTTTCAGTACCTCTCTGCACCTTGGAGGACATTTAACAGTTCTCACAGAGTACAGGCAGTCATGGTCGAGGCAGAGTGGAAAGCTTTGGAATGTCCACACAAAAAAACGAAGACACAGTTGTAGTAGGAAAGTTCCGTGAACAGATAGGAGTCGAGCTAAGAGCAAGATGGAGATAGAAGAGTTCTTACTGTTCTACATGGTCGATGAGGTGGTCCTGGGTACAACCGACGAGGGCTCACGCTGATGATGAAGTGACTATGATTTCGGCTAAAACCGAAGTTTTATATACCTTTGCCGAGGGGGGAAACATGCGGGAATTTGGACTTTGAACGGGTACAAAGGGCATCGGGTGTCTGCGGTATTCTAAACCCTTTGGACCTGATGGCAACGGCCTGCCAAATTCCTTTTTAGGGTTGTTGGATTTCTATCTCGATCTCTTTCTTAGCTCAGCTCTTAATCTATTACATAGTTTTATTTATTCATCCTCAGTTTGTACAAAGTACATTACATATGGTGATGCAATGACACATGTCAATCATGTGTATAATTATTTATAGATGTGTTTCTATATACAACATGACAATCTTGTTATAAATATTATACAATATGGGGTTGTTGGTTTAAATTACCATATATTGAGACGTTACAGAAACAATTTTCAATTGTACATAAATTCCTTTAAAATGTTACTTTAATTTTTCATATGTTTATTTTCAATTTCTTTTTCTCATTCATCAAAAGTCAATGATGTACATACTAAATTAGTAAAAACTCAATAAAAACGATATGTAAAAATATACATAAACAAATGGCTTGTAAAAGAAAGCGGCAATTAAATGAGTTTAGGCAAAATGTCTATTTCATTAACAAACATTTCACTTTTAAAATAATAAACTTTAAAAATAAAGTTTTACTAAACTAAAATTAGCGTTTTAAAATAAAAACGTGGCATTTGGCGCAGTCGAAAAGGATACGGAAAGAAAAAATGGCGGAAAATCTAAACAACCGGTTGCAAAAATTCAACGGCTCGAAGTCGGCAATTAGGCCTGAGTCATGGATCAAATTATATGATTTTGAAAATAATTCTTTAAAAGAAGATGAAAAAATCAAAAATCTTATGTACTACTTGACAGATTCAGCACTTGAATGGTATGCAGACGAGATTATTTCAAATCCTGCAATAAAAAGATGGGAAGTTGTAAAGGAAAAGTTGATTCAAAGATTTGGTTCATACAACGCAAATCCAATTGTCTCAGCATCACATCGAAGATTAAAACGAGAAGAATCAATAGAAAATTATTTTCAAGATAAAATTCGCCTGTTAAATCAAACCCATCTAACGAAGGAGGAAAAAATTAATTTATTAACAGACGGACTTCCAAATGATTGGAAAGATTTAATTGTGGCTGCACAGCCAACTGACACCACGAAATGGTTCCATATCGCAGCTTCAATTGAACAAAATAGGGCTTCAATTCAGTTTAAGCCTAAAAACAAAATACATCTCGCGACAAAAAATAATGATAATAGAAAAAATGTTTGCCCATTCTGGTGTCCAATATGTTCGAAAAAGGGAATAAAAATTAAACATTGGGTCACAGATTGTGAGGATTATGATCCTAATTATAAAAAGGATAGGCCTAATCAAAACACTTCAGTGAAACAAGTATGCGGAGCCCCGGAATTGTTGAATGTAAGTACTTTGACAAATACCCCTACACAAGGAGCTTTCAAGCTTATCAACATAAGTGTTGAAGTAAATGGAATTCCTGCGCAAGCATTTGTGGATACTGGTGCAACAGTATCAATAATCAATTGGCGATTGTTCAAGCGAACCCGTCTTCAACTTCAACCAAATTCAGACATTCACATCAGCCAAGCGGATGGTGTTACCAGGACATGTGGAAGCCTTCAGACCAAGGTAAGAATAGATAAACTAATTAAACCTGTAACTCTCCATGTAATGAAGAACTTTAAATATCCACTCTTGATCGGATTAGATGTTGCATCTCTTTTTAATCTTTTAATAGATGTCAAAGACAAAACAATTTACACCAAATTTGATGGATTACAAAATCCAATTCTTGTAAATCATCTAGAAGAGATAAGAGAACATGAATTAAAAGAATTACTTGAACACAATAGGAATGTATTTTCTCAGCATGCTATTGATTTGGGAAAAGTAGCTATACAACATAAGATCATCACGAAAAGTGAACAACCAATTTCTCTTAGACCCTATCGTCGTCCTCTAAAAGAGTATGAAGAGATAGCTGAACAAGTTAAAGAACTTCTCGAACACAAGTTAATAAGAATTTCAGATTCTCCTTGGGCATTTCCTGTTGTTATGGTTCCCAAGAAGGATGGAAGTAAAAGGATGTGCATTGATTACAGACGTCTTAATGAGATCACACTGGATGACAGGCAACCCCTACCTCACATACAGGACATGTTTGATCGATTGCATGGATCCGGATTCTTCTCTACCCTTGATGTTGCATGGGGTTATTGGCAGATCGAAATGGACCCGCAATCTATTCAAAAAACTGCATTCGTCACAAACGATGGTCATTATGAGTTTTTAGTGATGCCCTTTGGTTTAAAAAATGCTGCTTCAACGTTTCAAAGGATAATCCAACATATTCTAGGTGAATTATTATGGAAAGGAACTTGCTCTTTCCAAGATGACATATTGGTGTACACGAAAACATGGCAAGAGCACATAGAGCTTCTTATTAAAGTTTTTGACAAATTAAGACAGTACAAAATGAAATTAAAATTGTCGAAATGTATTTTTGGAAGAACTGAAGTAAAATACCTCGGACATATCATCAGTCACAATCAATTAAAACCTGATCCAGGAAAAGTAAAATCTATTCAAGACTTTCCAAGACCTGATACTGTAAAGAAAGTTCGTCAGTTCATGGGATTGGCAAATTATTACAGAAAATTTGTGAAGGACTTTTCTAAAATTTCATTCCCCTTGGTTCGACTCACTCGGAAGAATCAGCCCTTCATCTGGAATGAGGAAGTAGAGGAGTCGTTCGCTAAACTTAAAATGGCACTATCTACAAAACCTGTCCTTGCTATTTACAACCCGGATTACCCCTCTAAAGTTTATACAGATGCCTCCAAATATGGAATTGGAGCAATCCTAACACAAATTGGTCCAGACAATGAGGAACATGTAATTGCTTATTACTCCAAAACACTGCAACCACACCAAGAGAATTATTCTGCTTATGAGATGGAATGCCTAGCCGTGATACAAGCAACTGATCACTTTCATGTATACATAGAAAACCAACCATTTGAAATCATCACTGATCATGCGGCGCTCCAATGGCTTTTCACCATGAAGAAACCGAAACCTAAGTATTTTAGATGGATTCTTAGTTTATCCTCGAAATCATGTAACATCGTTCATCGTTCTGGAAAGCAACAAACTCATGTTGACGCCTTATCAAGACTCCCAGTTGTTAACATTGCAACTCAAGAACTTCAAGAACACCAACAAAATTCAGATTTGAGTTTCTTGAAAAATTCCCACACTCACGACGGTGTGGTAATGATCAAACAAAAAGGAGTTTTTAAAGCAGTTGTCCCAAACTCGCTTACCAAAAAAATATTGGAAGAATATCACGATTCATTGAGTCACCCATCAATAACCAAAACATGCAAACTTATAACTCAATGTTATTGGTGGAAAGGAATAACAACTGATATCAAGAATTATGTTCGATCTTGTAAATCTTGTCAACTAGCGAAGGTCAGACATGAACCAACTTTAGGAGAAATGATCACTCCAACGTCAAATATCCAACCATTACAAATGATCGGTTGTGACACTATTGTACTGGGAACAGCAGCAGCTAACACAAAGCATTTTGTTGATCACGCAACTCGTTATCTATGGGCATATCCCACAATAACAAACACTGCTCAAGCTGTCACTCAATGTATTGATAAGATAATCAAATCTGTTAATTCGATCAATACTATCTTAACAGATAATGTCAAAAATTTTATATCAAAAGAGTTCAACAAATTTCTTTCTTTACAAGGAATTAAACACACATATACTTCGCCTTATCATCCTCAGTGCATTGGCATTTGTGAGAAATTAAATGATACGATAATGACAAAACTGAGAATAGCTGTTCTAGAGAAACCTAGATGTAAATGGAGCTCATTGTTACCGCAAGTTGTCAAAAATTATAATTCCATACCACATGACGTGACTGGTTTTTCACCGCTTTTCTTAATGTATGGAATCGGTAATGTACCCGAATTTGCCGACCAAACTCCAATTACAATTGAAGAAGCCAGGAAGAAAGCTAGCCTGCGGACAGAACAAGGTAGAAATAAGTGGAAGATTAAACACGATAGCCATCACCCCAAGTATGTCTTTAAAGAAGGAGACTTAGTCATAAGAAAAATTGCATTCAACGACCCTCGTCTCATCAAGACATCACCAAAATATGAAGGACCATTTGTCATTCAAAAAAAGATATCTGATGTAACCTACGATATCTCTCTGAAAGACCAAAAGCAAGCAAGACGCGTTCACATATCTCAACTTCGACCATTTATTACCCGAGAATAAATGCTTCAAGAAGGGGAATATGAGACGTTACAGAAACAATTTTTAATTGTACATAAATTCCTTTAAAATGTTACTTTAATTTTTCATATGTTTATTTTCAATTTCTTTTTCTCATTCATCAAAAGTCAATGATGTACATACTAAATTAGTAAAAACTCAATAAAAACGATATGTAAAAATATACATAAACAAATGGCTTGTAAAAGAAAGCGGCAATTAAATGAGTTTAGGCAAAATGTCTATTTCATTAACAAACATTTCACTTTTAAAATAATAAACTTTAAAAATAAAGTTTTACTAAACTAAAATTAGCGTTTTAAAATAAAAACGTGGCAATATATATGTCATATTTGTATAAAATCCAAATGTATAATTTATTTTCACCATAAATATTATGTTAAATTGTAAATACAAATTCATCCATGTATAAATCTGTACAAAATAAATCTGGGAGCCAGCGCGCGCGGGGGAGATCTTTTTGACGCATACATGCACAACGGTCGCACCCTTCCATTTGACCACGACAGTTACAATATATATATATATATATTTTTTTTTTATTATTATTTAGACATTTAGACATATAAACAACTTTTTAATCATCTAACTTAAACACAAAAATAATTATCAACTTTTATCTTATATAATTAATTTAGATTTAGCTTGCTAATCTAATAGAATTTCCTTTTTATATATAAAATATTACTATTATTAAAAGTTTTAAATATAGTTCTATCACAATATATAAATCCATGTTAACTTACTCTATAATATCAACTTAATTTAAATTATATTTAAGATTTAAATTTTTATTTGATAAACTTTATTATTTACATTTCATATATATATATATAGTATTCTGTTAATAGTTGATTCTATATATAAGTTCGACATCTGAATCAGCGACTCAAATAAAAAAGTAAACTAGAAAGAATATCTAAAAAATAAAATACATTTAAAATATACATACACATACTTATTTACTCTTATTTACCAACATATATACAAGGACATTCAGAAGAGAGACAAAACAAGAAAGATATACCAACTCGAGGCATGAATATCGTAATATTCAATATATTAGGATTATATATACATATCGTATTTTATAAGCTGTATATGCAATTTTATATAAAGAATCACTACATGATGCAACTTGAAAATGGCGCCAAATAAAATATACCACCAGATAGAATGGCGCCACCTGAAAGGCCTATAGCAGGTCGTTGACATGGTCCAAGTAACCCAGGAAGGCCATGCTAGTCCTTGATTGGACATGGACGCCCAACAAAGTCAGTCCTTTCTAACGTCATCATCAGCATATAAGTTGTATTGTTTCTAGGCCTATAAGACAGAAAAACAAACAAGAAAAGAGACAGAAGATTAGCAGCAGAACAGATTAGTCAGAATTCTTGTGCAGTTAGGTCGCCATGTTGTCCGAGTGACCAACGATCCCATTTCCCCCCTTAGTACATCTCACCTTCCCGGGTGTCACCCCCTAAACCGATGTAGCCATGCTTCTATGTGTATGGAATTATTTTGACCTCCGGCTAGTGCGCTTCCATTTCAGGCCCATGACTGTATAATGGATGAGGAGTCTACCTTGTTGTCGGTTATACACATTTTACAACATATATATGTAATAATTACCTTTTTGATTGTTGTTGTTCCTATGCAAGATCCTGTTGACTTACTGTGGGATTGGTGACTTGTGATGGATGGTGGAGGTTGGTGATGGATGGCGCAGTCGTAGTTGAATGGTAGGGTTCCACAGGGGAAATAACGAGACAAAATCCAGGATGGGATTGAATCTAAGACTTCGCGATAAAGGGAGAGAGAATTGGGACTGAATGAGGTACCTTCCTTTCACATGATCGAAGAGAATTTTACCTTGGTGAAGTCGGAGCTGAGCACGTCTTGCTCCTAGTCGGGACGCCTGCCTACTAACTAACTTTCAGTCCGAGATCTTCCTCGTTAACTCTCTCGTCTTCTCATTGGATGGGATCGTCCTGAGAGTTACCTCTCATTGGTTCTTAGTTATTCATGCTTAACTGTGATTGGTTGTTGTTACCTCCATTGTCTTCATGATTGCCATCTTCCAGGAAGAAGAAGGTCTTTGAACTTTAGTTTTATGGTTCCTGGGTAGTGACCTTTACTTCCTGGATGATGCAATCCTGGTAATTGCTGTTCTCTCTTTTTCGCGAGGCCTAACTTTTATTAAAATCTTTTGACGATACATTGCCTAGATTGTGGTGGGATTACATATTGTTATATACAAATTATCGCATATATACATATATAAATTATTGTGCATTTATGAAATATCAGCAAACAAATCTAAGGCAATAGCTACTATAATTTTTAGATCATCATTATGCAAGGACCAGTCAACAAGTGAATGACTTTGAGACGAAGAGTGACGCCAGTTCAATTTCTATGTAAATAACACAAGATGATTATTACCTTAACCAATTGGGAGAATCCTTATGGGTCAAGTACCTAATAAAGACTTTTGTGTGTGTAATATTATACATTTATGGTAACAGAAATGTAATATATATATAACTCAATATAATAGTATATAAACGATATGAACAGGGGAAAATCAGAATGAAGTATAGCTTTTGGACTATCAGATTCTATGACTAGTATTCTTGAGTATACCTATGGTGAGAAGACAGAAGATGTAATGAGTGAGATGGGGAAATCCTATGAACAAGAATTTTGACGGAGAAGGATAGTGAAATAGAGAAAGTTATGACGAACTACGAAAGTACATACAAAATCCATCAGGATATTAATATATGTCTATAATCGTATTAGAAAAATTTTATAGAAAAGATATAGAAATTCAGAAAACAGCCTATATAAGCTAATGGAACTATATAAACATCAATTTATAAATTAATGCATCGACAAATTCTCTCTTCCCCCCGGCATTAAAAATATTTTAGTCTAATTAGTAAATTACTCATTATATTTTAATATACGATTTAATTAAGATATTAAGATTTAAATCTATTTGATCTTTAAAAATCAATATATTTCAATTAGAAAAGAAAAAATTCTTGTCAGCTTGATTTTACTTATTTTGAATTATTAAGAGGAAAATTCGACGAAAATTTAAAACATTTTTAATAATTTCATTTTATAATATGTAAATTTTAATGTTTTCCAGTATATTTATATATTATCAACTAAAATAAAGTCTTCGAGTTAAAATAGAAAAATAAAACGGAGATTGAAGAGAAGTTTCTTGTGCGATTTTTTTAATAGCAAGCTTTCGGACGCATGCGTCCTTTTACAACCTTTTTAACGATTATTTATATTGTTAACACGTTTTCTTTGAACTTTCTTCTAGAAAGAACGAGCTGACTCACTTCGATTTATTTCAAATAACAAAAAAAGAATTACATTAAGATATAATGCGATTTAGTTGTATTTATAACATAAAAAAAGACACTATATTAACACACAAAAAAAAGAAGAAAAAAAAAACAAAAAAGTATGATTATAAGTAACAATGAAATTCTATGAATATGAATTATAATTAATTAATAAAATACAATAATAATAATGAAAAAAAACGAAAATATATATTATAATTTATATTATATTATATATTATAATGCACAATATAAATTCAATTTATAAACTAACTAATAAAGATATTTTTATTAGTAAAAACTTTGTTTGGGATATATGAGTGTATGTCTTTCTTTTTCTTATTGCTCATTTATATATAAAAAAAAGCAAGCATTTCTGAAATTCTTTTGATTTTCTTCCCAAACGATCATTTTTCAGAAATATATTTGGGGCAACCGATTTACTTTTACAATCCTTTCTTTCCAACTCATCAGGAATAAAATGTAACAAATTCCACTTCTTATCGAAGCAGACGTATAAAAAAAATGAAGAAGAAAAAAAAAGCTTCTTTGATAAATCGCAAGTCATTAAACTAAACATTTTGAATTGCCTCCGACTCTAGAGAAAATCTAAAACACAAATTTAATTATTTTGTATTATACCTTCATTGCAGATGACTCTTCTAAATTCAGACAAAGTGTGGTTTGTCTTTTGATTTATATACATCAATTAAATGTATGATGTAGAGATTTCTTATTAATATTAATTTTGTGAATATTTTAAAGTATGAATTACGTTCAAACTTGAAATATATAGATTTTATCTTTTTGTAAGTTATTTAATTGGGTTACGTGTGCGGAACGCTATAAATAAGTTATGTATTTTGAGAATCAATAGAAATTTGAATTATTTTTAATCTTAGTTTTTCAAACAAAAAATATAGCGCTCAAAATCACATCTATTAGACAATGGAATTTCAAATAACAAATTAGAATTTCAATTTTTCCTCAAAAAGTAGAATAAGTTTAATTCTGTCAACATATGATTCAATTCTATCATTAATTATTTTCAATTCGAAAATAATTTGTTATTTTAATTTTTTTTCTCATACAAAAAATATTTTTACACATAGTACAAATAATTGTAAATATTAAATTGGCGTTATTGTTAATATTCAAAATATTCACACCCTTATTTTACAAAATTTATTATAAAATATATATCAAAATTTTTCTCCCCTTTGAATATAAGCAAAAACATTTGAAAACCTAATTCTATTGACAATATGTGGCGTTGAGTTTGTTGTTGACATACATTAATATGTTATAATACCTTGATAAAGGTTGGCGTTCAGCCAACTGAAATATTAGTAAAATAAATGTTTTTGATCCAATATATGCCTTTTTAATTAAATTATTTTATATAAGAGAATAAATAGTCATTATATATATATAACATTTTATTTATAATTCCCAAGTTTCGATGACCCAATGACATCCTTTTTAAGAAAAACAATCCTATATTGCTTATTTCTTACCTCTTTCTTGTTTTATACACATTTGCCTGTTCTCGTTAGGGTTTTAAAATATAATTCGTCCTTAAAATGTTCAAATTCTTACATATAAAAATATATTTTCTTCCTTTTTAATAATAATGATGAATGAACTAATATTGTTTCAAATATTTGATGACAATGTATTTTATTTCCTGTTTTATCCTTGTTAATAGGTTATGATTATTTTTTAGTGTAAAATCTTGTAATATATGTAAATCTGCAGATATGTATATATAAAACAATTTATTCTCTTATAAGTTCACATTTTCATTCCTGTAGATAGGCAGAAATGCTTGAAATCTCAGCTAAATAAAAGAAAAATAACTCAAGAAGCAGACGAAACTCTTCGCCTTACGTTTTTGTACTTTTTACTAAATTCCTATCCAGACGATTATACAGCTCAGGGTAGTGTAAAATATATTTAGAAACATTGTTGATAATCATCATTAGATTTAGTTTTAATATTTAAAAGATTGATATAGGGATCGGTGGGAGGGTGGTCTAAACCGTTGGCTTTCGACCGCTACGACCCGGGTTCGATTCCCGCATTGGACACTTTTTTATGTTTAAAAAAAATGCTCCAATGGCCCCCGATTCTTTAAAAAGTCCAACCTCACCAGCGAGTGCAAGTAACCAAACTGGGTTCTGACACATTTGTAATTGCAAAGTCGAACTGCTTTTCACATGTGTAGACATGTGGTGCACTTACAGTAAAAAGCAGTCGCCTTCTACTACCCACCATGATTAACATGACCTGTACCATGTGTACTAGGGATAAGCAAACAAAAAATTGATATTAAAAAGTGAATTGAAAATAAAAAAACCTGATTCTACCAAATAATTTTAATATAAATTGCTAATGAAACTAGTATCTAAAAATATATACTACCTTTCATATTTGCTAAAAGAATAATTAAAATAAATATTTCATTCATATTTATTTTTTAATCAAATTTGAACCCAAAGGTAAAAATAGTATTGCTATTTTTTCTTTCAAAAAAAGAAACAATACGAAATATATTATAAAAACAAAAGGAAAACTATGGGCCTTTATTTTTGTAAAAAATCAAATTCGCCCATTTTAATAAAGGAAGTGTTTTTTTTATTAAAAAGAAACAAAAGGAAATAATATTTGAAGAGCGAGAAAAACTTCAAGTAGCGTGTTTTTTTCTAACCCAAGGTAAAAGGTAAAAAATGAAAACTGTAAATTTAATGTTGTTTTTATATGAGATATTATTAAACAAGAAGGGGAAATGTTTTCCACTTTAAAGTATCAAAAAAAGAAAGTGCTTTTTTTATATCTAAATGTAAAACCTATTTGTTCATTTTTCTATTTCTATAATTGCATTCTATAACTTTTATTTTACTCTCTATGTTAGATATATAAATTAGGAAATATAACAATGAATATTTAGAGGTATGTGTTAGAGAGATACTAATTATCTTGAAGATTGTGGTTGTCCTTGGCCGGTATTTATAGTTCTTAAAAGTACACCTATCCCCAGATTTACACTTGTTTTACACGTTATCGCTTTTACACGGTTTTCAAAATAAGTTTTTTTTTATCGCACTATACTAAATGCTACTGTGATTGAACACATGCGCTGTGTACACATCTCACGAGGAATCCCGAGCTTATGTGCTGACTACATATTTTAACCTGTCAATGCATTTTATTTTTATTTCTGTGTACACCTAACCCCCGATTTACACGTTTTACCTCAGGAACGTATCTACCGTGTAAATCGGGGGATAGGTGTAACAGACATTTCGACAAGGAATGGTTTTATTCTTTCAACGTTTCGATAAATTTCGCGGAACTTGAACCGTCAAATATGGATGCGGTGGTGGGCGCATCCCTCCCTAGTCTTCTCATCATCGCTGTTATTGCATCTATCACCGACTTATTCTCTTGAGCTAACTCGGCCTCTTTCTGGCCTGCTTGTCTCTTTGCCTTGCTCATTCTGTTGATGTTCTTCTTTCTGTCGACTCTTACTTGTCGTAGCTTTCGTGGTCGAATGGAAGGGCGCGACCGTTGTGCATGTATGCGTCAAAAAACTAAAACTAAAGCATTTGACAAAGAGTTATATATATTTATATTATTTATATGGCTATATAACTGGCCATTTATATATATAAGAAATGGAATAATTTAAGCATAAATGTTTCTTTTTTTAAATATTTATTCTAATATTTATATTTATATTGCCTTGCCAAATGCTTTGCTCTGATTACTTTCTCATAATGATGACAAAAAATGAACAAACCGAAGATCCATCCGGGAATACGTTTATTTATCAGTTTTATTAA
>CP092867.1:27452545-27465042 GCA_030710605.1 Cordylochernes scorpioides
GAGGTAAGGGAAGGAGTACCTTTCAGGAGGGACGAGAGGAAAGACGAAATGGACTTGGAGACCGGGGCCATGGGCGATAGGAAGTGGGCCACGATTGGTCTTAACGGAATTCCGGGCTTGTGGAGCTTGGGCAGGCCATATATATAGGATTCGGTAGCGGTATCAGGGAGAAAGGACTTGTGTTCTTCTGGGGAAATGATCTGGTTTCTTTTCAGACGGTTGAGTTCTTTGCGGACGGAGGAGTATATGGAGGCTCTGTTTTGGGCAGAGATGGGTTTGAAAGTGGAGATGTCGGAGAGAACAACATGCAATTTTTCCTTATAATCTTTAGTTTTCATAATGACTGTTTGGGAGCCTTTATCCGATTGCATAATGGCTAAATGGTTTTTCTGCCGTAATTTTCGGATGATATCGAATTCAAGCCGGGAGGCACGGGGTTGGGCGAACGGGAGGCTCAGTATGTTGGAAACTGTGTGGCGTATTTTATATTTATCGGAATTATTAAGGTTGCGGATGCCAGTTTCAACAGCACTGATGATTTTCAGGGGATCTGGCCTAGAGACAGGTCTAAACTTGAGGCCTTTACTTAGAAGGGTGATTTCATGGGGAGTTAGATCCGTTGAGGAGAGGTTGACGAGATTGGAGGAATGGTCGGTGTCATGGAGTTGTAGTCGAAATTTAATTGACCAGTAGCGGAGTTTTTTTTTATCGTGTCGGATTCTTATATTCTTCTGTAGGAGCTTTACTTCTGAGGTTATATTGGTTATGATGTGGGTCAACTGGTTTGGGGGGATTGTCAGGGAGATGATGCATGCGAGCTGTTTGAGGGTCTTGGAAAGAAAGCGTATGTTAGAGCGGCATCCATGTATTCGGGCGTGGAGGAGACGTTTCTGTAGATCGGATACAGCTCTCTGTGAATATGAGTTGCCAACTGGGTCTTTTACTCTCAAGGACGGGAGAATGAAATCCAGGGCCACGCAACGTTTGTTAGGAACCCAGACACAAAAAGCAATAGCCCATATAACCCATCTCTCTTGTCTGGCTGTGTCTACTCCATCCCCTGCGCTGACTGCGACGTTGTCTACGTTGGTGAGACAGGCAGGAGCGTAGGGACAAGACTCGAGGAGCACAGCAAAATCATCTCCAGACAAGATGAGAAATCAGCTATATATCAACACATCCGGACCTCCAACCACTCTTTCGATCTGGCCAATCCATCTGTGCACTATAGCCGCATATACAACAAGCAGCAGCGCCTCACCTTGGAAGCTCTCGTTTCTCAGGGCTTCCATGCCATCAATCGACCTCCCTGAATCCTACCAATCCCTGTTCCCATATCCTTGTATCCTCCATCTGTGCGTATCCCCCTCTCCTCCCTCATAGACATTAGAAAATATTCCTAACTCTACTACATTCAATAGCTATTATCATGCATGTTAATTGCTCCTTTCCATAATTTCCTGGTATGCTAATTATTCATCTCAACGTTTCATAGATATGCAAAGTCCCTATAGTTTTTAAATATGAAAATAGTCTCATCCCTATATACTGTTCAATGTTCCATATGTTTTCACATTTCTCCTGTAGAAGGGCCGGCCAGCCCGAAAGTTTGAGTGTTTTACAATAAATCATCGTATAAAAGAAACTCCTCCCTTGATTCTTAAATTTTATCGTACTTTATTGAAGCGATTCCAGTACTTTTAACATTATATTGTGGCGAAGAAATATTTTATTATTTAATTTTTAATATTATTCAATGAAAATATTCAACATATTATAAAAATATATTTTACTCTGTATTTGTAAAATCATCTTTAAAATATTTCTTTGCTTGCTTGTTCAAGATTCCCTAGCTGTAGTTAATATTTGTCGACTCGTCACTGTGACGTCATCAATAAATACTTTTACATCTTAGGATATTTCAAGGCCTAATTTCTACGCTACAATATATTTTTTATATTGAAATTGATACCCCTCTCTTTATCTTCCAATAATCGGCTTTTTAATAAAGATACTTTCTTAGAAAAATATTGCAAATTTTAAAGTATATTTTTAATAAAGCATATCTTAATGCTATATAACGAACATAAATTTAATGCAATATTTAGAAGATAAACACTAGAGGCTCAATACTTTATAAATAAATCGAATCAATTAACTAATTTTTATTCAAGTTAAAGGCAATTAGAAGATTTAGAAAATTTTTGATTCACCAAAGTACTACACAATTATCATCTAGAGATGTATATATGCAATTTAAAGTCAAAGTTAACATTAAGTAAATAGTAAAATTATGATATAACCTTTATATAAACAATAAAATATATCTTACACAAATAAATTTACTGGCAATGCGTTTCTTTTTAAATATCATCAAATATTATCTCTACAGACCTTACTGCAATGAAATAAAATTTAATAAAATATATCTGTTTACACTATGTATATTAAAGATATTTACAATTAATATTCCCTTGTAAAGATAGAGGCTGCCTGGCTGGCATTCAATATTTATTGAAAACAAAGATATTTTGGCCAGTAAATCTTTTTATTACCTCGACGTTTCGACAAAAATCTTTTGTTCTCGTCAGGAGCAAATAAAAATTAAAACATTCAGTAAGGCGTTAAACATATTTAAAATTATAAAAATATTTTTTTAACGCTTTACCAAATGTCTTAATATTTTTTGCTTCTGACGAGGACAAAAGATCTTTGTTGAAACGTCGAGATAATAAAAAGATTTACTAGCCGAATTATCTTTATTTTCAAGAAATAATATTCCCTTCTTCAACCGTTCTCAAAGCCCAATCTATTTATGACGTGATCATTTTGATTATCTAATTCTGCCCATTTTTTTTGCAAGCATCTTCAACAATTATTCTCTTTAAACGTATATTGATTGGACGATCTAAATCTTCAGCGATTCTTAATTTCCTTTCTCTTGAGATCACAGAAACGCACGAAGAATAAGTTAGTAAATAAATAAAATAGGTATTCTAAGGAAGAATTAAAATAGAACAACAATAAGAATATATCCTAACAATAGAAAACAAATGACACCACAAAGTTGTACTTATTGTTAGTTAGACGATGGTTTAGTTTCTTCTTTGGAGCTCAAAGACCTTCTTGAGGTGACAAGAGAAATTGGACTTATCTCTTTCGATCCTTAGATAATTGCTACATCTGCCATTCTGTGAAACTTATCCTTTTTTACAATCCCACATAATCTGGGATCTGTACGTAACAAGTCAGCTTCTCAACCCAAATAATTCCCTACATTCTTATATTCAGCTGAGCTATAATTCCTTGGAAATTCTTACTTATTCTTCTCTATTGTCTTATAATTTCTTCTACTAGTTAACTTGATAGATCTTTATGTGCATCTCTATGGGTTTATAAGTTAGAAAAGCAATATATGTTTTCTTTTTTAGGATATAGTTTAGAATTCGATAAGATAATATCTTGTATCAATATTAAGTTGAAATATCTGGAATTCAGGGAATAGTTTTTCCTTAAAATTTTTATTAACAAATCTCTCTATGGCTTACGAGCACCAAAGCCCTTCTACAGAATCGTGTTTTTCTCCTTGAAAGCGCTTTCGTGCCCCACAAGCTTTATTTATTTGTGAATATATTAAAAAAGAAAACCTATCTCTGGAATCCTGATATATTCAACTTAGTATAATTTATATTAAATACAATTACCTTTTGTAAAAAGACATTTGAAATACTATCCCGCATGTGTTTCTTTTCAACGAAAAATCAAAATTTATTTCAAGGAGAAATAACGATCATTTCAAATGTTCAAATTTCAAATGTCGTTTTACAATCACAAGCCGGATTGTATTATATTGTATTACAATTACCTTTTATTAGGAAAAACAGTTTATATACGAAACAAGGAATTTCTCAATCATTGATGCTGCAAGCCAAACAATAACTCTATAAACAACACTTAAAGTTTCACCGCATAAGTTTCTTTTCTGTGAAAAATCAATATTTATTTCAAAGAGAAATATTCACTATTTCTAACTTTTTTGGATGAAGTATGAAAGGGTGAAAATATGAAGAGTAATGGCGAACGGAAAAATAAAAGTGTTCAGGGGCGGGAATCGAACCCACAACGTTCCGCTTACCGGGCAGATGCCATGTCCACTAGGCTACCCTGGACGTATTTTTCCGTTCGTAAATAATACTTAAAGTAACTTATAATACATTATAAAGGACTGCGGCGTATGATTATAAACAACACTTGTTACTTTAAGTATTATTTACGAACGGAAAAATACGTCCAGGGTAGCCTAGTGGACATGGCATCTGCCCGGTAAGCGGAACGTTGTGGGTTCGATTCCCGCCCCTGGACACTTTTATTTTTCCGTTCGCCATTACTCTTCATATTTTCACCCTTTCATACTTCATCCAAAAAAGTTAGAAATAGTAAATATTTCTCTTTGAAATAAATATTGATTTTTCACAGAAAAGAAACTTATGCGGTGAAACTTTAAGTGTTGTTTATATTCATACGCCGCAGTCCTTTATAATGTATTAATAACTCTATAGTCAGTGGTCAAAAATATATATAATAGAATCACATATATATATTATAATAGTATATGTTGCATATCTTTGCATACCTGGATAAAGCGCGTGACCGTGTTGAAAAAAGTTGCAACTTAATTAATAAGAAAATATCTTTGCTAATATATTTTTAGATTAAAATATATATTAGATTGCCCAAATATATATTTTAACTATAAATATCTAACTTTATCCTGAAAAAAAAAGCGCTACCGACACCATTCCGCTACAATTTGAATTTCATTAAATTTTAACGGGGCAAAAAATTTAGCAAGTTTTTTTCTGCCATGTTTCATAAACGCTTTTTTTCATATAATCAATAATTTAAGGATATATATATAAAAAATTGTAGAGATATAAATTGTAAATTGCTAGGATAGGTGTTCTTCTCCAATTATATGGACAATTAAGTTTTTATCTACTAAGGATTTTTTTTGCTGAAGATTATTTTTTTGAATTGATGATTAAAGGAAGAATATTAAAACACTGTCGTATATTTTACACAAATAAATTTTACTGGCAATGCGCTTCTTTTAAATATCATCAAATATTATCTCTACAGACCTTACTGCAATGATATGAGTTATTGAATGAGAGGGATTGGCTCATCAGTAGTGAACCCTCTCAGTGGTTACGCCAAATTAATCTCTAGACCGCTCTACTATTGTATTGGATTGGTTTGGAATATACTTACTGTCGTATATGGAAATTTATTTGTTTTGATGAATTTTGATAAGATAAATATATAGATTGATTCAAATCTCCTGGAAATTAATCAAACAATTTAATAAAGGTTTCCGTAGATGAGTTTATTTTTCTTTTAAAACCGTCTCTAGCTTTCGGGGATGTTTCTTTTATACATAATACAAACTTCTACTGCCCTTACTGCGATGAAAAAATATATTGGTAGGGCTTGGCTCATCAGTGGTGAACCCTCCCAGCGGTTACGCCAATTTAATCCACCAGACCGCTTCTCTACCCTTCTACAGGAGAGAACCTATACAATTCATTATATATATTCTTCTGATAAGGCACACTTTGGATTATAGATTCTAAACACAAGGTAAAAAGACCAAATCCAAATAAATAAATAGTGTGTGACGTTTCGGTAACAGCGTTGATACCATCACAGCATGCTGTGGTAAAATTTCTCATTCAGTACTTCTGTCTGAAGATGGTAACAACGCTGTTACCGAAACGTCACACACTATTTATTTATTTGGATTTGGTCTTATTACCTTGTGTTTATATATTCTTCTGTAGTGAGGCAGAGATGCCCGTAAGTTTAAGACTATTTCAAAATAAAAAGAAACCCATTTCCAGAAACCTTTTTAAAATTTTAAGATAAATATATGTCGATTCATTAAACTGAACATCTCAAATAGGGATTTTCATTATTTAAATATGAAAGATGGTTCATACTATAGGAACAGAAATCCATCTAAAATAAGCTAATTTGGTTTATAATCTTTATTTCCTGTGTCTTTATCAGTCGCTAATGTTATTATTGGTCATATTTTTTTTGCAGATAGATTTTTATTTGCGGAAGATTAATTTTTTTGATATGAAGACAATTGATAATTAACATAATTTTATTGATAATCTTGTCAATACCAGTAAAGGTGCACAGTCTGCACTATTTTAAAATGATGATTATATATATAATACATTGACTAGTGGACAAGACATCTGCCCGGAACATTGTTGGTTCGATTCCCATCTCTGGACACTTTTATTTTTTCGTTTATTATTATTCTTCACAATTCATCCTTTCATACTTCATCCCTAAGGATAGAAATAACCGTTATTTCTCCTTAAAATAAATTTCGATTTTTCGTTCAAAAGAAACCTTTGAGGTTAAATTGTCAAACGTCGTTATATATATATATATATTACCCAGCCTATGACGTTTAACCGCCGATGTTTTGCTGGTGTTATTTTTTTTCTCTTTATACTACTATATACTAACTACTTATTTATTACATAAATAAAAAAAACCTCACATGTTTAAACTAAATAACAAATTTTATAAATCTTGAAATTCTCTCAAAACGGTATTATTTGCTTTTTATTTGCAGAATTAGCTTGCTATTCTTACTCAAAATTAAATTCAAAATCTGTATTTCTTAATATTTTACTTTTCCCTATTTCCCAAAAAATATTTACTATTAATATATTTATACATAACACTATGTACAATGTATACGTTTGAATGGGAGATAATTCCTTCTTTTGGTCTTACAGAGAGAGAATGGCGTATTTGCTCACATTACATATTATAGTTCAAAACACAAACATCCTCGATAAAGAGAGGCGATTTGCTCCTCGAAATATTATATATAATAATAAAAACATATTTTAAAATCCAATATATACATTTTTCTAACTAAAGTTATTATTATGTAAATCTCAATCTTCAAATTTTAAATATATGTACATATTAATGGTATTCGAACATTGCTATTCTGCAAACAGTTAATGAAAGAAACCTTTATGTAACATAAATCAAATATTATAGTTACCATCTGTATTAAAAATATTATTTTATTCATAACGAGACCGTTTCAATGTAAAACAAATAGAATTTCCATATTTATAGCAAGAAATAATCATCAAAAATATCTACAAAACTCAATAGAGAAGCAGGAAAAAGCCAAAGTCCTTTAACGTTCAACCTGCGAGCAAATATTGGAGTTATTTGCTATATTGGCACAAATCCTTGTAACTATGTATATACATATATTGAAGTAAAGTATTTATTATTTCATTAACAGACTATCATTTTTTATGTTTATATTTTTCTACTCTGATACTTCCCTCATTGCTTATCTTTTGTTTATCATTCATAGTTTGTTCTTGCCTTAAATAAATTGCTGGTTCCCCGTAATTTGTGTTTCCTAATTTTTCCACGTGGCAGTATGATGAAGGCCAAAACCCGAAAACATGTTATACAGGTTGTTATTTGTTGAATATTCCAAAATTGTTGTTGTGGCTCGTTCGTTATCACCAACTCTAAGTTTTATACTGGAGTGATAACATAATAGCATTGTTTCCCTTTTGAATACATTTTAAAATAAAAAGGTGACATTTCTAGAATATATATATAAAACACATTATATTGCTTCCACTTAATTGCTTAACATATTGTAAATAACAACCTTGCTATTTATTCTTTTTACTTATGTTGTTGCTTATTTGTTTAATGGATATGTTTAATTCAATGCTCTTTTTCTTAATTGTTTATTTTTTTTGACAATTCTGTTACCTATTCTACTACAATATGAATTATTGTAAATAGTTTCACGAGCAATTATCCAGTTCGGAAATAGTGTGTCAGGTTTGCAACTGGTAATAAATAAATAATAATAATAAATATTGCTTCCAAAATAGACATCTCTCTTTAAAAATGCATCAAAACAATGAGATTTTGACTTACCACACAAGTAAAGAACGTTATTGTAGTGATGGAAAATGAGCCAATACAACAGTTCTGGAAAATCAGACAAAATCCAACCTGTATAAGAAAGTGTTGCCTCGTTTGTTCCAAAATCACTTTATTAGGTACCGCTCAAAAAGAGCAACTTAGTTTATGATATTTGAAACAATGAATAATATGTGAAGGTTATTCACATATCAAACAAATTGCTAACGCGGGATTCAATCCCGGTTCATGGCTGTCGGGAATCGAGGGTTTTACCTGCTCGTCCACCGACTTTTGTGTTTTTTTGCCTCGTTTGTTACATAAATGTCATCCTATCGAAAATTTCTATTATATATACTGTATTTGCACTTAGTCTTCTTCTTTTTATTTCTTTCTTATCTTTACTCAATCATATTAGGGTATCAAGTTGTGACCCTTGATGGTGTCTGTTTGACAACCATCATGATTGGGTGAAGTAGAATGCGTCTCCCTTTGTCATTAAGGCTGGGAACACTACTCAGTGGCAGGCCGACTTAGCTTCATTTGCAGTTAGTAATTATATTCTATGTTGAAAAATGCAAATGAATAAAAAAAACTGACTTCCCAATTCCATAAAAACAACTACACCTTTTAGAGTTTGAAAGAATACTTAAAAGGAACAATGAATAAAAGAAGTTTATTGCCTTTCTTTTTTGTCAGTTTAAATGTCGAAAACAGGGTGTAGAGCAATTGTGTTTTTATTATTAATTACTTCAGTAGATGTGGGGTTTAGTTAGTTAATTGCAATTAAACAATTTAACGATTCAATCTGTCTAGTTACTATAACTAAAGTTAATTATTCTCACTTGGTTGAGTCTGTCAAGATGTCTTAACCCTTTAAATTAACTATTCTGTTTTTGCACTGGAGGTGAAGGCTGGAAATTTCACTAATTTGATTTCGCGCGCAAGCGATTTAATTTTCTTAATCAATTTTAACTTTCGACATTCAATGTTTTAGTTAATTTACAGAATATTTGTAATTGTTTTAAAGATTTTTAACATAGTTTAAATATTCCTAGTGCCTTTTAGGACTTTCTATTTTGTGTTCTGCTCTTTTAAGACCAATAATATATATTGCATCGTTCTTGAGATTTCTATAATGAATTGATATTGCGATTTGTTTAGGTTGAGAAGTAAGAAATTATTTAATATAAGTTAAATATGCTTTTTATTCTCTGCCATTTCAAATAAAAAGAATCTATGTATATACACTCATGGACAAAATTCAAGAAAGTTGTATCTTTTAGCATGTATATCAAGATTCAGACAATACCTCTGAAAGATGTTCGATACACAGTGATCTGTTTGGAAGATACACGAGATAACAAAGTGTGAACACAATTCCTCTGTATATATATATATATATATATATCCTTAAAAAAATAATTATCAGCGACATAAATAACTTCTCAATTATTTAAGTTTTCGTAAAGGAAGAGGCTGCCTGCCCGGCATTCATAGTTCTTGAAATTAAAGATACTACGGCTAGTAGAAAGATTTACTGGCCGAAGTATTTTTTTCTTAAAGTTTTGTTGGTGAGTGTATATAATGAAGGAAACTCTGGCTATTTCCTTTATTAGGTGATAGAAATATTGAAAGAAAGACTGTTGCCTAACATGTGAGTTAGAAAGAGCATATATTGATGATAGGGAATGCAATTCTGTTCCTTATTGTACTCAATTTGAGAGTAAAGACAAAATTTAGCAGCTTCACACCTATTACCTATTACTTCCACAAATCAAATATTTACAAGTTTATTTGTTATTTACTGGCCGACGAGAGTCTTGTCTACTTGTTCCACCAGTTAAACAGTTCAGGAGAAATTCTGAGACTAGCGTTAAATATGGAAAAAATAATATACGCAGTGGCTGTTATACCTCTCTTTCTTCCTTATTTTTATTCACATGTATATATATAAAGGCCTATCCTGACCAGGAGCACATGTGCTTTTCAGAAGACAGAGCGCCATCTAGTGGAACAGAAATCAACTAAACATTGATTTAGCCTGTTCCTTGATATTTTGCCAACCTAATTTCTTGATAAATCAAGAAAAGTCAACAACGAACGCGTTTCGCGCTGTTGGCGCTCGTCAGCGTGGAGTAGGCTGTACCACTGCGACCAAAAATATGCTTAAAACATAGAAACACAATAGAAAAAATAAATAAAAAGGTCAGGTATATATATTTATTTATATTTAAACTTAAAAATAACCCTATATGAACGCTGTGATAAAGAAGTTTCTCAATCTATCTCTTTCTCTCTTTTTAAAGATCATATATAGCTCTGATATCTCCTATTTATTTATTGGTACTTTCTATCATTGTTGATATTTTTCCTTTCTTGGATACCAGAACAATTTTTAGGTTAGAAGAAAATAATGAAATACTTTTATTGTATTCGATATATGTCTTTGTCAAATCTAAGACGAGATTTCGAGCTAACAAAATTCACAAACATGGATCTGATAATAATAAATAGGATACGTTAAAGATATAATTGATATTTCTACACAATTATACAGGTTTAATATTTACATCCTCATGTTATAGATATATGATTAAGAATTTCTATTGCATATGAAAATATACTTGCAAGGTTTAGAATTTCATAATGAATATTTCACCCATTAATTATTAATTCCAGTGTTTATAGTTTCTCTTATTATTATATTTGACCCGTATAGGTGAATCATTAGCCCGAAAGTAGAGGGGCGTTTTCGATTTTATAACATTCTACGAGTTGAGTTATGAAATTGTTCGAAAAGGCGTTTAAGCTTGTTATATGGTTGTGGCCGATTTTCAGGCTAGAATAAAACATAACGTTGCTGGAGGATGGTATATAAAATCGGCCTTGCCACTTCAGCTTTAACACCTATTTGGTAAAATCGATCTATTTCATAACTCCTCCCATCTTTCGATTGAGTTTGCCTATTTACAAGAGTTAAATCCGCGAAGAAGATGGGCGAATGGCCTCGTCGAACAAACATTGGGGAATCTAAAATATAAAAAAATAAAACTAAAATGAGCTATTTGATTTTTCAATACACTCATGGACAACAATTAACCATGGACGCTTTATTTATTTATTAAAACTTAAGGAAGTTTTATATTTTGATGCCGCCAGTCGTTTTATTAAGGAGACAAGGCAATTTTGTTCACACTTAGTTAACTCGTGTGTATTTAATAAAGGTCACTATGTATCAAATATCTTTCAGAGTTATTGTCTGAATACCGATATAAATGCTAAAAGGTATAACTTTCTTAAATTTTATCCATGATTGTATATTGTTACGTCGTTCCCAGACGCGGTTCGTGTTCTTTGTCTAATCAGGATGCCACAAAGATACACACCTGAGTTCGTAAGGATGCAGCAAAAGTTATCGCTTTATTATACGTCACACTGAACAGGTCGGTGGAAGGGGGTCGGTGGAAGGCTGGTTAAACCGTTTGGTTTTCGACCAGTAGGAACCGGGTTCGATTCCCGCATTGGACACTTTTTTCTGTTAAAAAAAATGCTCCAATGGCCCCCGATTCTTGCAAAAGTCCAACCCCACCAGCGAGTGCAAGTAACCAAACGGGGCTCTGGCATTTGTAAGTGCAAAGTCGAACTGCTTTTCACATGTGTAGACATGTGGTGCGCTTACAGTAAAAAAGCAGTCGCTAACTACCCACCATGATTATCATGGCCTGTACCACGTGTACTAGGGATAAGCAAAAAAAAAAAAACACTGAACAGAAGGAATACAATGAGGTGGGCTTGCCTTCAACTTCCCCTCCAGAATGATCCTTGGCGCGTGGATATCACTTTTGTGAACGGTTCCGCACACTGCATACTTTCTTTACTGGATTTCCCACATCTTGACTCTTTTTTTTTTTAACCATCACTTCCGTTCTTCTATAATGTTGTTTGCTGTACCGTTTCTATATGTATATTTACATTTTGTAGTCAGAATATGTTATAATAGTAGAGGCGGTAAGTCAAGTCTGTACCAAATTTCTTATTCATCATGTATAGTTGTTGTGCATGAGATCTTCTTACTTTTCGTATTATATTCAAGCTCTATTTGATTCTTTCAATAAATAAAAGATTGGAATTAAATAAAATAATTGTATATTATCCTTCCTCTTTTTCTACCAAATTTCAACAGCTACTATTAATGTTTTGACAAGTTGAATTTTAAATGTACATCAATCTTTATATAAAATAGTCTAAATACAATTTTAATTTAAACTGGAGGGAGAGAGAAAAGTTGTAAAAGTAATTTAAAAGGAATTAGGCGATTGGAAGGAATGGAGATTTTCTCAATGCGGATCAAGTTGACTCTTTAAAATTAAACATCTTCTTTCCGATCTTATTTTAAAGACGATTGACTTGAAAAGATTTTCAAATTAAGAAAAAAAAAACACTTAAATTTTAGCTTCAAAATAGGACTCCTTTTGAAAGTACTAAAAACGAATATA
>CP092867.1:27465142-27570515 GCA_030710605.1 Cordylochernes scorpioides
TATTATAAAATTAATATATATACTCCTTGGTTAGAAATATCACTGATTGCATGATATTAATTGAAAATGTCCAGGAGATTTAATGATTTAAAATAAAATACCAAACACTTAAAGTTTCAGGTTAAAATATCTGGAAGAATAGATGAGAATGAATATAGAAAAATATTATAATTCAATGTATCGAAAGAGAAAAGTTATTATTGACAATTTGACATTTATTGGAAAATCTTATTTAGAGGTAGATATTGATTGGTTAATTTTATTGTTTTATTTCGTGGCCGGATTTAAATATTATATTTCTGTTACGTCTCATTCTTATAGGAGGGTGGTTTTAAGTTTATCACCACCTTTCTCAACTTTCTATACAAACATTCATAGTCATTTTTCTACACTAATGGACAGAGTGTATGTAGACCCTTATTTTGGGTTTTTGAATATATACACCCATAGACAAAAACTTAAGGAAGTTTGTTATATTGATTTTTCGTCGTAGTTATATATATATATGTCATAATGTATGCTCTTCCAGGAATAATAAAGTAAACCTACAGTCAATCAGAGAGAGACGTAGATAAAAGGTAGCTAAAGTACGGCCATTTTGGGCCACTGGCCACATTCCGGAGAGGGGCCTTTTCTTGGAACCCTCAGGACTATTTTTGGACAGTTGGGGGGTGGTGTGCGACACGAACGGTCGTTCAGTGGTGACAGCCCCTCGCGCTACCGCTCTCTCGCTGGTTGCCTGGAATTCCTCTTCCAAACTTGTGGTTTCCTTATTTCTCTCTCCCCACATTATTATCATATTGCCACATTAAAAGTCGACAGGATCATATCACAGAAGAGTCGACAGGATCATATCACATATATATATATATATATTTTTTTTTTTTTTTAAAGGAAAAAAATGGCAATTTTGTTCACACTTGGTTAACGCCTCTGTCTTCAATAAAGGTCAATGTAATATCTTTCAAGTTATTGTCTGAATCCTGATATACATGCTAGAAGGTATAACTTCCAGAGCGCTCAGTTACGGTCAATTAAACTATAGTAAGGAAATGATATAGCTGGGATTATTGGCTAATCAACTGTGTTAAAATAATGGTTTAAACGAAGTAATCACCTTCAGAATAAATGTATTTATTTTTAGTTTATAATGATGACATTATTAAACTATAGAAATGATTGCTTTTTGTAGTCAAATCTGAAATATCTCATTACCATTCGAAGAAACATTAAATTATATATATGTTATAAATATTTTGTTTTGTTGTTGAAAAAGATAGAGAATTAGAGGTGAAGTCGTGAAAATAGGAATGATAATTATTTACCCATCAAGTAGTTTTTATTTTGAATTACTTGAAGAAAATTACATATAAAATTATTTTTCACAGTAATATAGAATTTATAAAATGAATTCAATATTCGTGATTTTAAAAAATAAGTAGGTTAACTATATATATTTACAACAATATTCAAAGTATTCTAAATCTATAGTCAAAAATAAAAGAATTGTCAATGAATGAAAATAATATATATGTTTTTTTTTTAAATAAAATATTTGCATATCAGATTATATAATATATATATATATACAGATATATAATTTTCGAAATATATATAAAATAAATCGCATTCAAGTAATATTCAAATGATCATAAATATAACTCATTAGAAAAGGTGGTAGTTGTCTTTATAGTTCGAACTATATTAATAGTTATTGTTGTCGTGTCCAATGAAGAGCCTCAGATGTCCCCATGTATCTCTATCACAACAGTCGTAATGTTCACTATGTTCCTTATATATAAATGAGTGTCGTTTCCACGTTAGTATCCTTGGAACAAAATTTGGTCAAATATTCCAAGGGTCCATGGGAGACTGGTGTGATCGTACTTCATCCCCCCATATCAATAGGTATTCGAAATATATGAAAATAGCACCATCTATAGACCAATCATCGATATAATTCAGTGTCAATTGAATAAAATATATCGTAAAGATAGAGGTTGCCTGGACCGCATTCATATTTCTATAAAAAGTAGACACTTCAGCCAGTTGGAGTTTTATATTTTCTCAACGTTTCGACAAAAATCTTTTGTCTTCGTCAGGAGAAGTAAATAAAAATAAAGCATTTGGCAAGGCGTTAAAAATTGTTCTATCTCGAAGACAAAAGATTTTTGTCGAAACGTTGAGAAAAATAAAAAAAAAACTCTAACTGGTTGAAGTGTTTATTTTTCATAGATATATATGAATATACTCCCTCAATAATTTATAGAGAATTCAAATAGGAGTTGAGATTTTCAATATATAATAATAAATTCTCGCGCCATCTATTGACAAAATTATAAACTATTAAATAATTAAATATCTGAACACTATAAATATATATATAGGAGATGGGGTTCAGAAATGTAATCACAGTGGATTATGTGTAAAATTATTAATACACAATTCGCGCCATTAAATTATTAAATAGTAAAATTAAATGGAGGAGGTTGGGCGGTGTTGCCGGGTGGGATTTGATAAATGCACCGTCATGGCCATCAGTGAGGCGGTGTTATTAATTATATAGACATCCTTTGTCAACGGCGAGCAACACTGGGGAGATTCAAGGCTATAACAGCTCCCCTTTTATAGCATTTCTATATTTCATATTTACGTATTAGAGTATATTACAGATAGAAATCGTCTAGTTTTTACGAGAGACGCCCTATGCTTTTATTAGTATAATATATCTAGATAACAAAAAGGTGGCACCTCTCTCCTTTAATTAAAAAATGAATATTAGGTCATCAAATCGCTAAAAACGTAAAGTGGTGATGACGAAAAAGCCACAGTATCAATTTTAACAAATTCAGACAAAAAGCTAACATGTATACCAATGTTTCGGGGTGTAGTCCTCAAAATGCTGATCATTAGACCTACCTAAATATGAATAAATAGGCACAATACCAGGTCGAAGTCAAGTTTATATAATATAAAGATTGAGATTGAAACTACTTTATTTCAATGTCCATATAAGATTATATAATGTTAAATACAAAATAAATATAAATATGAATAAATATGATTATATAATGATAAATATATAAATAAATATATAAAATAATTTATAAATATACATATATATTAACACAAAGCAATAACGCGCCATCTATACATATAAAATGAAAGGATTTAAAAGCACGAATGTTTCTTTTATACATAATACAAACTTCTACTTCCCTTACTGCGATGAAAAAAATATATTGGGAGGGCTTGGCTCATCAGTGGTGAACCCTCCCAGCGGTTTCGCCAATTTAATCCACCAGACCGCTTCTCAGAGCTCTAATACTGTATTGGACGATTCTGCTTATATACGCAGCACTGAAGGATGGAATCTTAGAAATGGTTTTCAAGAAAACTATGGACATAAGCTTATAGGACAGTAGAATTACATTCAGTAAGGGCAGTAGAAGTTTGTATTATGTATAAAAGAAACATTGGTGCTTTTAAATCCTTTCATTTTATATGTATATATATATAAATATGTATACAAGGTCTTTATTGGTGGCGCCCACCGCGAGAAAGACTCCGCCACTGAGAGAGAGAGAGAGAGAGAGACAACATGAGGTTTATGAAGGTTAATTTACCTCAATCAACACATAAATAATTAAAATGTTTAATAATATTGGCATTAAAAGATTCTCACTGAAGGAATGTCTGGAAATCATCAGATGTAAAGGCCCTACCTGTAGTTGGATAATCATCCTACCGAATGTATAGCAATTCTTCTCTCCGACATCTTCTTTTGCAATGATGAGGAATCCATTCAGACATCTGTATAGACATGGTAGAAAGATTCTCTATTAATTATAATTAGAATAGTTTATTTTAAATTCACCAATTCTTGAGCAACTATTCACAAGTTAATTCACTTTGATTTGTTTACCCCATCATACTGACTGATCACTTATAGAAAAGGACTAGAGGTTATTTCTTTCATCATGGAGATCCTAAACTGTGTCTCATAGAATTATTGATTTTATATTTTGTATTTTGCGAAATATTTATTCTTTTTATAGTACGCTAAAATATTTTATTCATTGTTTTAATCTAGTAACGCCATGAAATTGGATGACACTTGTACTACACCAGTTTTCGGTAAACAAAAAGTACTTTAGTCAAATTTTGATAAAAATTGTTGTATCTATATATTTGCGGGAATACGTTTGCGAATACGAGTGATCTAAAATGTTGGTTTTCGACCGCTACGACGCGGGAGCGAATCCCACATTGGACATTTTTTCTAATAAGAAAATGCCCCAATGGGCCCCTGATTCTTACAAAAGTCCAACCCGACCAGCGAGTGCAAATATAACTAAAAGGATCTCTGGCACATTTTAAAGTGCAATATTCGAACCGCTTTTCATATGTGTAGACATGTAGTGAGTGCACACACAGTAAAACTGTGATATTGTATAATTCTGGAATAATTAATAATCAACGAGAATAGTTGATTTTAATTCCGATAGATAGCGCAAGCCATCAGAAACTTTCAGTTGCGCGATAAGGAGATGCTTTTTTCATAAAAATATATATTTTGGTGGTAAAATCAATTTACACACATTTAATTACATCTCACATATTCGTTTTTTAGTACTTTCAAAAGGAGTCCTATTTTGAAGCTAAAATTTAAGTGTTTTTTTTTTCCTTAATTTGAAAATCTTTTCAAGTCAATCGTCTTTAAAATAAGATCGGAAAGAAGATGTTTAATTTTAAAGAGTCAACTTGATCCGCATTGAGAAAATCTCCATTCCTTCCAATCGCCTAATTCCTTTTAAATTACTTTTACAACTTTTCTCTCTCTCCAGTTTAAATTAAAATTGTATTTAGCTTCTTTTATATAAAGATTGATGTACATTTAAAATTCAACTGGTCAAAACATTAATAGAAACTGTTGAAATATTTGGTAGAAAAAGAGGAAGGATAATATACAATTATATTATTTAATTCCAATCTTTTATTTATTGAAAGAATCGAATAGAGCTTGGATATAATACGAAAAAGAAGAACCTCTATACACAACAACAATACAAGATGAATAATAAATTTGGTACAGACTTGACTTACCGCCTCTACTATTATAACATATTCTGACTACAAAATGTGAATATATATATAGAAACGGTACAGCAAACAACATTATAGAAGAACGGAAGTGATGGTTAAAAAAAAAAAGAGTCATGATGTGGGAAATCCAGTAAAGAAAGTATGCAGTGTGCGAAACGGTTCACAAAAGTGACATCCACGTCGCCAAGGATCATTCTGGAGGGGAAGTTGAAGGCAAGCCCACCTCATTGTATTCCTTCTGTTCAGCGTGACATATAATAAAGCGATAACTTTTGCTGCATCCTTACGAATTCAGGTGTGTATCTTTGTGACATCCTGATTAGACAAAGAACACGAACCGCGTCTGGGAACGACGTAACAATATACAATCATGGATAAAATTTATTAAAGTTATACCTTTTAGCATTTATATCGGTATTCAGACAATAACTCTGAAAGATATTTGATACATCGTGACCTTTATTAAATACACACGAGTTAACTAAGTGTGAACAAAATTGCCTTGTCTCCTTAATAAAACGACTGGCGGCATCAAAATATAAAACTTCCTTAAGTTTTAATAAATAAATAAAGCGTCCATGGTTAATTGTTGTCCATGAGTGTATTGAAAAATCAAATAGCTCATTTTAGTTTTATTTTTTATATTTTAGATTCCAATGTTTGTTCGACGAGGCCGTTTTTGCCCATATTCTTTACGGATTTAACTCTTGTAAATAGGCAAATCCAATCGAAAGATGGGAGGAGTTATGAAATAGATCGATTTTACCAAACAGGTGTTAAAGCTGAAGTGGCAAGGCCGATTTTATATACCATCCTTCAGCAAGGTTATGTTTTATTCTAGCCTGAAAATCGGCCACAACCATATAACAAGCTTAAATGCTCGTGTCCAATGAAGAGCCTCAGATGTCCCCATGCATCTCAATCACAGCAGTCGCAATGTCCTCTATCTTGGACAGCTTCTTGATGTTGTTGTCGTGTCCAATGAAGAGCCTCAGATGTCCCCATGCATCTCAATCACAGCAGTCGCTATGTCCTCTATCTTGGACAGATTCTTGATGTTGTTGTCGTGTCCAATGAAGAGCCTCAGATGTCCCCATGCATCTCAATCACAGCAGTCGCAATGTCCTCTATCTTGGACAGATTCTTGATGTTGTTGTCGTGTCCAATGAAGAGCCTCAGATGTCCCCATGCATCTCAATCACAGCAGTCGCAATGTCCTCTATCTTGGACAGATTCTTGATGTTGGTGTCGTGTCCAATGAAGAGCTTCAGATGTCCATAATTTCATACCTCCACTTGTAGAATGTTATGAAATCGAAAACGCCTCTCTACTTTCGGGCTAATGATTCACCTATACAGTTCAAATATAATAATAAGAATAATAAGATAAACTATAAAAAAAAACACCATAGAGAATTAATAATTAATAGGTGAAATATTCATTATGAAATTCTAAACCTTGCTAATTTATATTTCCATATGCAATAGAAACTATTAAGCATTACTCTATAACATAAAGGTGTCAATATTAAACCTATTGTGTAGAAATATCAATTATATCTATAACGTATCCTATTTATTATTATCAGATCCTTGTTTGTGAATTGTGTTTGCTCGAAATCTCGTCTCAGATTTGGCAAAGACACATATCGAATACATTGAAAGTATTTTATTAAAACTTTTCTTCTTACCTAGTACCCGTTACGATCTCCAAGAAAGGAAAAATTCCAACAATGATAGAAAGTACCAATAAATAAATAGGTGATATTAGAGCTATATATGAACTTTACGGGGAGAGAAAGAGAGAGATTGAAACCGCTTTATTACAGCATTCATATAAGGTTATATACAACAACAACAAAAACAAAAAGCCTTTATTTAGGGTCACTGACCCTATACAGGATTCACCAGAGGTATGCATAAGAACAAAGCAGTGAGACAAAGGAAATAACGATATAGACAGAAGAAAAATAAAAAAAATACAAGAAAGAGAAAGAGGGAAGCAAGAAAAACAACACAAAAAGAGTAGCAGTAAGAAAGTGAGGAGTGAGTGTCACTTGGCCTTCTTCTGAGATATGGACTTGTGGAAACCATAAAACGCCGTAGCAATATACTTATTCTGGGTCATATTGTCAATTATTGATGGAAGTGAAGCATATAAGGTTATATAAGGTTAAATATAAATCAATATATACACGTATATATGCGAATAAAAAGAGAGACGTGAGAGAGGTATAGCAGTCACTGCGTATATTCTATTCATCTTTTTTTCCATATTTAATGATAGTCTCAGCTTTTCTCCTGAACTGTGTAACTTGTGGAACAAGTAGACAAGACTCTCGTCGGCCAGTAAATAACAAATAAACTTGTAAATATTTGATTTGTGGAAGTAATAGGTAATAGGTGTGAAGCTGCTAAATTTTGTCTTTACTCTCAAGTTGAGAACAATAAGGAACATAATTGCATACACTATCATCAATATAATATCTTTCTAACTCACATGTTAGGCAACAGTATTTCTTTCAATATTTCTATCGCCTAATAAAGGAAATAGCCAGAGTTTACTTCATTATATATTAACACAAAGCAATAACGCGCCATCTATACATATAAAATAAAAGGATTTAAAAGCGCGAATGTTTCTTTTATACATAAAGATTCCACTAAGATATCATCCTTCAGTGTAGCATATAAAAGCAGAATGATCCAATACAGTATTAGAGCTCTGAGAAGCGGTCTGGTGGATTAAATTGGTGAAACCGCTGGGAGGGTTCACCACTGATGAGCCAAGCCCTCCCAATATATTTTTTCATCGTAGTAAGGACAGTAGAAGTTCGTTTTATGTATAAAAGAAACATTCGCGCTTTTAAATCCTTTTATTTTTTATTTATTATATATTCAATCACAGACAAAACTTTTAGAAAAAAATACTTCGACCAGTAAATATTTCTACTAAACGAAGTATCTTTAATTTCAAGAACTATGGATGCCGGCCAGGCAGCCTCTTCCTTTACGAAAACTTTAAAAAGTGAAAAGTTATTTATGTCGCAGATAATCCTTTTTTTAAGGAGACAGAGGAATTTTGTTCACACTTTGTTATATCTCGTGTGTCTTCAATACATATAACTGTGTATCAAACATCTTTCAGAGGTATTGTCTAAATCACGATATACATGCTGAAAAGATACAACTTTCTTAAATTTTGTCCATGAGTGTATATACATAGATTCTTTTTATTTGAAATGGCATAGAATAAAAAGCATATTTAACTTATATTAAATAATTTCTTACTTCTCAACTTAATCAAATCGCAATATCAATTCATTATAGAAATCTCAAGAACAATGCAATATATATTATTCGTCTTAAAAGAGCAGAACACAAAATAGAAAGTCCTAAAAGGCACTAGGAATATTTAAACTATGTTAAAAATCTTTAAAACAATTACAAATATTCTGTAAATTAACTAAAACATTGAATGTCGAAAGTTAAAATTGATTAAGAAAATTAAATCGCTTGCGCGCGAAATCAAATTAGTGAATTTTCCAGCCTCCACCTCCAGTGCAAAAACGGAATAGTTAATTTAAAGGGTTAAGACATCTTGACAGACTCAACCAAGTGAGAATAATTAACTTTAGTTATAGTAACTAGACAGATTGAATCGTTAAATTGTTTAATTGCAATTAACTAACTAAACCCCCACATCTACTAAAGTAATTAATAATAAAAACACAATTGCTCTACACCCTGTTTTCGACATTTAAACTGACAAAAAAGAAAGGCAATAAACTTCTTTTATTCATTGTTCCTTTTAAGTATTCTTTCAAACTCTAAAAGGTGTAGTTGTTTTTATGGAATTGGGAAGTCAGTTTTTTTTATTCATTTGCATTTTTCAACATAGAATATAATTACTAACTGCAAATGAAGCTTAGTCGGCCTGCCACTGAGTAGTGTTCCCAGTCTTAATGACAAAGGCAGACGCATTCTACTTCACCCAATCATGATGGTTGTCAAACAGACACCATCAAGGGTCACAACTTGATACCCTAATATAATTGAGTGGAGCACCATCAAGGGTCACAACTTGATACCCTAATATGATTGAGTGGAGATAAGAAAGAAGAGAAGAAGAAGACTAAGTGCAAATACAGTATATATAACAGAAATTTGTGATAGGATGACATTTATGCAAAAAATGAGGCAAAAAACACAAAAGTTGGTGGACGAGTTGGCGGAACCTAATAAAGTGATTTTGGAACAAACGAGGCAACACTTTCTTATACAGGTTGTATTTTGTCTGAATTTTCCAAAACATTTGTTCGGGCACATTCTCCACCAGCATAACGTTCTTTACTTGTGTGATGAACAAAATCTCATTGTTTTGGTGCATTTTTAAAGAGAGATGTCTATTTTGGAAGCAATATTTATTATTATTATTTATTATTACCAGTTGCAAACCTGACACACTATTTCCGAACTGGATAATTGCGTGTAAACTATTCACAATAATTCATATTGTAGTAGAGTAGGTAACAGAATTGTCAAAAATAAAAAATAAACAATTAAGAAAAAGAGCATTGAATAAAACATATCAATTAAACAAATAAACAACAACATAAGCAGATAGAATAAATCGCAAGGTAATTATTTACAGTATGTTAAGCAATGAAGTGGAAGCAATATAATGTGTATTATATATATTATAAATTTAAAAAAAGAGATTTTCTGCTTGAATTTAGATCATGTTGAGGATTATGCCATGGAGTTATTTGCTGGTTCTTTTTAGTACTAAATGGTATTGGTGATGCAGTCGTGGGAATAATAAAATAATTTTGATCGGAGATTTCTTTATTTGAACTGAAGAATATATAAAAGAACATATTTGATAAAAGTAATGCCTGGCTTAAGGCGAGTAGAATGAGGAAAACAAAAGATTATTTACATAATGTACAAAAGTTTTGAGCCGGCCCACGGGGAACAACAGCAATGCGTATTTATAAGGAAAGCGTGACCTCTGGCGGTCGATTTAACATAGTATCTGAATCGATGAAATACATTTTAAAATAAAATAATACTTTAATATAACATAATTAAAAATATATATTTTAATATAACATATATATATTCTAAAAATGTCACCTTTTTATTTTAAAATGCATTCAAAAGTGAAACAAAGTATTTAATGGTATCACTTCAGTATAAAACTTAGAGTTGGTGATAACGAATGAGCCGCAACACCATTTTTGGAATATTCAACAAATAACAACCTGTATACCATGTTTTCGGGTTCATCATATTGCCACGTGGAAAAATTAGGAAAGACAAACTTCGGGGAACCAGCAATTTATTTAAGGCAAGAACAAACTATGAAGGATAAACAAAAGATAAGCAATAAGGGAAGTTAACTGAGTAGCAAAATATAAACATACAAAATGATATTCTGTTGATAAAATAATAAATACTTTGCTACAATATATATACATAGTTATAAGGATTTGTACCAATAAAGCAAATAACTCCAATATTTGCTCGCAGATTGAACGTTAAAGGACTTTGGCTTTTTCCTGCTTCTCTATTGAGATTTGTAGATATTTTTGGTGATTATTTCTTGCTATAAATATGGAAATTCTATTGGTTTTACATTGGAACGGTCTCGTTATGAATAAAACAAGATTTTTAATACAGATGGTAGCTATAATATTTGATTTATGTTACATAAGGGTTTCTTTCATTAACTGTTTGCAGAATAGCAATGTTCAAAGACCATTAATATGTACATATATTTAAATTTTGAAGATTGAGATTTACATAATAATAAATATAGTTAGAAAAATGTATATATTAGATTTTAAAATATGTTTTATTATTATATATATATAATATTTCGAGGAGAAACCCGCCTCTCTTTATCGAGGATGTTTGAGTTTTGAACTATAATATGTAATGTGAGTAAATACGCCATTCTCTATTTGTAAGACCAAAGAAGAATTTATCTCCGATTTAAACGTGTACATTGAACATAGTGTTATGTATAAATATATCAATAGTAAATATTTTTTGGGAAATAGGGAAAAGTAAAATATTAAGAAATACAGATTTTAATTTAATTTTGAGTAAGAATAGCAAGCTAATTCTATAAATAAAAAGCAAATAATACCGTTTTGAGAGAGAATTTCAAGATATATAAAATTTGTTATTGAGAGTTTAAACATGTGAGGTTTTTTATTTTTATTTTTGTAATAAATAAGTAGTTGGTATATAGTAGTATAAAGAGAAAAAAAGTAACACCAGCAAAACATCGGCGGTTAAACGTCATAGGCTGGGTAATATATATAGACGTTTGACAATTTAACCGCAAATGTTTCTTTTGAACGAAAAATCGTAATTTATTTTTAGAAGAAATAACGATTATTTCTAACCGTAGGGATGAAGTATGAAAGGATGAATTGTCAAGAGTAATAATAAACGAAAAAATAAAAGTGTCCATGGATGGGAATCGAACCAACAATGTTCCGCTTACAGGGAAGATGCCATGTCCACTGGTCAATGTATTATATATATAATTAGCATTTAAAAATAGTGCAGACTGTGCACCTTTACTGGTATTGACAAGATTATCAATAGAATTATGTTAATTATCAATTGTCTACATATCAACACAAATTGATCTTCTTAACAATGAAATGATCTTTTTCGCAAACAGAAATACGACCAATTATAACGTTAGCGATTAATAAAGACCCTAGAAAATAGAGATTATAAACCAAATTAGCTTATTTTAGATGGATTGCTGTTCCTGCAGAATAAACCATCTGTAATATTTAAATAAAATGAATCGATCTTTGAGATGTTCAGTTTAATGAATCGACATATATTTATCTTTAAAAAAAATAAAAAGGTTTCTGGAAATGGGTTTCTTTTTATTTTAAAATCGTCTAAAAGCTTTCGGGCATCTCTGCCTTACTACAGAAGAATATATAAACACAAAATGATAAGACCAAATCCAAATGAATAAATAGTGTGTGACGTTTCGGTAACAGCGTTGTTACCATCTTCAGACAAAAGTACTGAATGAGAAATTTTACCACAGCATACTGTGATGGTAACAACGCTGTTACCGAAACGTCACACACTATTTATTTGGATTTGGTCTTATTACCTTGTGTTTAGAATCTATAATCCAAATTGTGCCTTATCAGAAGAATATATAAGGATTTGTATATGTTTTCCTGTAGAAGGGTAGAAGAAGCGGTCTGGTGGATTAAATTGGCGAAACCGCTGGGAGGGTTCACCACTGATGAGCTAAACCCTCCCAATATATTTTTTCATCGCAGTAAGGGCAGTAGAAGTTTGTATTATGTATAAAAGAAACATCCCCGAAAGCTAGAGACGGTTTTAAAATAAAAATAAACTCATCTACGGAAACCTTTATTCAATTGTTTGATTAATATGCAGGAGATTTGAATCAATCTATATATTTATCTTATCAAAATTCCATTAAAAATAAAGAAATTTCCATATACGACAGTAAGTATATTCCAAACCAATCCAATACAATAGTAGAGCGGTCTAGAGATTAATTTGGTGAAACCACTGAGAGGGTTCACTACTGATGAGCCAAGCCCTCTCATTCAATAACTCATATCATTGCAGTAAGGTCTGTAGAGATAATATTTGATGATATTTAAAAGAAAGGCATTGCCAGTAAATTTATTTGTGTAAAATATATGAAAGTGTTTTAATATTCCTCCTTTAATCATCAATTCAAAAAAAGAATCTTCGGCAAAAAAATCCTTAGTAGATAAAAACTTAATTGTCCATATAATTGGAGACGAACACCTATCCTAGCAATTTACAATTTATATCTCTACAATTTTTTTATATATATCCTCAAATTATTGATTATATGAAAAAAAGCGTTTATGAAACATGGCAGAAAAAAACTTGCTAAATTTTTTGCCCCGTTAAAATTTAATGAAATTCAAATTGTAACGGAATGGTGTCGGTAGCGCTTTTTTTTTCAGGATAAAGTTAGATATTCATAGTAAAAATATATATTTGGGCAATCTAATATATATTTTAATTTAAAAATATATTAGCAAAGATATTTTCTTATTAATTAAGTTGCAACTTTTTTCAATACGGTCACGCGCTTCATCCAGGTATGCAAAGATATGCAACATATACTATTATAATATATATCTGTGATTATATTATATATATTTTGACCACTAACTATAAAGTTATTGTTTTTTTTTAGCAGCATTAATGATAGAGAACTTCCTTGTTTCGCATTAAAACTATTTTGCCTAATAAAAGGTAATTGTAATTCAATATAATATAATGCGGCTTGTAATTGTATAAAACGACATTTAAAATTTGAATATTTGAAATGATCGTTATTTCTCCTAGAAATAAATTTTGATTTTTCGTTGAAAAGAAACACATGCGGGATAGTATTTCAAATATCTTTTTACAAAAGGTAATTGTATTTAATATAAATTATACTAAGGTGAAAATATCAGGACTCCAGAGATAGGTTTTATTTTTAAATATATTCACAAATCTATATAGCTTTCGTGTACGAAAGCGCTTTTAAGGGGGAAAAACACGATTCTGTAGGACTTTGGTGCTCGTAAGCTATAGAGAGATTTGTTAATAAAAATTTAAAGGAAAAACTATTCCCTGGATTCCAGATATTTCAACTTAATATTGATACAAGATATTATCTTATCGAATTATAAACTATATCCTGAAAAAAGAAAACATATATTGCTTTTCTAACTTATAAACCCATAGAGATGCACATATAGATCTATCAAGTTAACTAGTAGAAGAAATTATAAGACAATAGAGAAGAATAAGTAAGAATTTCCAAGGAATTATTGCTACACTGAATGTAAGAATGTAAGGAATTATTTGGGTTGAGAAGCTGACTTGTTACGTACAGATCCCAGATTATGTGGGATTGTAAAAAAGGATAAGTTTCACAGAATGGCAGATGTAGCAATTATCTAAGGATAGAAAAAGCTAAGTCCAATTTCTCTTGTCACCTCAAGAAGGTCTTTGAGCTCCAAAGAAGAAACTAAACCATCTTCTAACTAACAATAAGTACAACTTTGTGGTGTCATTTGTTTTTCTATTGTTGGGATATATTCTTATTGTTGTTCTATTTTACTTCTTTTCCTTAAAATACCTATTTTATTTATTTACTAGCCTATTCGTTGTGCGTTTGTGTGATCTCAAGAGAAAGGAAATTAAGAATCGCTGGAGATTTAGATCGTCCAATCAATATACGTTTAAAGAGAATAATTGTTGAAGATGCTTGCAAAGAACTTGGAAGAATTAGAGAATCCAAATGATCATGCCATAAATAGATTGGGCTTTGAGAACGGTTGAAGGAGGGAATATAATTTTTATTTAAAATAAAGATACTTCGGCTAGTAAATCTTTTTATTATCTCAACGTTTCGACAAAAATCTTTTGTCCTCGTCAGAAGCAAAAAATATTAAGACATTTGGTAAGGCGTTAAAAATTATTTTTATAATTTTAAATATGTTTAACGCCTTACCGAATGTTTTAATTTTTATTTGCTCCTGACGAGGACAAAATAATTTTTCGAAACGTTGAGGTAATAAAAATATTTATACTGGCCGAAGTATCTTTATTTTTAATAAATATGAATGCCGGCCAGGCAGCCTCTATCTTTACAAGGGAATATTAATTGTGAATATCTTTAATATACATAGTGTGTATAGCAATATTTTATTGTTTATATAAAAGTTATATTGTTATTTTACTATTTGCTTAATGTTAACTTTGACTTTAAATTGCATATATACATCTCAAGATGAGATTCGGGTAATACTTCGGTAGAGTACAAATTTTGTAAATATTCTTATTGCCTTCAACTAAAATAAAAATTTAGCAATTATTAGATTTTTCTATAAGGTTGAGTCTCTAGTATATATCTTCTAAACACTGAATTACATTAATGCTCGTTATATAGCACTAAGATAAGCTTTATTAAAAATATACTTTGAAATTTGGAATATTTTTCTATAAAGGTATCTTTATTATAAAACCGATTATTAAAAGATCGAGAGAGGTATCAATTTCAATATAACATATATATATTGTAGCGTATAAATCAATCCTTGAAATATCCTAAGATGTAAAAGTATTTATTGATGACGTCACAGCGACGAGTCGACAAATATTAACAAGTCAGCAAAACTATCTACAGCTAGGGAATCTTGAACAAGCAAGCAAAGAAATATTTTAAAGATGATTTTACAAATACAGAGTAATATATATTTTTATAATCTGTTGAATATTTTCATTGAATAATATTAAATTAAATAATAAAATATTTCTTCGGCACAATATAATGTATTAGATTATTAGTGACTTTTATCTATCTCTCTATGGAGATCAAAAGATATAGTAATTTTATCAGAATATTGTTTTTAAAATTTGTGTATTAAAATTTTAATTAAAATATGTTAATCAAATAAAGTAAAGCACGAAGGAAGATGAGTTTCTTTTTTAATAAACGCGAGCAAGCTTTCGGGCCACACGCCTTTCTACTGGATAAAAAGCTAAGAGATTCCAAGAGATACAAGTAAGCATATTGCTTACCATAGTATAAATAGGCTTGTATCTCTTTGAATCTCTTAGCCTTTTGCCAGTAGAAGGGCGTGTGGCCCGAAAGCTCGCTCGCGTTTATTAAAAAAGAAACTCATCTTCCTTCATGCTTTACTTTATTTGATTACCTAAACAGGAATAGCTCAATCGCTTGAAATATGTTAAGTGAAATTTAAATAAACATATTCTAGTTATATGCAATTCATTCTACATATTCAAGGTATAGTTCTTTATTCTTTATTTCGACTTAGAACGCTATGTCCCTCTATGGGACACTTGCACTTAATAGATAAAAAAAATTTGAAAGAAAAGAATGAAACATATTTGAAATATGTACAGAATTAATATGCAAGTTAGTTAGATGTAAAGTGAAAAAATATCAACACAATTGTTGGATATATCTTGTTGGAGCGCGAATCTTTACTATGAATGTAGCGAACCCCCCCCTCCCAGGATCTAAGCATCCATCCACCATGCACTGATCCTACACACCCTTTATTTCCTAATCACAATATTGTTACATGGATGACAAGGCCAAGATACTAGAGTAAAGTTGGGGAAAGAGGGGTGGACTCTAGCGGCCCCCGCTGCCATGTGGCAGGCGCTAAAAACAGTATTCCTGTGTGGGGGAGGACAGAGTCGGGCGACATCTGCGGTGAGGAGAAGATGTGGCAACTTGCCTTCTGGCGTGTGGATGATCCTGTAAAACGGTGCCAGGAGAGCCTGACATCGTAGCGGCCTACAAGGCGGTGTAAGTCCAGGCTGGACTTGAATAGTGTGGAACATAAAGCTTCACAAGAGTGACATCCACGACGCCAAGGATACTTCTGACGGGGAGGTTGAAGGCAAGTCCAACTTATTGTATCACTTCTGTTAGTGAGACATAATAACGCGCTAACTTTAGCTGTAATCCCTTCGAATTCACGTGTATATCTTTATGACATCCTGAGCATTCAAGTACACGAATAGCGTCTGGGTACGACGTAACAATATATATACAGTCAAACATAAGTAAGGGACTGCCCTGTAGGGCGAAGTACGGTGTCGTGAGCCCCGAGCCGCTACGTTAACCGTGAACAGGGAACTCTGAAATGTGGCTGACTAACGGGGCAATGGCACCTCCTTTTCCATGGATGGACAAGACACCACCACAGTCAATTTATACACATGACCAGATATTCTTGGTCAAATATATACAAAAATTATATAAACACATATTATTAAGATTATATAAAAGGGCGTATCTGGATCTGTAAAGAAAAAAAAAACAATTTTTTTCTCAAAATATTTCGAGAGATTGCTCCCTCTTTATCAATTCATTGTACAGATATATTAAATAATAATAAAAACTCCAACATATACTCTCTTGAAAATATTCTCTTTGTGTTTTTTTTTGTGTGTTAAAAATATAATTATTATATATTTAATGAAGCTTGAGATTTATATTAGTAATTTAGTTAATTTAAAATTTGAAAAAATATTTTCTAATGTTTTTTTCTTTTCTAATTGCCTAAATTATATCTTTTAAAAAATATGAGATTAGAAAGGAACAAAATAATTATACCACAGCTGGGTTTCCCCCCAATATAAGAGAAAATTATCAAAATTGAATCTTTTTAACAGACGGTGATTTGGACAAAATGGCGATTTTGGTTTTTGGTGCAGCAGATTCTCTAATGGTGGCTAATAATTGGTAGATGTCCTTTATTTACTTTACATTTTAATTCTGGGTTGGTACTAATGATTCGTCGTCCTGATTGGATGAGAGACAAGGTGGGTTAGTTTGTTTTGTTTATAACCTTTTTTAATTGGATAGTTTGTTCTAATATTTTGTTGCTCTTTTACCTATATTATTAAAGTTATTGTTAGTATTTATTATACTTTCAATTTTCTATATAGAAGAAAAAATAGGGTCACATCAACCAATGATTTATTTAACTTCCGACATTTCAGTGACCTGCTTTCTGAATCAAATTCCAATCAAAAGATAATCCTTGGAATTCATTGATATATGTATTCGTTGAAAATACATTTGATGGATACGTTTCTATTTAAAAAAAATATTATAAAAAGGTATTTTATTATATTTTACTTAATTTTATAAGATAAAAAAGCATGATTTAATAGTTTCATTACATACAAACTAATTATTGATTAGCTGGTTTTGTCTATTGAGTATCTGTATTATGGTACCTAATTAAGAAAATAATATTTAGATTAACTTTTGTGATATGATTTAATGGTTTTCGAAATTATAAATATTTTTGTATATTCGAGCATTAATGATAACCACAAAAAAAATTTTAGCTTCAAATTTATTTTTGAAATACACTAGAACCTCTCCTTAGAAGACACTTAATTGCATATCTGAAATGTTCTTTGGAGAGAACGGTGTCCTCTCATTGGAGAAGTGCTAATCAGTGAAAATGGTAATTTTGACGATGAAAACTGTCCTTTGTAGGGAGGTGTTCTATCAATAAGTACTATCATATTACGATGGTATTGAAAAGTTTTAGGTTAATCTGTTCTTTATTAACTTCACTGATTTAAATGTGTATATAATGATTTATTTGCATAAATCGCTAAATTGTCGGTTTTCCACGTGAATACCCACCAACAAGTTCCATTAGCAATCGGTCTATTTCAAGGAAAATAAATTTCTTTTTAAAAACTTTCCGATCTTAATTTGGAAACAATTTTAATTAAAACTTTGTTCCCTTTGGAAGGAAACTTCAGATGTTCGAGCTCAAACTTTACATTCTTTGGAAGATTTGAAGCCATACCTAACTGATCATGTGCATAAGCTATGGTCAAATAAAGAGCTTTTTCCTAGCTGGTTGTTATTTACAGATGACTTCGTACTTATTGATGCAGCCTTCCAATACTTTATGAACTTATTATAAAATTCAACAATCTGTTTCTCTCTATTAAAGCAAATAAACAAGCCTCCTAGAAAAATTGCTTTTCAAGGACTTGTACAAAATATGACAGGAGAGAATGAAACTGAGATAAAAAATCATCTTTTACGGGCTCATAATAAAAGTGACACGAGAGAATAGAAGTGATGAAAATGAGAGAAAATTTTATTTCCTACGGGCTTATATAAATATGACATCAGAAAATGAAACTATTGAAACTGAGAACAAATTTACTTTTCTATTGGTTTATAATATATATGACAGCAGAAAATGATATTAATAAAACTGAGAGAAAATTTGCACATCTACGGGCTTATAATATATATGACAGGAGAAAATGATATTAATGAAACTTAGAGAAAATTTGCACTTCTACGGGTTTATAATATATATGACAGGAGAAAATGAAACTAATGAAACTGAAAGAAAATTTTCGCTTCTATGCGCTTATTAAAAATATGAAATGAGTGAGTAAACCTAATGAAACTGAGCGAAAAAAAAATCTTCTATGGCTTTATATTAAATATGACAGGGGAAAACGAAACTATTGAAAATGAAAGGAATTCTTCTCTTCTACGGGTTAATTAAAAATATGAAATGAGTGAGTAAAACTAATGAAACTGAGAGAAAAATTCTCGTCTAGGGCTTATATTGAATATGACAGGAGAGAATGAAAATAATCAAGCTGAGACTAAATTTGTTCTTCTATGGGTTATAATGGATATGAAAAAGGAGAAAGTGAAACTAATAAAACTGAGAGAAAATATGTTCTACTACGGTCTTATACTAAATATGATAAGAGAAAATGAAACTAATGATAAAGAGAGGAAATTTTCTCTTCCGGGGGCTTAATAAATACCCCACAAAAGAGAATGAATTTTCTAGTTAACAAATTTTCTAGTGAGCTTGCTTATACACCTTTAGTGTTTATTGCTTATATGTAAATATATAATTGATTATAGTCTCATGTGTGGTGTATCGAATAAGATCTTATTAAGATTAACTTGCAATAAGTATTTTCTACTTTATATTGGAAAGGTTTCATATGCAAATATCTGAGGTATATACAATAATATATACACAATCTAGTCATAAATTCTGTTACAAACAATTTTATAAATTAAATGATTAAAAACAAAACTAATGGAATATAAATACATATTTTATTATCCAATAGGACTTCGATTTTAAATATATACAATCATTCAAAATGTCCTCCCTCATTTTTTGACACAGGATCTCAAACGTTCGGGCCACTGATCTATGGCGGCACGCACCTTTTCTAAGGGTATTTCTTTCATTGCTCTCACCAATGCTTATTTCAATTGATTCAAATTATGATATCTTTTATAGCACACCTTCTCCTTTAAATATGCCCGCAAAATGTAATCAAGGGGGTTTAAATCAGGGCTTCCAGAGGGCCATTCATTGGCCTTTATCAACTCCGGAACATTCGTCTCCAACCATTGTACACTCTTTATTTTAATATGGAATCCGGATTTTGATTGGTGTTTTACTGCCACGTGACCTTATACAACTAATCAACGTTGAGAATAGCAAACTGCGAGCATGATCACTTATCTCAGTTAGCTAATTCGAGAAAATAAATAGAAGTGGCAAATAGACGACTGGAGTTCGAACCTCGGAAAATATATTTTTTTCTGACTCTAAAAATGCTTTTAAATTTTTAATCATTTTATTTATTTTTTCAAAATAATTTCATTTTAAAATTATATTTTAATAATTCAAACTGATATTATAGCCGTTTTAATATATTTTATTACAAAATTCTTGGAGTTTATCCCCGTATTCTAATTGAGAATTGATCGAAATGTAATCCACCTACAATTTTTTTAGTTTATTTATTATTTATATTTTTACTCCGGACTAGTATTTACATTTATTATTTAGGAGAAAATATTATATTATTCATTCGACTATTTTATGCAAATTTATTTCTCATTTTGCATATATATGAAAAACGGAAATTCTACCGAAAGTTTAAAATAACGTATTAACGTATAGGAAAGTTTATAAAGGTTTGTTTTTATACGTTTCAAATGCGTATAGGAACCTTCTCATATAATCTGCGATTTTAAAGATTTTATGATGAATGTTTTCAGGAATAAAATGGATGAATTTTATCAAGAATACCTCTAAATTTCAAATATCGAAGCAAAATAACCCAATTATTGTATATTCCATTGGTAAACACTTGTTTAGTTCACCACTGATGTGCCAGGCCGTTCTAATATTTATCTAAATATAGTAGGAAATATATATATGTCATAATATATACTCTTACAGAAATAATAAAGCAAACCTACAAGTCAACCCAGAGAGAGACGGGAGGATAAGGACCGGTCACTTTAGACATCAGTGGCATTCCAAGAGGCGACAAATGGGGTCCGTCAGTTAACACCTCGGGACTTCTAAGACAGTTGGGGATTGTGTGCGACACGAACGGCCGCCCGGCTTTGCCGGACCCGTCGCTCTCTCTCTCTCTCTCTGGTTTCCTGGGTCCCTTCTCCAACTTATGGTGTCCTTATTTCTCTTCCCACCTTATATTGCCACACATATATAATATAAAAATATCCTGAATTATTGTAATATTGTAACTAATAAAGTTAGAGAAAGGTTGACGTCTCAGAGATAGCCATGACAACCTGGCGTCACATAACTTCACAACAGGAAAACAGGGAACAGGAAAGGTCCGATCTTTGTCCCTGGTAGGGTGGAAATTCAGAGCCGGGGTTGTTAGAAGACAGTTGAGAGGAAAGTTCAAAGGAGATGTAGCTGTACTGGGCAGTTTCATTACTGAAGCCATGTTAGCTCGCCTGTTTCTAGGGACGTATCCTTCTTGTCGCCACTCTAGAGTGTTTATTTCCATATTCATTTACATCACTACAAATATATATATTATATAATCTAAAATACAATTATTTTTTTTTTAAAACATATATCTTATTTTCATTCATTATCTGTTTTACATATTTGACCATAGATGCAGAACATACCACTTTAATTATTATTGTTGTAAATATGTAAAGTTAACCCTACCTATTTTTTAAAATCACGATTATAGAATTCATTCTTTAAATTCTATATTGCCGTGATAAATAATTTTATATGTAATTTACTTCAAGTAATTCAAAATAAAATCTACTTGAAATGTAAATAATTATCTTTACTTTTCCACGACTGCACCTTTTTTTCAACAATAAAACACAAAATAATAATCTTAACACAATGTATATATATTATATAATCTAAAAACTCAAATATTTATATATTTAAAAATATATATATTTATTTTTATTCATTGATAATTCTACTTTTGTTATCATCGTTTTTAGAATAACTTTCAGTTTTGTTGTGATATATGCGTAGTTAACATATCTATCTTTTGGAATCACTAATATAGGATTAAATTTATAAATTCTATATATTGTGAAAATAACTAATTTGTAATATTTGCTCAAGTAATTGAAAATAAAAGCTACATGATGGTAAATAATTATATTTTTTCCATAACATCTGCACTTTTAACCCTTTATATTATCGATCCTTTGTCTTACCAATCCTTTATATAACAACAAACAAATTATTCATAACATATATATGATATAAAGTTGCGGAAGAGTGGTATACATATATGCACCTCTCCCGTTAAACACTTTCAACAGCTTAAACATCTTTTTATTAAATTCGACCTATCGTTGGATGTAATGAAATCGACCCCTCTCCTCCCCTGTGCTGATAAGGGCCTTAGCCCTAATTTGTGAAATATAGATTGACCTTTTGTGTTTGAATTTGACAAATCCGGTCTTAAGTCACATTCTACATCACTACTATAATGTTCTGTATTGGAAAGATGAGTCAAAATGATTTGTTTTAATACATTTTCAACACACACACACAGCAGAGGTGGCTCATTTAGTACATATTCTAGCGCCACCGCCGTGTCAAAGATGGTCAAAAAGATACACAGGATCGGTGAGGATCTTTGTTCGACTCCTCTTTATTTACCTTTGTGTATTCATGGAGAACAAGTAACATAGATTATTCAACAGACGTGTTCAACAACAGGGAGAACGACTTCACTCCTGGCCACCAGATGAGCTTCTTCCTTCTTGATTGTCGTCGGCTCTTCTTCAGCTATTCTTGTCAGTGAACACATGTGGCCGAACTGACCCTGCTTTCCACCACGGCGATGTCAAAATTTCTATATAATACTATGTATATATATGGATGGAATTTTATATACAGCCATGGACAAAACTTAAGGAAAGTTGTACCTTTTAGCATGTATATCGGGATTCAAACAATAACTCTGAATGATATTTGATACACAGTGACCTTTATTGAAGACACTCGAGATAACCAAGTGTAAACAAAATTGTTTCTATCTCATTTCAAAAAACAGACGACCGCGACTTCATAAATGACTTCCCCCTTCCTTAAGTTTTGTCAATGAGAGTGTATGAATATATAGATTTAATTTGGAATATATATAAATATCCCAATTTTATAAATTTATATAGACAAAGTGCGTTAAATGGAGAGAGAAATATAAATGATGATTTGGTTTCTAGACCAAGATAATAATCGGTTTATAACCAGTATTTATTATAACGTAGTTTTAATACACTAGAGATTTAATCATAGAATAGACTTTCATTAAAAGTATTTTACCATTGACAAGGCAATCAATTTAATTAAAAGAGAAGAAGATTCTAGAGAAGAGGAAGGAACCACGGGTTCTGCACGAATACCCGGAGCAACTTCCAACGATAAATCTAATTGAAGAGATTTCTAGAAGGGGAATTGTTTTAACTAACAAATACTTCCTTGTTTTTTTATTATCACTTTCAATCAATATTGCTTTCTCTTTGTTATATCATCTACTATGGTGGAAAATGAATATCAATATTTGCCAACTCGAACCTTCGCTATCTAAAAACAAATACAATCAACGCCTTACATAAGTAAATAGGAGACCTTTTAAAAAAATTAAATCAACAGTAGCGTAGTTTTCGCCTTTGTTTCTTTTTCTATTCAGGCTTTGTGTGCTATTTGTTTTTCTATTGAGGGAATAGAAATGGTAAAACTTTGATGTTTACATGCTCCAACTCTAATTAGTTTATTGTGATAATGGTGTTTTGTAAATAGTAAAGTTTTTTAGTGGTGAATTGACACCAGGTTTTCAAAATAATATATATATATATATATATATATATATATAGCCTACAAGGCACGGACCTACGTCAAATAGTATTACGATCTTCCATTCAGATAATATTGTCAAGAAGCTCCATCCAGATGGGACATCTGTCAATCATCCCTGGACCCCGGGACCACAGGAAAGCTGATCTGTAAATAAGGAAAACGGGACGGTAGCTGATATTAGGATTATCTTTAACTTGGGGTAAGTTGTACTCTCTCTCCCTATAAATATCCCTTATAATAAATTAATTTATTCCCAAATTTGCCCTTGCTTTATTTATCTCCGCGACAATATTTAAGTGGGAAAAGATATTTTCAAAAGGGGATGAGTAATATTAGAAGAATTTTGAAGTAATGAGGGACAATAAAAATCATTCCGAGTATAATCTTCAACAGTACATTTCTCTAATAACATTAATTATCTAATTATATAATTATTGATATCTTCTTGAATATAGAGCAATCCATATGAAATTATTAATTAAAAGGCATTTTTGGGACCTAAAATAAAACTAAACATTTTATTTAATACAAAATGCCAATATTTCAATAGGTTATACACCTAACTTCGTCAGGGCTTTTCTTGTTTTTTTTTTAACAGTTCAAAAACAAGAAAAGCCCTGACGAAGTTAGACCTATAGCCTATTGAAATATTGGCATTTTGTATTAAATAATATGTTTTGTTTTTATTTTAGATCCAAAATATGCCTTTTAATTAATTATTGATATATACAGGGTGAATAGAATATGTTAATTGTTGAAGAGAATAATAGAATTATAGAATAATTATATAATATCATTATAATGATAATAACATATATATGATACTAGCCGAATAACCCGGGCAACGCTCAGGTTCCACCCGATTAAATGTTTTTATTCAAATACTATTCGTTACAATTAAAAATTGCGCCGTGAATGTCACTCTTCTGAAACGTCCCGCTCCAAACTTTACATATACATTAGGTCAGCTGATATTACCTCCCATCCTTACCGCTAGAGGCGCTGCTCGCATTCTACCACTGAACCACCGATGCTTATAAGACATGGCCATATTTGGGTATTTATTCCATTCACAAAAGCAAACGATGACAGGATTGATTGTTGATGACTCTGATACTTGTATTTATAATAATAATATATACACACACACAATAATATTATATAAATAACACTATGCGGCGCTGAATTTGTGTATACAAAGATGTAATGCCTCGATAAAGGTTGGCGTTCAGCCAGCCAAAATATTGGCAAAATAAATATTTTATTAAATCCAATATATGACTTTTTATTATCTAATTATATATATATATTACTACGTGGAAAATTAGGAAAGACAAACTTAGGGATGACATAGCAATTTATTTATAGTAAGAGCAAATTATAAAGGATAAACAAAAGATAAGCAATGAGGGAAGTTTACATAGTAGCAAAATATAAACGCAACAAATGATATTCTCTCTCTCTGTTAATAAAATAATAAATATACTTTGCTACAATATAAACATATATATTCTACGGATATGTGGATGAGAAATTGTCCACGGGAAAACGCTTCAATTATAAAATTATAATCTTTCATATCATCCAGTAAATAAATCTCTCGTTCAGATATAAGTTCCTTCAGAGATTTTTATTATCTCTAGTTTTCAGGTGTTTTCGCCCTTCTACAGAAGTATTTTTCAAATATAGAAATATAGGCGGCGTCATTATTTAAAACTACTCATGTAGAAAAACAAAAGCTATAGATAATAAAATAGTTATTTTGAAGAGACTTATCTCTGAACGATATTTTTGCCAATTATAAACACTTGAATATCTCTCCATAACAACCAATGCAGGCATCTACCAATTGCAGATTTGACGGGACTTGTGGAACAGGAAGATGGCCCAGGTGGGAATGATTGGATGATACTGAAGATTATATCAACTGGATAGCACAAGTTCTTTCAGACGAATGCCAGAATTCTTTTTCGAATATATTCCATGATTTAATTAGCTCTCAATAATCATCAAATTGTATACCATATTTCATTTTGTATAATTGAGCTCAATGGCATGTGTTTATTGCCAACATATATTTAGGATATTGCATGGAAGAAGAAGTAGAGTCTCCCATGAGAGATCATAGCTTCGAAACATGAACTAAAACTTTTCCATTTTTGAAGTAGTCTTACATCAGGGATATTATTTGGGTTGTATGAATCCCCTGACCACTGTATCATCCCAGAGTATCTAATGAGAGGAAACGTCTAGAAAAACAGGGATCAACCATGCTCTAAGTCTATGTTCTTTCTTGGGGAAACTCTAATGTGAATATTCATATATATTATGATTATTAATATTATATTATATAATATACAATTAATCAAAGTTATTTGTTCCAATGTATATAACTTATATATCCACTTATTGATCATACAAAATGACTCTAATAGATGTAATTACAATATTGATCACCGTAATGACCCATCAAACAAACAAACAGATCGTATGTTTCTACGAATCCAATAATAAAAATAAGAGACTGACGCCTGCAAGAAAGAATGAGGACAATATGACATTTCCTAGTCCGAGACAAAACAACTATTGGAATTAATCGTCCCAATGTTGCCTTAGGGGAGAAACCCTCTTTGTTTAGATGACCCTCGTTCTATCCTCTAACCTTCTCTTCCTCGTATGAAAACAGACTCTTGGGTGGTTAGACAGAAAAACAGTTGGATGTTGGATAAGCGATTACGTTAAAGGATGATCATCGAATCCAATAAAGATGTCATCGGAATGGACTTTGGTCCAAACCTGCTGTTAGCTAATCCATCTTACCTGTTGTGTGCTCAATATTGTTCCTATATTCGAACAAACTGTTTCCTGTACTTTGCATTTACGCCACATTGTAGTAACAGAAGTCTTAAATTGCGATCATGTAAAGTAGGTTAATACTAGTAATATATGATATTTACTATGAGTTATAAGTTTGCTAAAAATAAATATTCATTGATGTTAAAACATCCACACATGGGTAAGAACATTAATATAGAATACATAGTGAAGATTAGAAATGTGCTTAACATTTACTTATTTGCATAATAGCATGTTATTTTTACGCTGAATCACCGCACCTTCTACAAACACATAGGGTTCTCGGGCTAATAGAATAATCTAAGTTTGCTTTATAGAAATGCAATATTTAATATGGAGTGGAATTTCCGTGAATATATATATATTTTATATATATATATTTAAAAAATGAGATTTTCTGCTTGATTTTGGAATTGAGATTATACCATGTTAATGCAGTCATGGTTAAAATCTTGAAAGTATGATAATAAAAACAGTTTTGATCAGTAATTGATTTAATTTGACTAAGGAATATATGAAAACATAATTTGATAAAAGTACTGCCTGGCTTAAGGTCTAAGAATTAAAAAAAAATGAGAAACTTATTTACATAATGTACAAAAGATTTGAGCCGGCAATCGGGAAACAACAACAATGAGTTTTTATAGGGGAAGCGTGACCTCTGACGGTCGATTTAACATAGTATTTGGATCTATGGAATATAATTTTAAATAATATAATATTTTAATATAACATATATATAGAGCTCTTGATTACCACTATAAAATTGGGTATACTCATCTACACGTATAACAATACATGTATATTATGATGCACTAGCGCGCCATCTGTTATTTAAATTCGAAACTATTTTAGACGCATAAGATTCTTTTTGAAATTAAACAATTTCTACTGCCCTTATTGCAATGGAATTTTGCCCATTAATTTTTCCTTCGCAGTAAGGACAGTAAAAATTGTTTAATTTCAAAAAGAATCATACACGTATAAAATAGTTTCGAATTTTCACAATACATGTATAACAATAGTTGTTCCACCTTTACAAAATTTGTATTTAAACTCTTTACTAATTTGAAAAAAGAGTAAGTGATGGCGCAAGCCACATCAGCAACCTTTAGTTGTATGATTAGTAGATGCCCTTTTTCTTAATCTGAAATAATTGTAATTTTTTCAACCTTATATAAAAATTATCTTTCAATTCTCTATAGTAAATGATATTCCATATAGCTAACAATTATGAATTTAGAATTAACCAGGTAGTTGGCGTTCTGCGCTACAGGAACCTAAGTTATAAATATCTCATCTCTATACAAAATTGATAACTTTAAATCGATAACAATTACAATTTCAACACTACAACAATTATATTTCCTATAATAAACAATTATAATATCATCTCTACATAACAATTATCTATCAAATCGATAACAATAACTATTTAAATTTTTCTAAAAAGCGATATTACCTATTGGTAAAAATAGTTATTCGTTTACTGCTACAATTATTTTCACCTATTTAACCCTTATATAAAATAGTTTATCACCCTACAATATTTATTAATTTACGCTATAGCAACATTATTTACTTGAAATATTAATGCAAATAATTTTATGATTTAGTTAAATAAATTTAAAATATTTGCAGATTTTCTTCATTAAGGTATCTGAGAAGCTTTCGCGCGGTCGCGCTTCACCAGACCACTGGTTCCGCAAAGGCGTGTAAACAGATACAATAGAGATATCACATGTCACTTCCATAGCCTATTCTCCAAATACAATAGACTCATTCTAGAATCTTTAATCTCCAAAGACAATAATAGCATAACCAGAAGAATTGATCTACCCCAACAGTTCAAGCATATTCAACGCAGATGATGCCAACCCCCACTGAAACTCTACCCTCTACAACTGGAAACTATTTTTATTTTTGATTTTTTAAAATGTATTTCTCTGAATCTCTATTGTATCTGTTGCACGCCTTTGCGGAGCCAGTGGCCTGATGAAGCGTGACCGCGCGAAAGCTTGCCTCCCGATACCTTAATAAAGAAACTCTGCAAATATTTTAAATTTATTTAACATTATTTACGTCTATACAAACTTTGATTTCAGATCCACGCCAATTTTACCTTCTATAGCCACTGCTTATTTACATGACATTTACTGCTATGACAATTTTTAATTTTGAAGAAACAACTATTTTTCGAACTCCATATTCATTTCTTATTTTTAGTACGTTTACTGCTTTAATAGTTAGTAGCCTACTTCTATGGAACTTATTTAACCGCTTTCTACAATAATATTTATTTTAACTCTCTATACCAATTTTATTCTACACCGCTACCACTATTTTGATTTCACCTCTAGAACAACACTTAATATTTTCCCTCTATATAAATTTCTTAGTTATCTCTGAATAATTGCTATATTACTCTCTTTTTTGCGGCAATAGATATTTCACATAGGTTAACATTTCTATTTCAATAAAATTAATTTCGAATCTTTCAAAATAGCATTTGAAATCATTAGTTTTCTTTTTTTAAATATGTTTTGTAAATATATTGCAATACTATTTGATAGTATTAACTTTGTTTTATATACTAATGTATTCGAAATATAGACTCGATGCTCATTCTACGCGTGTTTGAATATCTTCATAAATCGACAAAGAATTGGAAGATATTTCCTTTCCATGAAAAGGGTCACAGAAGGTCACTGAAACATTGGAAATGAAAATTTGAAAAGATAGTAGAATGGATATCTAATCATTATTTTAATCATCTAAAACCATTTATTTATTTCACTATTGTGATAAGCTAAAGCAAAATGAGCTTTTAGTTACAGTTATCATCATTTTGGTTTTATATTTAATAATTACGCCTATATATAGTTGTTTTTCATAGTTAGTAAAAACTTTTTATGTATGTAAACGCCCAACGGAGGTTGAATAAAAATTATTATTCTTCTATAGTGAATTCCGTTTGATGAAGAGTAAAACGCATCAACTATAAAAGTCATTTTTTCATTCTTCTATAAAATTGTTTTTCTCTACAAAAATCGCTTCCATTTCATTTATACGCGCGATATAACGATAGTTTTAATATAATTAAAACAAAATTTGCTCTCAACAACATCAAATGATCATAATTAGCAAATATATAACATACACAGGAACTAATATGTAATTTTTACACTACTATTCAACGTTCTATATGCAAATAATATTACCAAAAAAAGATATAAACACAATAAAAAGGTTTATTTCACAAAAAGAAATAGATTCTGATGGCAATGAAACTTTCCCATTTGCGAATTGGTTAACTAAATGGAAAATTTGGAGATTTTCGCGACTCTAGCCAAAGTAGAAAGTTAAGAGAAATAGCTGCTATTATTTATATCTTGTGTATTTCTTTGGTGGGAAGTAAATAGAGGAAATTTCACACGTCCTGAAGTGGGGATAAAAATATTGGCCATTTTTATGGATGACTGAATCAAGCTATTTTATACCTTCCTGTCATTCCAATCCTATTTTCCTTCTTGGAATATTCCTCAAGTTGACAAAGGAAATTGCCTTAGCCAAGCGATGCATAGATTTTGGAAGGCTTTCAAGATTTTCCTTCATGAAAAGCTGTCTTTATAAATGTTTCATATCGTATTGATTATTCACGTTGCATTATTATCGATAGAATTGTTTTGATATTTATAAATACCATTCCTGTATTTTTTTAGTAGTTTTTATAAACGTTATTACATTCATAGTGTCCACATCAAGCACTAATATAATCTATCAGACTTTCAGGAGATTCTACTTAGGCTAGGAATCACTTATGACAGTTTTGACAGTAATTCTTCTATTCTTTCATCAGTGCTTCAATTTATAACTTGGTCATACGTTGTTTTATATACAACGTCTGCTTTTACATTCCTCTGCCATCTTATGTTAAATAAATATTTGTAAATGATCATTATGTATTGATATATTCTCCTCCGTCAAAGTAGTTTCCCACTCCACTAAGGCCTTTTAGTGATTATACTCTTAAGCTTCGGTATGAAGTTCATCAAGATGATTCTAAGTCTTCTTGGCTTTATAAACACATTTCTTCTATTATCTAAGCAGTTTTAAGGAAGTCTGGCATTATTCAACAACAAAAGAAAAACTTTCATTAAGACATCTCGTTTTCCAAATAATAATCTTCATATGTAATTTAAAAATTCAAAGAAAATGGAGAAAAGATTTTTTTTTCTCTCTGTTTTCTGGGATTTTCAAAAATACATATCGACTTATATAAATTCGCTTAGATGTTCAAAATAGAGAAAATATCAAACAATGTTTATCAATAAATAAGTTATCAAATATACATAATCAGGATGATAAGATATAACAATCACTGAATGTTTTATAATTAATTTCTTTTTTAATTTTCAACGATATTCTTAACTATCAGTTGAACAGTATAACTAGAGATATAAATAGACCAATCTCTCATCGGCAGATGAATCATAGAAAGCATTGTAAATCTTTGACTTTTGTTGCGTTAATAGACATCTAAAACTGATAATTTTTATCTATTTTTTTTCCTGTTTGAATTAAACCTGGCTATTTGGCTAGAGAACTAAATTTGTTTTATTCTTAATGATATTTGTCATTGTATAAGTAATTCTTATTTGTATTTTCTCTCTGAATATATCGTTATTTTTATTGCTCTGAATGTTTATTTTCAAGGCGTCTCGAAATATACAACAACAGCAACAGCTTTATTTGGACTGTTTCGAAATATCCATATTCTCTAGTTGTTATAATGATTTCATAATTCTTGCGAGAACTTCAAATCAGTCATCACAGCTAGTTATTTATAACACCAATACCAACGATTCACAAATCGTGTATAGATATTTCTTTAGCTATGATTCTATTTCTTTTCTTAAAGTTTCTATTGGAAGATTGTACTAAACCATTAACTTATTATAATATACATTACCGTTTTGGGTAAAGGGAAAGAGATGGATGACTTAAAACCGGACTGCCTTTTAAAAAAAATATTTCGTAATTTTTTATAAAGGTATTTCTTAGGATTACTCTCTTAAAATCTTTTAATATGAACTTTGTATATTTTTGTATGCAAGACACTTATTCAATAAATATACCTACAGCATAAGAACGAATAGGAAACTACCATGCGCCAGTGTATATTCTAGGACCTTAAAGTTCTGTAAGTAAATAGTCAAAAATTCAATTTTAAAATTTTATTTTCAAATGATCGTTGAGTGTCGATATTTAATGAAATAGCTCAACAGCCTTTGTTTCATCTTACTATTGGGTAATGTTTGCCCAACTAGAATTTATCAGCAAATTAATATTCGTAGTAGTATAGCGTTAGTTAGGAAAATCATTTTATAAACCCCAGACTATGCAAATCAGACTATTGGAATAATTTGCATATCCGGGAGGTTGAAACTATGGTAGTGACTCCACAGTCCCATTAGGTCTAACTTCATATCGTGACAAGAATTTTAAAAAGCAGGAAGGTGGTAGGAACCTGTGCGTGAAAAACATTACGAAAATGATTATTTTTGTATATATATTGAGGTAACTATATTTCTACACTAGCATATTAACGGTGCTAAATATTACATATCAGTTCTTTTATAATATGTTTAACAAAATTCGATTTCATTTGAATATCAATAGGAAATGCAATTGTACTGGAGAAGTTTGGGTAACGACGAACTATCAGGTCCTTTATTTCAGAGAGGTAAACTCTATACCTTTGTGCCTCCACGTGGTGAGAAACCTCTTAAGAGCGGCTATGTTAGGAGGGGTTCGAGCTGAGACAAGAGAATAGGACATCAACTCTATCCTAATATGGAAAAAAAGCACTCATTTATTCTTGATATTGGAAGCAACTTCTGAAAGGGCGGTTGAATCTAAATCAAATCAACCCAAAATAGATACTGAAGACAATTGAAAACCACCGCAATATTTCCTTCATGAAATCTTCAATAAATGATAGAATATACACATAGCTATGTCTTACAAACAGAAATTGACTATATATTGATCTTTAGTGGATAAGCCTGGTTGAGAATATCCACCAATTGTGTAATTGATCCCATCGAAAAAAATATAAATTATTTCTTCAAATAAAAGACACTTTGGCCAGTAAATCTTTTTATTGTCAAAAGATTTACTGGCCGAAGTGTATTTGAATTAAATAACTATGAATGCCGGCCAGGCAACCTCTAAAGGGTCGGTTAAACTTAAATCAAACCAACCCAAAATGAAAACTGAAGGCAAAGTAAAATCACCGCAATATTTCATTTATTAAATCTTCAATAAATGATACAATAAACACATAGCTATGTCTTACAACCAAAATCTGAATATATATCGATCTTTGATCGATAAACCTGATTGAGAAGATTCACCAATTGTGTAATTGATTCCCTTGAAATAATGATAATAATTTCTACAAATAAAAGACACTGCGGCTAGTTGTTGTTGTTGTGTCCATTGAAGAACCTCAGATATCTCCATGCATCTCTATCACAGCAGCAGCAATATCCACTATCTTGGGTATGTAAAACTGCTGCTCTGGGTCTAAGTCAAATTTCTGCAAGGCTACTTTATTGTGTCTCAAAAGATTTACTGGCCGAAGTGTCTTTTATTTAAAGAACTATGAATGCCGGCCAGGCATCATCTATCTTTACGATAGAGGTATTCATTTGTTTCCATGTCAGATACCGATAGAAGCATTAAAAACGAAAAAAAAAGACCTATCCTGGCCGCTCACATTCGCATTTTAGATAACAGAGCGCCATCTAGTAGAACAAAAATGAACTAAACGTTGATTTAAGCTTATTCCCTCAAATTTGGCCAACCACTTCCATAATAAATCAAGAGAATTTAACCACGAATTGAAAATATAGATATTAATATATTATTAGCATATTTTCGAGATATAATAATTTGAGGGAGCAAAATTTCTGCTGATGTTGATAACTCTACTTAATTATTATTTTGTTTCAAATTGTGCAATCTACTATCTAATTATTAAATGGAGAAAATTCCTCATTTCATCAAAATTAACTTTTACAAAAAGAATAATATTTCGAAATGATAATGTTCATTTTAGTCTTAAATTATTCTCTTTATTTAATACACATCGTCTGTTCCAATGATAATAAGCAGACGAACACTCTAGAAAATTCAACAAAAGAAAGAATTTTAGTAAAACAAAAATAGAAATGAACAAACGACCATTAATTACAACAAATAAGTATCAAGTCTGCAATTAAATTTTAAAAGGCAGAAATAAATTAGGAAGATTTTAAAATTATTCGATAAAGTTTTAAATTTCCCTCTTTCTTAAAATCAATATGGCGTCAAAAATGAGGGGGTTGCTTAATTTGGTTTAATAAAGCGACTTCTATTTATATATAAATTTTAAAAAATGGTCAATTTTCGTTTAGAATTTTGTTTGTTTAGCTTTCCAACATTTACATAAAATCCAAAAGACAATTTTTATATCTTTTGGTGTTTCTTCCAACCCTCACTATCTCATTCTTCTTTCGTCTGCTTATCGTAATTAGACGCAAGTCGTCTGCATTATCGATTTCACCCATCTTTTGGTTTTATTTTCTCTAAAAGATTTAATCTCCTTATTTATATAAAGGAGAGGACAATTGATTTATTATTATGAAAAATCAATCATTGTTTTAAAATAATTTGTTTAATGGAATATAGATTACTGACGCTCTAGATGGAAATTGATTTAAATTATTAGAATATCTTTCTAAACAAATACACTTTTAATTTTGTTTTGAATTTCTAGTTTTCTCTCTCTTTCTCAATTGTATTATATATTTATTTATATATATATTTTTTTTTTTTGAAAATAGAGCAATCCATAGATAAATCTTTAATTAAAAAGGCATATATTGGATAAAAATATTGTAACATAGTATTTATTAATTTTATTATTTTTTATTAACAGAGTAATCATTTTTATGTTTATATTTTGCTACTCTGTAAATTTCCCTCGTGGCTTATCTTTTGTTTACCATTCATAGGTTGTCCTTCCCCGAAATAAATTGTTGTCTCCTCCTGAAGTTTTTGTCGTCCCTAATTTTCCACGTGGCATTTTGGTGGAGATGCGGGTAAGTTAGGGAAGACAAACTGAAGATCGCCGAGAAGACCTTGAAGCCATGGGTGCTGTGATCTACATTTTCAGAGACTGACTCCAGGATTCCACCGCCGTGTCAAAGCCAAGACTTCCCTACAAGATAACGTTGTCCCTATAGACGATACGACGACAAAGCCGCTCTTCACGCCGCAAGAAAATGGACGCAAAGATACTAGGGACAAAGTTCCAAGACTTCGATGGAATCCTTGGCAGAAGCACGTCAACTCCACGTCAGTATCTACAATAATTGCTAGCTATGGGTCACAGCTCCCATAGTGAAGAAGCTATGAAACATAGTATTTATTAATTTTATTATTTTTTATTAACAGAGTGGCCATTTTTTATGTTTATATTTTGCGAATCTGTAAATTTCCCTCGTGGCTTATTTTTTGTTTACCATTCATAGATTGTCCTTCCCTGAAATAAATTGTTGTCTCCTCCTGAAGTTTTTGTCTTCCCTGATTTTCCACGTGGCAATATCATTTATTGGTAAAATATGATATTTGGATCCAATATATATTTATTATATTTTAAATAAATTGAAATTGGTATTCTAAAAGAAAAATGTACTGAGTTGAGTTGTGCAGTCGAGGCCTTCCGTTGAAAAGAGACCAAACACTTTTACTAATTGACGGGTTTATTTTTGAACCAAAAATCGTCACAGTTTTTGAAAAAATCAATGATAATAGTAATCTTGAGGCCTCTCTTGATAGGTAGAGTACCTCAAAAAAGTAAAAGAGAGAAAGAAAAAACTTAACAAAAAAATGATAATAATATTTACATACTGGCCAACTCAAAAAAAAATCTAGCTAACTATGCAAAAAAAACTATTTATACTTACATCCGCGCCGTCTGGTGTTCTCGGCGTCACAGAGTTCATCTATGAAAATAAATAATGAAATATTAATAAAATATACAAATTATGTAGAATATAATATTACCAAAAATTATTTACAACATGTATACACTTGTATTACACAAATATCTCATAATTTGAATTATTTATAAAGGTTTATATGTTCTAAATTGAGAAAGTTTAGTGTTCTGCCGAAGGAAATATTGGTTTTTAGATAAACATTTCTTTTAAAGTTCAATTTTAATATAATGTAAAACACACACAAGCCTTTTTTTTAGTAGAACCTTCTAAAAATCACTTTATTAGGTACCGCTCACAAGAACAACCTAGTTTATGATATTTGAAACAGTGAATAATATATGAAGGTTATTCACATATTAAACAAAATGTTAACGCGGGATTCAATCCCGGTTCATGACTGTCGGGAATCGAGGGTGTTACCCACTCGTCCACCGACTTCTTTATTGGAAGGACCTTACTTTTATACAGGAAAAAGCGAGAAAATAAAACAGTAAATTAAAGGTAAATATTTAGAGAAAACTACTAATTATTGTCTTTTCCATTCCATATTAGTATTGTTATATAGTTGTAATATATAGTATTCTGTCAATAGTCGATTCAATATACAAAATCGACATCTGAATCCAGCGACTCAAATAAAAAAAGTAAATTAGAAACAATATTAAAAAATAAAATACATTTAATATATACATACATACGGTAATTTAAGCCAACAACCCCATATTGTATATAACTTATAACAAGATTTTAATGTAGTATAATAGAAACACATTTAAATGATTATACGCATTATTGACATGTGTCATTACATCATCATATGTAATGTACTTTGTACAAACTGAGGACAAATAAATAAAACTCTGTAATAAATTAAGAGTTGAGCTAAAGCAGAGATCGAGCATATAGTATTCCCATAACAACAAGGTCTAAAGTTGGAAACGGCTACGGCGCCAGTGTACAGTTTCACCAGACGATCCAGGCCCCTCTCGCATGTGCTGTAATGCAATACTCCCCTTTCTCGGGAAAGATATATAAAAGGCCCCCGTCTTTAGCCAAAAATACAGTCACTTGACAGTCAGTTTACCATCTGCGCGAGCCCTCGTAGGTTGTACTCCAGGTCCACCTCATCCACCATGTAGACCAGTGAGAACTTTTCTATCTCCATCTTTCGCTCCTAGCTCAACTTTTATCTGTTCACGGAACTTTCTTAGTGCAACTGTGTCTTCGTTTTTTGTGTGGACATCCACAAGCTTTCCACTCTGCCTCGACCACGACTGCCTGTACTTTGTGAGAACTTTTAAAGGTCTTCCAAGGTGCAGAGTTTTTAGTCGACAAGATTCTACAAGAGTCAACAGTAACTCAACTCATTACATACATGTACTTATTCTCTCTTATTGACCAACATATTTACAAGGACATTCAGAAGATAGACAAAACAAGAAAGATATACCAACTCGAGGTATGAATATCGTAATATTCAATATATTAGGATTATATATACATATCTGTCGTATTTTATATGCTGTATATGCAATTTTATATAAGGAATCACCACATGACGCAACTTGAAAATGGTGTCAAATAAAATATACCACCAGATAGAATGTCCTCCTAGAATCCACCTAGAAAGGCTTATTACAGATCGTTGACATGGTCCAAGCAACCCAGGAAGGCCATGCTAGTCCTTGATTGGACATGGACGCCCAAAAAAGTCAGTCCTTTCCAACGTCATCATCAGCATATAAGTTGGGTTGTTTCTGGGCCCAGGAGACAAGAAAGGATACAGAAGAGTAGCAGCAGAACAGATTAGTCAGAATTCTTGTGCAGTTAGGTCGCCATGTTGTCCGATTGACCAACGGTCCCATTTTCCCCCTTAGTACATCTCACCTTCCCGGGTGTCACCCCCTAAACCGATGTAGCCATGCTTCTATATGTATGGAATTATTTTGACCTCCGGCTAGTGCGCTTCCATTTCAGGCCCATGACTGTATAATGGATGAGGAGTCTACCTCGTTGTCGGTTCTACACATTTTACAACATATATCTACTTATATATTTGCCTTATTCTGTCTGTTTGTTTGTCTGTTTGTCTGAAGCTCACGGATAGAATGCGCGCCCATTGGCTGCCAGCAAACACGTGACCTCCCTGCCCGCCCCCCTCTAGACAACCCTGTTATCAGCTGTGTGATACATACACCTGTCTATAGCGGCCAATCTAGACAACCCTGTTATCAGCAGTGTGTTACATCCACCTGTCTATACAGACCACCCTGTCTATAGCGGTCACTTTAGGCAACCCTGTTATCAGCAGGGTGATACATACACCTGTCTATACAGACCACCCTGTCTATAGCGACCACTCTAGACAACCCTGTTATCAGCTGTGTGATACATCCACCTGTCTATACAGACCACCCTGTCTATAGCGACCACTCTAGACAACCCTGTTATCAGCTGTGTGATACATCCACCTGTCTATACAGACCACCTGTATATAGCGGCCATTCTAGAAAACCCTGTTATCAGTTGTGTGATACATACACCTGTCTATAGCGGCCACTCTAGACAACCCTGTTATCAGCTGTGTGATACATCCACCTGTCTATACAGACCACCCTGTCTATAGCGGTCACTTTAGGCAACCCTGTTATCATCAGTGTGTTACATTCACCTGTCTGTACAGACCACCCTGTCTATAGCGACCACCCTAGACAACCCTGTTATCAGCTGTGTGATACATCCACCTGTCTATACAGACCACCCTGTCTATAGCGGTCACTTTAGGCAACCCTGTTATCAGCAGTGTGATACATACACCTGTCTATACAGACCACCCTGTCTATAGCGACCACTCTACAGCTGTGTGATACATCCACCTGTCTATACAGACCACCCTGTCTATAGCGACCACCCTAGACAACCCTGTTATCAGCTGTGTGATACATCCACCTGTCTATACAGACCACCCTGTCTATAGCGACCACTCTAGACAACCCTGTTATCAGCTGTGTGATACATCCACCTGTCTATACAGACCACCCTGTCAATAGCGACCACCCAAGACAACGTTTTTAAAATATATTCGCACTCGGGTAAACCCCGGGCGTTGCCCGGGCCTTTCGTCTAGTATGTAATAATTACCTTTTTGATTGTTGTTGTTGTTCCTATGCAAGATCCTGTTGACTTACTGTGGATTGGTGACTTGTGATGGATGGTGGAGGTTGGTGATGGATGGCGCAGTCGTAGTTGAATGGTAGGGTTCCACAGGGGAAATAACGAGACAAAAACCAGGATGGGATTGAATCTAAGACTTCGCGATAAAGGGAGAGAGAATTGGGACTGAATGAGGTACCTTCCTTTCACATGATCGAAGAGAATTTTACCTTGGTGAAGTCGGAGCTGAGCACGTCTTGCTCCTAGTCGGGTCGCCTGCCTACTAACTAACTTTCAGTCCGAGATCTTCCTCGTTTACTCTCTCGTCTTCTCATTGGATGGGATCGTCCTGAGAGTTACCTCTCATTGGTTCTTAGTTATTCATGCTTAACTGTGATTGGTTATTGGTACCTCCATTGTCTTCATGCCATCTTTCAGGAAGAAGAAGGTCTTTGAACTTTAGTTTTATGGTTCCTGGGTAGTGTGACCTTTACTTCCTGGATGATGCAATCCTGGTAATTGCTGTTCTCTCTTTTTCGCGAGGCTTAACTTTTATTAAAATCTTTTGACGATACATTGCATAGATTGTGGTGGGATTACATATTGTTATATACAAATTACCACATATACATATATAAATTATTGTGCATTTATGAAATATCAGCAAACAAATCTAAGGCAATAGCTTACTATAATTTTTAGATAATCATAATGTAAGGACCAGTCAACAAGTGAATGACTTTGAGACGAAGAGTAAAGCCAGTTCAATTTCTATGTAAATAACACAAGGTGATTATTACCTTAACCAATTGGGAGAATCCTTATGGGGCAAGTACCTAATAAATACTTTTGTGTGTTTGTGTGTGTATTATTATACATTTATGGTAACAGAAATGTAATATACATATATAACTCAATATAATAGTATATAAACGATATGAACAGGGGAAAACCAGAATGAAGTATAGCTTTTGGACTATCAGATTCTATGACTAGTATTCTTGAATATACCTATGGTGAGAAGACAGAAGATGTAATGAGTGAGATGGGATAATCCTATGAACAAGAATTTTGACGGAGAACGATAACGAGATAGAGAACATTATGACGAACTACAAAAGTACATACAAAATCCATCAGGGTATTAATATATCTATAATCGAATTAGAGAATTTTTATTTAAAAATATATAGAAATTCAGAAAAAAAGCCTATATAAGCTAATGGAACTATATAAACATCAATTTATAAATTAATGCATCGACAAATTCTCTCTTCCCCCCCGGCATTAAAAATATTTTAGTCTAATTAGTAAATTACTCATTATATTTTAATATACGATTTAATTAAGATATTAAGATTTAAATCTATTTGATCTTTAAAAATCAATATATTTCAATTAGAAAAGAAAAAAAATCTTGTCAGCTTGATTTTTACTTATTTTGAATTATTAAGAGGAAAAATCGACGAAAGTTTGTAATATTTTTAATAATTCCATTTTAATTGGCAAATTTAAATGTTTTCCAGTATATTTATATATTATCAACTAAAATAAACTCTTCGAGTTAAAATAGAAAAATAAAAGAAAAAAAAACAACAAAAAGAATGATGATAAGTAACAATAAAATTCTATGAATATGAATTATAATTAATTAATAAAATACAATAATAATAATTAAAAACCTGACATATATATTATAATTTATATTATATTATATATTATTATGCACAACATAAATTCAATTTATAAACAAACTAATAAAGATATTTTTAATAGTAAAAACTTTGGGATATATGAGTGTATGTCTTTCTTTTTCTTATTGCTCATTTATATATAAAAACAGAGCAAGCATTTCTGCAATTTTTTGATTTTCTTCCCAAACGATCATTTTTCAGAAATATATTTGGGGCAACCGATTTACTTTTACAATCCTTTCTTTCCAACTCATCAGGAATAAAATGTAACAAATTCCACTTCTTATCGAAGCAGACGTATAAAAAAATGGAGAAGAAAAAAAAGCTTCTTTGATAAATCGCAAGTCATTAAACTAAACATTTTGAATTGCCTCCGACTCTAGAGAAAATCTAAAACACAAATTTAATTATTTTGTATTATACCTTCATTGCAGATGACTCTTCTAAATTCAGACAAAGTGTGGTTTGTCTTTCTGATTTATATACATCAATTAAATGTATGATGTTGAGATTTGGTATTAATATTAATTTTGTGAATATTTTAAAGTATGAATTACGTTCAAACTTGAAATATATAGAATTTATCTTTTTGTGAGTTATTTAATTGGGTTACGAGTGCGGAGCGCTATAAATAAGTTATGTATTTTGAGAATTAATAGAAATTTGAATTATTTTTAATCTTAGTTTTTCAAACAAAAAATATAGCGCTCAAAATCACATCTATTAGACAATGGAATTTCAAATAACAAATTAGAATTTCAATTTTTCCTCAAAAAGTAGAATAAGTTTAAAAAATTCTGTCAACATATGATTCAATTCTATCATTAATTATTTTCAATTCGAAAATAATTTGTTATTTTAATTATTTTTTCTCATACAAAAAATCTTTTTACACATAGTACAAATAATTGTAAATATTAAATTGGCGTTATTGTTAATATTCAAAATATTCACACCCTTATTTTAAAAAATTTATAAAAATTTATATATCAAAAATTTTCTCCCCTTTGAATATAAGCAAATATATTTAAAAACATAATTCTATTGACGTTATGTGGCGCTGAGTTTGTTGTTGACATACATTAATATGTTATAATACCTTGATAAAGGTTGGCGTTCAGCCAACTTAAATATTGGTAAAATAAATTAATTATTTTGATCCAATATATGCCTTTTTAATTAAATTATCTATATATATAATTGCCTTATTCTGTCTGAAGCACACGGATAGAATGCGCGCCCATTGGCTGCCGGCGAACACGTGTCCTCCCTGCCCCCCCTCTAGACAACCCTGTTATCAGCTGTGTGATACATCCACCTGTCTTTACAGACCACCCTGTATATAGCGGCCATTCTAGATAACCCTGTTATCAGCTGTGTGATACATACACCTGTCTATAGCGGCCACTCTAGACAACCCTGTTATCAGCTGTGTGATACATCCACCTGTCTATACAGACCACCCTGTCTATAGCGGCCACTCTAGACACCCCTGTTATCAGCAGTGTGCTACATCCACCTGTCTATACAGACCACCCTGTCTATAACGGTCACTTTAGGCAACCCTGTTATCATCAGTGTGTTACATTCACCTGTCTATACAGACCACCCTGTCTATAGCGGTCACTTTAGGCAACCCTGTTATCAGCAGTGTGATACATACACCTGTCTATACAGACCACCCTGTCTATAGCGGCCACTCTAGACAACCCTGTTATCAGCTGTGTGATACATACACCTGTCTATACAGACCACCCTGTCTATAGCGACCACCCAAGACAACGTTTTTAAAATATATTCGCACTCGGGTAAAACCCGGGCGTTGCCCGGGCCATTCGTCTAGTTTTATATAAGAGAATAAATAGTCATTTTATAAATATAACCCTTTATTTTATTTATAATTCCGAAGTTTCGATGACCCAATGACATCCTTTTCAAAGAAAAACAATCCTATATTGCTTATTTCTTACCTCTTTCTTGTTTTATACTCATTTGCCTGTTCTCGTTAGGGTTTTAAAATATAATTCGTCCTTAAAATGTTCAAATTCTTACATATAAAAATATATTTTCTTCCTTTTTAATAATAATGATGAAAGAACTAATTTTGTTGCAAATATTTTATGAAAAAATGTATTCTTTTTTTTTCTTTCTTCTTGTTAATAGCTTATGATTATTCTTTAGTGTAAAATCTTGTAATATATGCAAATGTGTAGATATGTATATGTATAAAACAATTCATCCTCTTATACTTTCACATTTCTTACTCCTGTAGAAGGGGAGAAATTCTCGAATGTTCGGCTAAATAAAACCAAAACATCTCAAGAAGCAGACGAAACTCTTCGCCTCACGTTTTTGTACTTTTTACAAAATTGCTATCCAGACGTTTATACAACTCAGAATATAGTTTAAAATATATTTAGAAACATTGTTGATAATTATCATTAGATTTAGTTTCAATATTACAAATATTTTGATATTAAAAAGCGGTATTGAAAATAAAAAAAAACCTAATGCTACAAATAATTTTATTATAAATTGCTAATGAAACTAGTATCTAAATATACTACCTTTTTTCGTTTTGCTAAAAGAATAATTAAAATAAATATTTCATTCATATTTATTTTTTAATCAAATTTGAACCCAAAGGTAAAAATAGTATTGCTATTTTTTCATAAAGAAAGAAACAATACGAAATATATTATAAAAACAAAAGGAAAACTATGGGCCTTTATTTTTGTAAAAAAATCAAATTCGCCCATTTTAATAAAGGAAGTGTTTTTTTTTTTATTAAAAAGAAACAAAAGGAAATAATATTTGAAGAGCGAGAAAAACTTCAAGTAGCGTGTTTTTTTCTAACCCAAGGTAAAAGGTAAAAAATGAAAACTGTAAATTTAATGTTGTTTTTATATGAGATATTATTAAACAAGAAGGGGAAATGTTTTCCACTTTAAAGTATCAAAAAAAGAAAGATGATTTTTTTTATCTAAATGTAAAACCTATTTGTTCATTTTTCTATTTCTATAATTGCATTCTATAACTTTTTTTTACTCTCTATATTAGAGATATAAATTAGAAAATATAACAATGAATATTTAGAGGTGTTAGAGAGATACTAATTATCTTGAAGATTGTGGTTGTCCCCTGGCCGGTATTTATAGTTGTTAAAAGTACACCTATCCCCCGATTTACACGGTACTTGTTTTACACGTTTTCGCTTTTACACGGTTTTCCAAATAAGTTTTTTTTTTTTGTTTTTATCGCACTATACTAAATGCTACTGTGATTGAACACATGCGCTGTGTACACATCTCACGAGGAATCCCGAGCTTATGTGCTGACTACATATATTTTAACCTGTCAATGCATTTTATTTTTATTTCTGTGTGCACCTATCCCCCGATTTACACGTTTTTCTCAGGAACGTATCTACCGTGTAAATCGGGGGATAGGTGTAACAGACATTTCGACAAGGAATGGTTTTAATCTTTCAACGTTTCGATAAATTTCGCGGAACTTGAACCGTCAAATATGTCTGCGGTGGTGGGCGCGTCCCTCCCTAGTCTTCTCATCATCGCTGTTATTGCGTCTATCACCGACTTATTCTCTTGAGTTAACTCGGCCTTTTTCTGGCCTGTCTGTCTCTTTGTCTTGCTCATTCTCTTGATGTTCTTCTTTCTGTCGACTCTTACTTGTCGTAGCTTTCGTGGTCGAATGGAAGGGCGCGACCGTTGTGCATGTATGCGTCAAAAAACTAAAACTAAAGCATTTGGCAAACAGTTCTAAATATTTCTATTATTTATAAGGCTATATAACATGCCATTTATATATAAGCAATGGAATCATTTAAGCACGAATGTTTCTTTTTTTAAATATTTATTCTATTAGTTATTTTTATATTTATATTGCCTTTTGCCAAATGCTTTGTTTTGATTTTTTCCCTGATGATGATAAACAAATAGACCGTCCGGGAATACGTTTCTTCCTCAGTTTTATTAACTTAAGATTTCGGGATTATCAGTCCTTAGACAGGAGTAACATTATAATTAGGTGGATATTTGATTTATTTGATATAAAAAATACAGACGAAATTAATATCTACTAAGGATATTTGTCGAAATATAAAAAAAATAAAACTTTTTCAACAGATTGTCAGGTTTTTTTGGAATTATATATCAATATTTATGCTGATTATTGTAAAACTATATATATATATATATATAAAAAATGGCATATCCTGACCAGGAGCACATGTGCTTTACAGAAGGCAGAGCGCCATCTATTATAATAATAAATAGTTATTTAATTTTATAGTCCAGTTTTGTATTAAGATTATCTTCACTATTATGATCATTTAAATTCAAATTATAAAATTTGTAAAATGTTATTAATTTGTAGATAGAGAGAGAAAAAAAATCCTTTACTTCTAATACATCCTCAAGTTAATTATATATTTATAATTAATAACAATAAAAATTAACAACGTAACGTCTATTACATCGGCTTTTACACGTCATTTAGACATACTCTAATCCTATATATAGAATAATCGAAGAGAGAATATATATAATAGTTAGAAAAAAGAGAGAAAGACAGAACCATGCACTTTTAATCAAACTAATAATTATACGAATAAACCTACATAGAAACCACGCTAAAAAATCAATTGGTAATATATATATGAAAGAACACAATCAATTACATACTTTTAACAACTTTAAGATAGAAATACTAGACATATGTCAAAACAAAAAACAACGACTATTATTAGAAAACAACTACATTTATAAACACAACACATTATTCCCTTATGGACTTAACGACGAATTAAACTACACATACAAACCACAAACAGAAGAAATTTCAACCTATGAAATCAGTTGCAAATACAAAAAAAAATGAATTTAAAACTAAACCTAATAAAACTAGAGGTAAAACTACAAATAAATTAGGTTACATTGAATTTGAAGAATTACTGGACCCAAAACAAATGTACACTAACAACTTCGTCGATAAATTTATTAAAACATTATTTAAACTAAATAATAATAAATTTATCAAACTCATAGAATATATTAAAATTCATAATCTGACTAATAGATTAATAGATATCACACACGACATCTTTAAATACAGAAAAATTAAACAAGCTACTAATAACATTAATATCATCATTAAATTTAATAACAATTTATTTAATCATATTAAATTTAATGATATTTTTAATAACCAAATCATCAATAATCTTTTCCCTATAAAAAATTTAAATTTCAAAACAATCTGGAGATACAACAAAAATATAGGTAATTTAGTTTGCAATTATAACCAATTTATTAATAATTTGGCAAATTTTAAAAAAATTAAATGTAATTGCAACAACTATATTGATAAATATAAGTTCTCAGGTCATATATTAACTAGCAATTTTTCTTTTTTAAATCCAGAATATCAAGAAATTTTAAATAAAGGGTATAAATATATACCTCAAATTAAACACAATTATAATAATACAATTAAATCTATATTAAAAGATATAGATATTTTCATAAATAAAACTAGTATAAAATACAGTATTCCAGAATTTACTTTTCTGGAATGGAAACATAATATTAAAAAGGAAATTATAAATTATTATAATAATACACTTAAATACACAAAACCTAATTCAGACATTCCTTCTTTTAAAGAAAATATAATTAATTTACAGAAGGACTATATTATCACTCCTATAGATAAATGTTCCAATAATTTATCTTTAATTTGTAAAAATCTATACCACGATATACTAAAAAAGGAAATTGATAATAATCATAAATACACTTTTGCTAGAACTACAGGCACAAAAATCAAAAAAGACATCAAAAATGTTAAAAATTCACTAAAAATTTATAATAACCACAAAAATCCAAACATACCAAAGTTCTATATAATTCCTAAACTACACAAAAAACCTATTTCTTTCAGAACAATCACATCTGGTATAAAATCAGTCATAAAAAATATTGATATACAATTAGCTTCAACACTACAATTTATTAGAAATAAATTAACTAATAAATATAATTATAAATTTATCGACTCAAATAAAAAAATCATTAATTATTTAATGAACAATTGGTCAAACATTGAAACAGTACACACATTTGACTTTGAGGACCTATATTCTAAAATAAATTTAAGAGATCTAAATAATAAAATAACCAATTTATTTAATGAATTCATTAATGACAAAACTTTCTACATTAAAATTATTCATAACAGATATAAAACATTTAAATTAGATCTTAAAACAGCAAAAACTCTACTGGAAACATTTTTAAATTTTAACTATATAGAATTTAAAAATAAAATATATATTCAATCAGAAGGCGTTCCCATGGGAACTTCTTCTAGTCCGTTATTAGCAAATCTAATATTGTTCTGGTACGAAAGAGAATATTTTCTACAAAATAATATTAATTGGCAAATATTCCGATATGTAGATGATATAATAATATTTAATAATCCACAGTTTAAAAAATTAATACCTGAAATATATCCTAAATACTTGAAACTTAAGAACAATGAAAAAATTTATAGAAACAAAAAGGTTAACTTTTTAGACTTGAATATAGACCTTACAAATAGTGCTGTTAGAGTTTATAATAAAAAGAGTAATTATAATTTCAATATTATAAAATACTGTAATATGAATTCTAATATATCATTAAATTGCTGTAAAGGTATATATTATGGTCAGTTTCTAAGATTTTATAGAATAAATAATATATTAGATAATTTCATAGAAGATGTTAAAAATTTAAACATGGAATTTATTAAAAACAAATTTAGTATCAAAAAAGTAAAATATTTCAACAGTATATCAATTATAAAATATTTAAAAAAAAATAAATGGAAATATCCATTTATGAAATCAACTTTCTATAATTTCTCTTAATAATAACTAATACAAATTTATAATCTTTAACAGTTAATTAAACTTTGATTAAATAACTGATTAAAAGATTTTTTCACAAGATTTTTAAAGTGTTATAGTATATAGTTCATTTTGTTTAATCTCCAATTTCTGGGGAGGAAAATGGAAGTTAAATAAAGGTGAATTTGCACAATTAATAGCTTTATTAAACTCTTATAATTTGCCTTTTTAAAGGAATATTAAAAGATGAATAAGTGTTGAATCAGTTATTTTGATATAACTAGCTGTAAAGATTATGAAATTCAGCTTTCTTCCCTTAACTATTTTTCCTTTCTTCTTTAATTTTCTTGTTGTTCAAAAAAATTCTGAATAAATGGTCTAAATTTGAAATGTCCCCCCCCCCCCCCGCAACATGTGTCAGCCAGAAATAGATATTCACAATGGAGGACGCCGCGGTCGAGGTAGGTTTACAGTTTGAATTTGTTAACACTTGTATCTGTTATATATGTTCATTCAAATATTTCACTGAAACAACTTAATATTAACACATAAAATCCGGTTTAAAAGAGATCTATGACATAATAAAGAAGGGGTGAAATGTCGTTGGGCTTTTATCTGAAGATCCCCGGTCCAGCAGATCTCTTTTTCCAATTTATTTCAATTTAAAGTTTTTTGTGTATGTCTGGTCTACCATTAGGGTTTCAAAACATAATATCCAAACTTATAACAAATGTTAATTCATACTATAGATATATTACTAAATACAACTATTTATAATCATATTATAAAATAAAAAAAACCTTTAAAAATCTTTAAAAAAAAAGGATAAAATATAAAATTATAAAAATATATATATATATACTAACAATCTTATCTACCTTCTTTACAAAATTTTTTTTTTCCTTATTATTAGTTTGATTAAAAGTGCATGGTTCTGTCTTTCTCTCTTTTTTCTAACTATTATATATATTCTCTCTTCGATTATTCTATATATAGGATTAGAGTATGTCTAAATGACGTGTAAAAGCCGATGTAATAGACGTTACGTTGTTAATTTTTATTGTTATTAATTATAAATATATAATTAACTTGAGGATGTATTAGAAGTAAAGGATTTTTTTTTCTCTCTCTATCTACAAATTAATAACATTTTACAAATTTTATAATTTGAATTTAAATGATCATAATAGTGAAGATAATCTTAATACAAAACTGGACTATAAAATTAAATAACTATTTATTATTATAATTAATTTAGATTTAGCTTGCTAATCTAATCAAATCTAATTGATATAAGTTATCATTATTATCAGTTTGCTCCTTAAGTTTTAAAATTAGAATCACTGTTATAATTTTGTTATATAGTTTCTACACTATATATATATATATATATATTATATATAATCTAAAAACTCAAATATTTCTATATTTAAAAAATATATATATTGTTTTTATTCATTGATAATTCTACTTTCGTTATCATCGTTTTTAGAAATACTTTCAGTTTTGTTGTAAATATGCGTAGTTAACATATCTATCTTTTTGAATCACTAATATAGGATTAACTATATAAATTCTATATAATGTGAAAATAACGAATGTGTAATATTTCCTCAAGTAATTGAAAATAAAAGCTACTTGATGGTAAATAATTATATTTTTTTTCACGACTGCACCTCAACCCTTTATCTTATCGATACTTTGTCTTGTCAACCCTTTTTCTAACAACAAACAAATTATTCATAACATTTATATTTGCACATGCATATTTCCTCCATTATTTGGGTTCTCCAGGTAGAGGTCGTTCGCCACATCATTTAAGCCTTCTTCTGATAATTCGACATTGATTGCACTATTCATGAGTCCATATGGTAGTCCTAGAAACTTAAAGAGAACTGTAGCTGACTAACGTGGCAATGTCATCCTCTTTTTCCATTGGACAACACAAAGATTCGCCAATCCTTACTACTGCGTCCGAAGGAACTAAAGCCTGCAGTCTATAAAAGACACTAATACCAGCATTTCACTATCCAATCTTTTTTACAATATCTTTATTTATAATACAATATAATGCGGCTTATGATTTTAGAACGATATTTGAAAATATCCCGCATGTGTTTCTTTTGAACGAAAATTCGAAATTTTATTTTAAGGAGAAGTATAGATTATTTCTAACCTTAGGAATGGAGTATGAAAGGATGAATTGTGAAGAGTAATGATAAACGGAAAAATAAAAGTGAAAGTTCCCATCCCTGGACACTTTTATTTTCCGTTTATCATTACTCTTCACAATTCATCCTTTCATACTTCATTCCTAAGAATAGAAATAGTCGTTATTACTCCTTAAAAATAAATTTCGATTTTCCGTTCAAAAGAAACACATGCGGGATATTTTCAAATGTCGTTTCAATATATCTTTATTTAACGAGGAATTCGAGCTCTGTGCTGACAAAATTGTCGAATGAATAAAAATATATTGATTCATATCTATTCGATTTCTACAGAGCATTAACAAAATATAAATAACAAAACCTAACATACTTTTAATATTTTTCTTTACTATCTCCCATTTTTGTTGTTTGTTTTATTTTCCTTTTCTTTCTAAAAATTCAAATTCTATATTTAATTCCCATCACAAATTCTTAAATCCCCAGTTTTTCGGTTAAAGAAAGTTTGCATAAGATCAAAGGGCTTAATAAAAGCTTATGTATGTAGGTATCATATATAAATACCCGTGTGTTTATTCCTTTATTTTATCTTATCTATTTTGTGTTTTCCTTGGACTTATCATACAAATTCGCGTATAAGACTAATTATTGTAATTAGGATATTGTGTAATTTGTATCTGAATTATTAGAATTAAATGTAAATAGATTTTTACCATTTAGTATTTTGATTTGAAGACTCCGTGGTGTATACATGAAGGTATGAGGCTATATGTTTTTTTTTGTATTGAAAATACTTTTGTGTATGATTCATATCTTGATGTAACAGATCTGACGGTTTGTAAAGTTGATGAAAAACAACTGATGTTTAACAGAATTAAAAACATATTTGAAATTTGATTTTTTTGTAGTGAATACAAAGAAAGGTTTAATAAGAAGTAATTGCTTGATGATTACTTGGTCAAATTCGATTAATAATTTCCTAGATATTTTTCGTAGCTCGACTATTTCAGACAAACAGTTCGTAACTTCTTTAAATTTCCTATTTTACAAGCATCTTTCGGAAGCGATTGTTTAAGGGGGGGGGGGGAGAATAGAGAGGAAATATATATATATATATATCAGAGTTTAAGCATGTTATTTGGTAATGCTAATTAATAATACTACTCTGATCTAAAAGTTTCGACACTTTGTTCATAAAATCTTGAAAACTCAATATATTTTCTCCCGGTTTGTGGCAAACGCAAGCGTCGCCCTTGGCTTGGAGACCTGCCAATTTTCAAAAATCACGCGACACAACATCGCGAGCAGCGGCTGTTCGAAGTGAAGCCATTTTGCCCGTGCTTCGATTTCGTTAGTCACCGAAATGGAGGATCAACGAATTGCATCAAGTTCTGTGTGAAAAACGGATTCAAGGGTGCCGAAATTTTTTGGATGTTGCAAACAGCCTACGGGGATGCCGTCATGAGCCGAAGACAAGCTTTCGAGTGTCGAAACTTTTTGATCAGAGTAGTATTATGAACCTAGGTGTGCAATTTGCGTATGTGTAAGATAATAGTATGAATTCGAATAAATAATAATAAAGCGTGCATCGGAGATAGCTTTTAGCATATCGTTCGAAAGGAGTTTGATAGACATAAATTGAATATTTACTGTCTTAGCCTATGACAACAACCCGTATAGAAATATCAAAACAATGTAATCCTATTCAATTTTCAAATCAAAAAAGAATATATATATATATAGTGGAATGTACTAAAAAAAGGCTCCTATCCCATTGTAAATTCATTAGAACAACCGATTTAGGTTCATTGCCCCAGTATAGAACGTTAAGGTGGTAATGAAGAATGCATCACAGCACCAGTTTAGGAAATTCACGCAAAATCAACCTGTTTTAACCTAGTTTCGAGCTATGCATTTCCTCATAAGTACAGAAGTAGTTTCTTTATCCCCACCAAAACGTTCTGTACTGGGGTGAAGAACAAAAATGCGTTGTTTTAATGCATTTTCTACGGGATAGGTTCCTCTTTTAGAACATGAATACCATCTTTTCATATATCAATGTTATAAAATGATATGTTCTCAGCAAACAGAACAAATATATAGCGTGAGATATAGTTTGGAACATGAATAACATCTTTTCGTATATCTATGTTATAAAATGATATGTTCTCAGCAAATAGAACAAATATATAGCGTGAGATATAGTTTGGAACATGAATACCATCTTTTCGTATATCTATGTTATAAAATGATATATACTCAGCAAACAGAACAAATATATAGCGTGAGACATAGTTTGGAACATGAATACCATCTTTTCGTATATCTATGTTATAAAATGATATGTTCTCAGCAAATAGAACAAATATATAGCGTGAGATATAGTTTGGAACATGAATACTATCTTTTCGTATATCAATGTTATAAAATGATATGTTCTCAGCAAATAGAACAAATATATAGCGTGAGATATAGTTTGGAACATGAATACTATCTTTTCGTATATCTATGTTATAAAATGATATGTTCTCAGCAAACAGAACAAATAAAGAACATCGTGAGATATAGTAAAGACTAACAAAGGTTTGGAAATGTGAAGACATTGTGGAATTCCTACCTATTCCTGCAGAGTTCTATCTAACGTTCTCTCCACAGAACAAAGCTGCCAATCGATCTAAAAGGATGAGGGCAGTTTTATCAGACTTGTTGGAACATTGTTCGGCTCTCTCCTCAAATTTTACTTGCAAAGATAATTCCCGTTGAAGATCCTTCGACCTGATACACCATCTTTCTTCTTCTTAACTCTTCTTTTGGGGAGATTTTTTTATATTTCAAAGTCGCATATTCATGATGCTTGGCCCTCTTCTCTTGTTATCTCTGTCCTCACGAATTCCATTTTATACTATCGGATTAGAATATTCCAAATTCAGTTTAAAATAAGTATGTATTAAGTCGATCCTCCTTATTTGAGAATAAAAATTGTAATTATAGTATTATCCCCTCTTAATTTCCCCTCTTTATACCATAACATTATAGAAATATATAGTAATCTGTATATAACAATGATATATTATTGTGAAACAAAGACAAACACCAATATCTGAAGTTGAACTACAAATTCATTTAGAAATTGAGAGATATAGACAAAATAAAATAGAAAAAAATGTATTTTTTTTATATCTTTATATGTTTCTAGTGATGCATGTCTATGAAAAACTAATATGAGTATGCAAATTAATAATTGTTAGCTAAGAGCCATATTTTTCAAAATGTTGACACCCGTTGGAAAAACTTGCCGAATAAAGGATATATTTAAAAGATGGAACTATTGTGTTAAAAATATTATTTAATGTTTACGCTCCTTTTTGTTAAAGCATTTTGTAGAACTTAAATTACATATATACACCAAATTCGATTAAGGCCATAACAAAATTGCCTCTGTCTCTTTAAAAAAAAAGAAAGACAAACGGTGACATAAAAGACCTATAATTTACTTAGGTTTTTTCAATAAGTGTGAATATAAGGTTTTTTACATTAATAGAATTTCATATTTATAGAAACAGCCATTGTGCAAATCGGAATTGTATTTCTAATTTGAAATAGTAGTCGTTTAATGAGTTCTTTTAATTAGCAAACGTTCAGCACCTTTGACACTCTATAACTATTTTAAAAAATAAAAGGTTTCATTATTTTAATAGTTTATTAGTTATTTTAGAAAACTATTGTTTTTATTTGTTATTTATATTTACACTTCTCAATTATTCAAATAACCAACAAAAGAATTGCTACTGTGTATTTTTAACAGCGTTAAAAAGAAGTTAAAAATTACCAAAAGAGAAAAGTTAAACAATTTCATTTAGGTTTGTTATTTGTTCCTTTTTAGCCCAGTCATGTTCTATTATTAAAGCTTCTTAAAAAATAAAAATAAAAGTCATTTTACTCTTAGCAAAATTTTTTTTAAAAAATATAATAGGTCGTGAAAAAAAGTGAAAAGTAATTAAAAAGTTTGAAATCTTTTAAAATTGCTACCTAATTATGAAAAAATAAGTTTCAAATATATATATAATTTGAACTTTAAATTTTTTTAAACTTGTTAGTTTTTGCTTAGTGTTTTTCAATATTGTTTTTTAAAAGTTTCGTTTGTGTGGTTTCAAATGTAATTTTTATTTTTATTTTTATATGGCCATCTATATCTCTCTTTATTAGAAATCCGATGTAATTCGAATCTTTTTCTTTTGATATAATATTTGATGGAATTTTATTTTTGAAGAAATATGCGAAAAATGCGAAATATATTGAGCAATTCATTGAAGGTTTGAAACGCTTATTATGGATCAACCTATTCCAAATTTCGACCTAAATGAGAGAGATTTAAAGAAAACGCTCTGAATAATTTCATTTTTAACCAAAAGATGGCGCTATGTATTCTTTGTTTACTAAATCGTATTTGTAAATAACTCAAATTTGACACAAAGAGGATATATATTTAGAGATGTCCTGACACCCAAAGTGAAGATAAGAAAGATTAAAAAATTAAATTATTAAGAAACTTATTGCAGAGAACGTAATTCTTAATTATTTCATAGATTTTCTGCAATTCCATTTTCTCGATATGAAATATAATAACTACATTTATCTATTTCTTACAAATAAAGATACTTCGGCCAGTAAATCATTTTATTACCTCGACGTTTCGACAAAAAGCTTTTGTCCTCGTCAGGAGCAAACAAAAATTACAACATTTGGCAAGGTGTTAAAATTATTCTAAGGCTCCAGTCATGTTCTATTATTAAAGCATTTGAAAATAAAATAAAAATAGAAGTCATTTTACTCTTAGCAAATTTTTAAAAATATAATAGGTCATGAAGAAAGTGAAAAGTAATTCAAAAGTTCGAAATCTTTTAAAATTTCTACCTAATTAATGCAGGCCAGGCAGCCTCTATCTTTACAATTATCAAATCGCATTATATGGTATGTCAGTTCAAACAAAATTGTCAACAAACAAATTTTCTTTAGAAACAGTGAAAAATTACAAAATATTCAGATACATCCATGTGTGTGTGTGTGGGCAAAACTTAAGAAGTGGAAAGTCTTCGATGTCGCCTTTAAAGGAGACAGAAGCAATTTTGCTCACACTTGGTTATTTCGTGTGTCTTCAATAAAGGTGTCACTGTAATATCTTTCAGAGTTATTGTCTGAATCCTGATGAGTGTATGTCAAATATTTTAACAGGTTGTTGTTGTTTATTCCTCAAGTCGTTTAAACGATCTCCATTGAGTTCCATTGTCTCAGCTTTTCTATTATAGTCCTGGGGTTTTTCCAGAGGTCCTTTTTGAAGAATTCGATAGTTAACTTTGCTATATACGGATATATTAATACAAAGCAATAACCCGCCATCTATATATGATAAATTTAAATATTTAAGCACGATTTCTTTTATACACAGAATAAATGTCTACTATCCTTACTGCGATGAAAAATATTGGAAGGCTTTGGCTCAAATCAGTGGTGAATACTCCCAGCGGTTTTGCCGAAATAATCTACCAGACCGCTTTTTAGAGCTCTAATACTGATATATATATATATGTCATAATATTACCCTTCCGGGGATAATAAAGTAAATCTACAGTCGACCAGAATTAGACGTAGAGATGAGGATGTAAAGGCCGGTCATTTGATATATCAGTCACATTCCAAGGGGCCCATTTTCGTAGAACCTCAGGACTATTTTTGGACAGTTGGGGGGTGGTGTGCGACACGAACGGTCGTTCAGCGGTGACATCCCCTCGCGCTCCCTCTCTCTCGCTGGTTGCCTGGAATTCCTTTTCCAAACTTGTGGTTTCCTTATTTCTCTCTCACCACATTATTATCACTATATTGCCACACAGAAGAGTCGACAGGATCATATCACAGAAGAGTCGACAGGATCATATCACAGAAAGAGTCGATAGGATAATATCACATATATATATATATGGAAGCAATGGTCGCCCCTCCCGTCAAAATCTGACGCCATCTGGGAGAGGCAAACCATTGCTTCCATGGATTAATTTCCTCCCGGCAAATTTTCCATCTATATATATATTTAAAAAAAAAAGATGCATATATTTGATTTATAATGAATTTATTGTTCCAATATTTCGAGGGGCAACTCGCCTCTCTTTATCGAGGATGTTTGTGTTTTTCACTAAAGCATGCGCGCACGCGTACACCACTCTCGTTCTACAAGGCCAATGAAAGAATTGTATCTCTGATTTAAACCTTACATTCAGTATATATACAGCTGACAATTATATATAATATTACAGATAAATACCATTATTATTATTTTGTGCTTGAAATAGAGATTTATATATAACAGTGTAACCGTAAATAATTGTGTGCATACATATTAATTCAAAATTAATGATAAAACTTTTGAAGGAAAAATAAATGAGTAAATTAAAGGTATATACATAGTTATTTCCAAAAATTAGGATATGAATTCTTTATAAATTTCTGGAAAATCAATTTTTCTGTTTATACTGTGTTCATCTTCGGCAGAAGCCCAACTTTCTAAAAACAGTCTACAATGCTTTTCTGTAATATTTTTGTATATAATTGATGCTTGTTTGAAATCTGGTATATGGCTATTATTTAGGGAGTGGTCAACTAGGAGGGATAATGGTTTGTAGTTTTTTAAAGCTGCTTTATGTTGATTAATACGATCTTTAAGTGATTTACCTGTTTCTCCAATGTATGTAGCTTGACATGTTTGGCAGGGAATTTTGTAAATTACATTGGTTGTATTTTCTTAGTTTAAATATTTTTTTGTATCTGAGTGGCGTAAGATTTGTTGTAGATTTTGTGCAGATTGATATGTTGTAATTATATTATATCTTTTTAAAATTCGGGCAATTCTCTCTGAGTCGTAGCTATATGGAATAGAGTAATATCTTTTTTGAGACTAATCACGACTATTATTTGAAGGTATAGCTCTTTGTTTATGAAAATGTTTTTCAATAATTTTTTTTGGATAATTATTATTTATCAATTCTTTGGAAATTCTATTTCTTTCTTCTGTTGCACTATTTCTATTTGAGTAATGTGTTTCTATTCTCTTGGTGAGATATTTCACTACGGCGATTTTATTATGTATAGGGCCAAAGGAGCTGAAATTTAAATAGTTTCCAGTGTGAGTAGGTTTTATGTATATGCAAGTTTCTATGTTATATTGATTTCTTTTAAGCTGAATGTCCAAAAAGGCTAGGGAATTATTGCTTTCTTTTTCATGTGTGAACTTTAAAAAAGGTTTGAGACTATTGAGAAAATGTAAGAAGCTGTCAATGTTTGTTTCTGTTAGACAAAAAATGTCATCAATATATCGTAGCCATAATATTATTTTAAATTGGTTCAAAATAATTATTTTTTCATCTATTTCATTCATAAATATGTTGGCTAATGCAGATGAAATCGGCCTTTAATTTGCCGGAAGAATCTGTCTTTGAAACTAAAATAACTATGGTCTAAACAAAGTTTGATTAAATCTATTAATGCTTCTTTAGAGAGGGGAAGAACTATTTCTGGGTGGATTTCAAGAAATGATCGGAGGGCCAGGAGTGCTTCATCGTGCGGGATTGAGGTGTAGAGAGATTCTATATCGAAGGAAACCATCCTGCTGTCATTTGATATTTGAACGGTTTTGATAGCTTCAACAGCGACTATGGGATTGGGGACTGTGTGAGGTAGTTGCTTTTGGAATGGAGAGATATATATGAGAAAACAATAGAAAAAAATAATAAAAAGGTCAGGTATTGATATTAAAAATAATGAAGGCATATCCTGATCAAAGGCACATGTGCTTTTTCGATGGCAGAGCTAACCTTTAGTTTATTTTTGATCCACTAGATGGCGCTCTGACATCTAAAAAGCACATGTGCTTTTGGTCAGGATATGCCTCCCGTATTTTTAATATATATATACTCTTAATTTACAATACAACAAATATATATACACAAATTAATATTTTATAGCTTATATTACCTATATTGGATCATACTCTACCCGATGTTTAGATCACCAAATTGAAAGTTTTATATCGTAATTAAACAAAACTAATTAATAATTGTGTCAGATAGGTATTTGATATTTGATTCCCTATTTAGAACAGACTACAGAGTGTCAAGTGATGTGAAAGCCCAATTAAATAAAATTCTAAACAAAATCTCAACTATTAGAAGCCATAATTTACCCTCTCTTCCATTTTACGTTCCTATCAGAAGTCTATCGATCTATTGATTATCCCAATTACCATGTGATTATAGCCAAGCGACTTTTTTTATCGTCTGCATTTTTTTCTTCTTCTTCTTTAAGTCTTTAATGTGGCTTTCGCCCGCCTTTAATTTCTGCTTGCAACTTAATTTTTGACCGTTTAACTGAATTTAAAAAAAAAAAGTTATATTTAGAATTTCTATCAAAATTTTCGTTTGATATTTAAATTATTAGTAAAAAATAGATCTTTTTTTATTATTTTATGATTATATACAGATTTTATTTTATTGATATAAAAATGAATTTAGAAAAAAATATATATAATTAATTATTAAATGTATTATATTATTTTCTATTTATTTGAATTTGATTTTAATTTTTAAATTTTATTAATTTGATATATCAATTTGAAAACATAAGAGTTTTATTTCATATATAATGAATAAATAGCATATAATATCAAAATTAGAAATTTCCACATAGCTTCGGCCTTTACGCGTCATAGGCTGGGTAAAAAAGGAATAAGCAAAGAGATAGGTTTGTAGAAAAGAGAAAAAACAACACCATGATAATAATTTTCCAATAATTAAAATTAAGCTAAATGTAGAAATAAAGGTATTTTTTATCTTATCTCTTGAAAAAAGAAGATAAATATTTTCATACTTTTATAAAATTCATTTTTGTGATTTTAAAGCCTATTTTAATGAGAATCTAATGTAAAGAAGAAGCATACAATATAAGATAATATGTTAATTGAATGAACCTAAAATATTTACTATTTAAAATTTGAATAGAGAGTTCAGCAAGAGAATAACATGAACTAAAAGAGAAAATTTAGAGAGCGAAGAGTCGGCGCTGATCAAATACGGAAACATATTAATGTCACATTTCCCTAGATCTTTGTAACTATTTATTATTACCGTGTATATAAATAGTTTAATATTATATTACTAATTAGAGCGAGGAATGGAAACCATAAAGGTTAGACCAAATGGAAACCATAAAGGATAGACCAAATGAAAACCATAAAGGTCAGACCAAATGAAAACCATAAAGGTCAGACCAAATGGAAACCATAAAGGTTAGACCAAATGAAAACCATAAAGGTTAGACCAAATGGAAACCATAAAGGTCAGACCAAATGGAAACCATAAAGGATAGACCAAATGAAAACCATAAAGGTCAGACCAAATGGAAACCATAAAGGTCAGACCAAATGGAAACCATAAAGGTTAGACCAAATGAAAACCATAAAGGATAGACCAAATGAAAACCATAAAGGTCAGACCAAATGGAAACCATAAAGGATAGACCAAATGAAAACCATAAAGGTCAGACCAAATGAAAACCATAAAGGTTAGACCAAATGGAAACCATAAAGGATAGACCAAATGAAAACCATAAAGGTCAGACCAAATGGAAACCATAAAGGTTAAACCAAATGAAAACCATAAAGGTCAGACCAAATGGAAACCGTAAAGGTCAGACCAAATGGAAACCGTAAAGGTTAGACCAAATGGAAACCATAAAGGTCAGACCAAATGAAAACCATAAAGGTCAGACCAAATGGAAACCATAAAGGTTAGACCAAATGGAAACCATAAAGGTTAGACCAAATGGAAACCATAAAGGTCAGACCAAATGAAAACCATAAAGGTCAGACCAAATGAAAACCATAAAGGTTAGACCAAATGGAAAGAGGATAGTACTCAGGCGGGCCTCTTCAGATGAAGACCTAAGCAGTAGTGTTTCGACCTCATTAACTGTTATATATATGTGTGTTATATATGTGGGTTTATATTAAATCTAAAAGAGACATATATATGAAAAAATAATAGAAAAATAGAAAAATAAGTTAGTCAGGTGTTGATATTAAAAAATAAAGAAAGCATATCCTGACAGGCGCTCTGCGATCTAAAAGGCATTTGTGCTCCTAGTCAGGATATGCTTTTTTATTTTTAATATATGTATATATCTCCTGACCCTTCACATGCGCAATTTTTATCAAGAAATGGGTAGGACAAATATTATGGAACAAAGCTAATCAACGTTTAGAAGATATTTGTTCTAATGAATAGCGCTCTGTCATCTAAAATGTTCATGTACGCTGTCAGGATAGGCATTTTTTATTTTAATAAATAGAGTAGAACCTTCTTGTAAAGGACAACTAATTGCAGAGCCAAAGAAAGAGGTGTCCTCTTACCGGAGAGTTGCTATATTGTTAAAAATGGTAATTTTGGTTATGATAATTGTCCGTTGTGAAGAGGTGTTCGCTAAAGAGAGGTTCTACTGTATATATACAGTTAAACCTATATATAGCGCCCACTCTTTGGACTCACCAAAATAGGGTGCTATAGAGAAGGGGGTGCTATAGACAGGTTACTTTTAATGTAAATCGCATCGTATTACGTATTTAAAATCGGGGCTCTGTAGAGAGGAAGGCGCTATTTAGAGGAGGCGCTATAGACAGGTTTAACTGTATATCAAAAGTGGCCCTTCTCAATTTAAATATCCATCAAAACAATACATCTGGTTTATAACCCTAGTACAAAACATAATGGTGGGGATAAGGGATGAGCCACACACCGGTACATGAATAACAATCTCCTGCGCAACTTTAAGTTGCATATATATACATATGTGTGTGGTTATATATTTGAAATATTATTCTGCCAGATACGCAGGTGAAAATAAAATATATTCAGCTTACAAAACAACAAAAAAGAGGATCTAAAAGAAAGAGAAATATCTGAATAGTTTTGTGAAGGTTTTATAGACATCTCTATAGCCTTGGGTCATCACCATGTGAGAATACCAATGGCAAATTTAATCGCCTTATCTTAGAACAATTGTCATTGTATTTTTATATGGCTCGAGTTTTATTGGAGGCGATATACTGGTATGTTTTCTACGGTTTGGAAAAAAGATTGCAATTCATCTTCGTCTTTAAAAAAATAATTAAAAATATATTTGATTTTTTTTTTATTAAAAAGGCATATATTGGATCAAAATATAATTTATTTTACCAATATTTCAGTTGGCTGAACGCCAACCTTTATAAAGGTGTTATAACATATTAATGTTATGTTATAATACCTTGATAAAGGTTGGCGTCCAGCCAACTGAAATATTGGTAAAATAAATTATATTTTGATCCACCATATGCCTTTTTAATTAAAGATTCATTTATGGATTGCTCTATTTTCAAAACAATATTTTTGAATGATTAAAATAGTATATGAATTTTCTCTTCAAGCAAATATTGATATATCCTATATTGAATATTTAATTCAATTTTCGGATTTTGATTATATATACTTTTAATTATTTTTCAATTTGCTATATACAACACAATTTAGTTACATATACAATAAATATTCATGAAAACAAAATTATCTCGAAATGTGCTTGTTGAATAAAGAATATATACTCATGGACAAAACCTAAGGAAGTGGAAGGTCTGTAATGTCTCCTTTTGTGTTTTTTTTTAAAGGAGACAGAGGTCCCATTTTTTTCAAACTTGGAAATCTCTAAGTTTTGACTCAATTCCGATATACATGCTGAAATGTACAACTTTCTTAAGTTTTGTCCCATGAGTGTATATAAAATAATATCAGATAAATCACAAATTAACGTAATTTATTTAAATTTTAAACACATTTTAAGATAGAAATAATTCCGTCAAGAAAACGTTGCTCATTTTAATAATGTTAAATTCATACTATTATTATAGGAAATGCATTTTTCTCAATTTATAAACCCGATCACAGTACAATTTCACTTTTGCGCTATTTTTCATATTAATATATCTACAAAATGATATGAAAAAATACTAGAAAAATAAATAAAAAATAAAAATAAAAGGTCAAGTGTTGATATTAAAAAAAATAAGGTATATCCTGACCAAGAGCACATGCGATGAAGAAATATCCTAATTAAAATTGTAAATATTTTCATTTAACATTTAAAACAATAATTAAAAAACAGCGGATGTTTAATTAGGGTGGCATATTTTAGAAGTATGATAAGGAAATTTCAAAGCCATTAATATGGTAATTTAAACTAACAACCCCATATTGTATAATACTTATAACAAGATTTTCATGTTGTATAATAGAAACACATCTGTAAATGATTATACTCATGATTGACATGTGTGTTTATATCATCATATGTATTGTACTTTGTACAAACTGAGGATAAATAAATAAAACTCTGTCATAGATTAAGAGTTGAGCTGAAGCAAGAGACAGAAGTCAAAAACGTCTGAAATCGAGATAGATGGAGGTTCAAAACAACATCTAAAGTTAGAAAGGAAACTGTCAGGATGGCGCCAGTTTAGAATTTCGCCAGACGATCCACGCTCTTGTCGCATCTGCTGAAATGCAATACTTCCTTTCTCGGAAAAGATATATAAAGCCTCCGTCCTTGCTAAATATATAGTCACTTCACCATCAGCGGAAGCCCTCGTTGGTTGTCACCAAGGTCCACCTCATCGACCATGTAGACCAGTAAGAACTCTTCTATCTCCATCTTTCGCTCCCAGCTCAACTTTTATCTGTTCACGAAATTTTCCTAGTGCAACAGTGTCTTCGTTTTTTTGTGTGGACATTCCCAAGCTTTCCACTCTGCCTCGACCACGACTGCCTGTACTCTGTGAGAACTGTTAATGGTCTCCAAAGGTGCAGAGAGGTACTGGAAAACTCTCCACGCCCTGACTGTCCCTCTCGGTTACTACAGGTTTGCCTCTCTCGGTTACCATACCACAGCGAGAGACCCTCGGTTACCACAGTATAGCGAGAGTCGACAGGATCGCACACCATAGATTAAGTCGACTGAATACCTCATCACATTTTTAGTCGACAGGATTCTACAAGAGTCAACAGTATAACATCACATATATATATATATATTAAAAAGTAATTAACATTATTTATATAAAAATATCAAATGCACTAGTTATATAGCTTGATTAAAACAGATTTTTAAAATATTTATTACAAAGGATTAATATCAATTTTTTAAATATAATTCCAATTAATACTAAAATTATATTAATTATAATTGATAAAATTCAAGAGACAACGAATATTAGCGATTACAAAAACTGAAAAAGTTATTATTAAAGTGCAACATCTCGTTATTGGAGTATCAAATGTTATCTTGAAAGTGCGAAACCTATATATAAATATTTTCCCTAATTTTCATATGACAATTAAAGTCATTTGAATAGATAAAACTAAAACTTATTAAAGTAAACTTAAAACTTAAAGATAAGCTCATATAACTAAAACTTATTAACTTATATAGTTATTATAATATAGGTAATGAAAAATCAAATAAAATTTAAAAATATTGTTTAAAATAACTTTTATAAAACTCTCTTTTTTTTTGGGCGAAAAATAACTTCTTCTTTCTCTCTAGAAAAAGTATTATTTACAATAAATGTAAATAGAATCCGATCTTTTTTTTTAGGTTTCTTACATTTTTTGTATGAATCCTTTTTATATTCAATTTCAAAAGACAAGCATGAAAGTTTACTAAAAGTTTGGATTTGTTTTTAGAAAGTTTTTTCAACTTGAATTTTTTAGCTAAATTCAAACTGACGGGTGGAAATTGTGATTGATATATTAAAATAGTTTGTGTTTTTTCATTCTCAATTCTATTATCTTTTTTTAATATACATATTTGCATATTAACACCTATCTAATATTTAATATTCACAATTTCTTTTATTGATATGAAATATTTTTTCTTTATTTTTTTGAAGAATATCTCACTCTCTTTATATATTATATATTAAACAAAAATTATTTTAAAAAATATTTTTAAATATATAATTATCTTTTTGGAAATTAAGCATCCCAATATGTATATATAGTTTTGATTTTATTTAAAACACTTTAGATTTGTATGGTACTATAAAACGGTCTAACACATAGGATATACTTTTAAGGCTAATAGCGAATTTATAGATATATTACAAAAAATATTTTCTGTTGATTTTGATATATTATTTAGATATAGAATTATTATTTTTTGATTCTGATTATTGTTTAAAGGATACATGAGTATGTTTGTGATATTGCAGTATTTTATGTAGTCGTGAAAAATATATCAATAAAATAAAGATTAAATCACAATTTGCTTTAATTGAGCATATGGAACAACATAAGAAGAAATACCTGATTTGAGACGTAAAAGAGAAATAAAAAGATTACATATTTACATATGTACAAAAAGTTTGAGCCGGCCAACGGGAAACAACAACAATAGGTTTATATAGGGAAAGGTTTATATAGCGACATCTGGTGGTCGATTTAAACAGAGTAGGTAGTTCTACAAATTATAAATTTGGTATAAAATAATTTTTATATAACATATATATATATTAAAAATAAAGAAGTCATTTCCTGACCACGAGCACATGTGCTTGTTCGATGGCAAAGCGCCATTTTCTCATATATATATAGATGGAAAATTTGCCGGGAGAAAATTGATCCATAGAAGCATAGGGCGCCTCTCCCGTCAAAATAAACGTCAAAAACCTGACGCCATCTATTTGACGTTTATTTTGACGGGAGAGGCGCCCTATGCTTCTAAGGATATATATATATATATACATATGTTTTATAAAAATTATTTTATCTCTCTCTCTCAGAATTATAATTTCTAGAACAACCTACTCTGTAAAGTTAGCCGCCAGATGTCGCGGCTTTCTATTTATAAACTCATTGTTGTTGTTTTAAGGTTGGCCTGCTCAAATCTTTTTGTATATATGCATAAACGTAATCTTTTATTTTCTCTTTTTTACGTCTCAAATTAGGTATTTCTTCTTAAATTGTTTTATAAGTTCAATTAAAATAAATTAGCAAATAATGATTGAAACTGTTTTTATTATTTTTACCATGACTGTAATATCATAATATACTCATATATTGCATACTATTGCCAAACACTATCTAATAATTCTATATCTCAACAATTTCAACAATAACAGTAAGCTGTATTCGAAATCAGTTAATAATTTCTCTTTCATCCAACAAATTTATCATAATAATTCAGTCGACAGGATATTTACCTGTTTATTTGTTCAAAATACCAAAAGAAAAAATAGAAAAGTTCAAATATGCAAAACAATATCACAATATTTTTATAAAATCAACAGAAATTTATTGATAATATATTTGTTATGATAAATTTTATCGGTTTACTGTTTTATTATATATGGTTGAGATAAGAAATGATTATCTTGCTTTTGTTTTGAATACATGAAACTTATTCCAATGGTTTACAGTGAGTATTTATATTACTGTATTAACTCATCCATTGATGAGCTCTACTTATCCCCGGGAAACACCATCAAAAGTCTCAAGCTTCATAAACTTTACAAGTTTGATACCCTAATATGATTGAGTAGAGATAAGAAAGAAGAAGAAGACAGTTAGTATTCTATGATATTACAGTCGTGGAATCCTGAGAAATATAAATAAACCGTTTTAATCACAATTTACTTTAATTGTGGTATGATGTAAATAATTGAAGATGAATAACCCGACTTAAGACGTAAGAATAAAGAAAATAAAATATTACATATTTACATATCTACAAAAATATTTGAGCCGGCCAAACGTGAAACAACAATGAGTTTTATATAGGGAAAGCCGCTACATCTAGCGGTAGATTTTATAGAGTAGTTTGATCTAGGAAATATAATTCGAAATCAAAATAATCATTTTTATATAACAGTTATAAATATTTTGAGTCAAAAGGCGATCCATTGATTAATATTATATAAAAGAGCGTACCTGGATCTGTAAAGAAAGAAAAAAAAATTTTTTCTTAAAATATTTCGAGAGATTGCTCCCTCTTTATCAACTGTGCAATAAATTGATAAAGAGGGAGCAATCTCTCGAAATATTTTAAGAAAAAAAATATTTTTTCTTACTTTACAGATCCAGGTATGCCCTTTTATATAGTTATAAATATGTTCAGAAAAATATGAGTACATAATATACCACTATCTAGATTTTTGAAGAAAGTAAAATAGTGTAATGAAATATATAAAATGGTAATTGATCAAAAATATATAACAACGTTATTAAATAATAAACATATACCGTTTTTAAAATCATTAATTCAAATATATTTAGGATTTAATTTACAATATAATTAATATTTATTCACATTTTCATTTTAGATAATTTATAAAATAGATTAGAAAACACATTATATATATAAACAATTTTTCAAAATGGCGGGAATAAAAATAGAATCATATTTTTCAAAAATTCGTCTGTTAAAAAATAAAATCGTGCCTCGTTTTCATTTATCGGAAAATATATCTAAATATATAGAGAGAACTGAAATCAATATGGTTGTGTATCAAAACTTTTTTTTTCACTTCAAAATGATTGCATTTTCAATTTCGTTAGAGGAAATAGTGTTTAACGTATATCTTAAACCTACCGGGTTTTTTTATCGATATTATAAATCGTTTTAGGGTTAACCTTATTCTATCAAACAGCACATTCCATTAAAGAATTCACCGTCAATAAAGGATTTAAAATTTATTGTAATGTCCAAGAAACAAATGCAAAATAAATTGATTTAAGAAAAAAAAAGATAGTAATAAAATTTTCTATTACAACGAAAACTATTAACTCTATATACAGAAACTTTATTTTTTTGTGAATTGTGGAATTAGGTTTAGAGAATCAAATATATTGATTGAAAATAAAGTGATATTTGAAAATATGTATTTAAATGAATTTTTTAAATATATTTAATATGTAGTAAAGGGTATGTTTAATGTTTTACAAAGACACATTAATCAAAAATTAATATTAATTATTCATAGATTTTAATAAAATTTCTATTCAATATTTATGTAATGTTCCTTCGATTAATCATATAAATATGCTTTACCAAATTAAGAAACAAATTTTAATGATAGACGATAATTAAAATATATATATAGATTTAGATTATATGAATTTGAAATATTTATATAATTATTATTTTTTGACCACAGAAGTTGGTTAGTTGTTATTAGAATTGTCTTGAAGCCTTTTTATAAATAAAACTGTTTGTTTTATTTATTATATTTCTTTAAATTTAAACATATATAAAATAAAATGTTTTAAATATCTCTCCCTTTGTTTTGTAAGTTAATAAATATAATCATTTGTGCATTTAAGATATTGAATTATTTAAAATAATCCAAGCCAAATATAGATTCGACAACATTTAATTATATCTCTTTCTAATGGTATATATACGCTTTTTAATATATTGCCACGTGGAAAATTAGGGAAAACAAAAACTTCAGGAGGAAACAAAATTTATTTCAGGGAAGGACCAACAATCAAATGTAAACAAAAGATAAGCCACGAGGGCAATTTACAGAGTCGCAAGATATAAAACATAAAAATGACCACTCTGTTAAATAAAAAATAATAAAATTAATAAATACTATGTTACATAAATAAAATTAATAAATACTATGTTACATAGCTTCTTCCCTATGGGAGCTGTGACCCACAGCTAGCAATTATTGTAGATACTGACGTGGATTTGACGTGCTTCTGCCAAGGATTCCATCGAAGTCTTGGAACTTTGTCCCTAGTATCTTTGCGTCCATTTTCTTGCGGCGTGAAGAGCGGCTTTGTCGTCGTATCGTCGTCTTGGCTTTGACACGGCGGTGGAATCCTGGAGCCAGTCTCTAAAAATGTGGATTACAGCACCCATGGCTTCAAATTCTTCTCGGCGATCTTCAGTTTGTCTTCCCTAACTTACCCAGCATCTCCACCAAAATGCCACATGGAAAATTAGGGAAGACAAAAACTTCAGGAGGAAACAAAATTTATTTCAGGGAAGGACCAACTATCAAAAGTAAACAAAATATAAGCCACGAGGGCAATTTACAGAGTCGCAAGATATAAAACATAAAAATGACCACTCTGTTAAATAAAAAATAATAAAATTAATAAATACTATGTTACATAAATAAAATTAATAATACTATGTTACAATATTCATAACACAACTACAGCGCTTCCAAATCCAAACATTCAAAAATATATTAATTAAACAGAGTATATTACAATATTATTATAAGGTATATTACAATTATAATATAGTATTTTATAATATTATTTTTAGGGGGTCGGTGGAAGGCTGGTTAAACCATTTGGTTTTCGACCACAAGGACCCGGATTTGATTCCCGCATCGGACACTTTTTTTCTGATTAAAAAAAAAATGCTCCAATGGCCCCCGATTCTTGCAAAAGTCCAACCCCACCAGCGAGTGCAAGTAACCAAACGGGGCTCTGGCACATTTGTAAGTGCAAAGTCGAACTGCTTTTCAAATGTGTAGACATGTGGTGCGCTTACAGTAAAAGCAGTCGCTAACTACCCACCATGATTATCATGGCCTGTACCACGTGTACTAGGGATAATTTAAAAAATAATAATAATATTTGTAGAATATTTTGTATAATTTTAGTTTCTATAATATTAATGGTATTTATCTCCATGAAAAAAAAAAAGATTTAAAGTAACTATATGGAAATGAAAAGTTGAGTAACTTAATGTTACAAATAAACTTTGGAAATTTTAAGAAAAATTAAAAAAGAGAACCCCAGGTGTTTCTGTGCTATAAAGAAAACGCAGGATTCCAGAAATCATTGTGTCAAATGTCCAGTTATTTTGAAAATTATAGAAAACAAGAAAAGATAGATTTACCTGATTTAAAATATTGTATTTATACAAAAGGCATCTTTCCCTTTAATTAAAAATTTGTATTAATTTTTATGTCATGAAAAGATTAATAATAAATTACGTATTACATGAAATCTATAAAAGACGTTAACAGAAGAGATGGCCTTTCTATATAGATAAACACTCATATATAAAGTCTTCATTGGATGACAACAACTTATTTTGTTCATTATAGAAAATATTTCATTTTACGCCGTTTGGTTATTTATTTTTTTTTATTCAAAAGATAACTTATATAAAGTATTCGTTTATATATATAAAATATACTACACATATATATTTGAAAATATAGCAATCCATAAATAAATAAATTAATTAAAAAGGCATATATTAACTCAAAAAATCATTTATTTCACCAATAATTCAGTTGGCTGAACGCCAACCTTTATCAAGGCATTATACCATATTAACGTGTGTAATGTGTTAATATGTTATAATACCTTGAAAAGGTTGGCGTTCAACCAACTGAAATATTGGTGAAATAAATGTTTTTTTGATCCAATATATGCCTTTTTAATTATATATATATATATATATATATATATATATATATATATATATATAATTGAATGTTTGTATGTTTGTCTGTTGGTTTGTATGACCTGTATTCGCAGTAGTTCACTAATTCAAACCAAAATTTCCATACATAGGTAAGAAAATACGGGGAAGACGATAGGCTATTTTAAAAAATATATAAATCAATTATTAAAACTATATATTCAAATTATTCTACTTAGCTCACGAATAGCGCCCTCTATCAAAGATTAGATTAAATTATGCTGATGCAAACAAATAGATAATGCTAATAACAAACAATTATAAAGAAAATTCTTATCTAAATATATATCACTCGGGTAGATATGCACACTAGTATTATATATAATAAAAAGGCATATATTGGTTTGAAAAAAAAATTATTCGCCAATATTTCGGTTGGCTGAACGCCAACCTTTATCAAGGTATTACATTTTTGTATACACAAACACAGCGCCGCATAGTGCTATAATATCACAGTTGAAATAATTTTCAAAAATTGAGAGTTTTTTATTATCTAATGATTTAAATATGGATTGCTCTATTTTCAAAACAAATATTATATATTTATATACAACATATATATATTGTTCGTCATAAAATATTTTTCAATTATATATGGTTTTTATAGAGAGTTACAAATTATTTTATTTTTATTAATACATAATTCATGATAACATTGTAGCAATAAAAATCATCACAAACTTATTTTTATTTATTAAATCTACTCAGTCGAATTGATGTATGTTAAACATTAAAGGATTATTTATATATATATATATTATGTTCAACTCTTTCTATATATGTAAATATAATGAATAGGTAAGAGGGATGCTTTGAAATAAACATTTGGATAACCTCGAGCTATGCAACTCAAACGATATATTCAAATATATCTAAATATATTTTCACAGAGAAAAGCATCTATGAAAATGTTTACGTTTTAATATTGTCGAGTGGAAATATTTACACAGGGTTGCCAAACCGAAATTTGATTCGTCCAATTTTGCTTATTTTCTTTAGGTTTCTTTTTTTCAAATATTTTCCAATTTTTCTGACTTAAAAAAAAAGTTGAATAAATATGGAAGATTTTTTTTCTCCCTTTATTCTAATTTGAAGAAATTTCTCGTTTGCAGCTTCCAACTTTCTGCAAATTACCTTATTTACATCTAAAGCCTTTTTCTCATGTGAAATGTTATCTTTTGGCAGGTTATTATCCGACTGCTTTGACAAATTTGTCTTTTGTTGTTAAAATAAAATTGATTTTTTACCCTTTTATCCTTAGAACATATTACTATTTAATCTTTCATTTATTTCTGTTTCATTTTGTCCATTCTTTTCTCTTAATAATCTTATATAAATAAATATTGGTATAGTGTTCGTGTAAGAAATTCTTATAACATGGCTTATTGTTAGTGTTGTCGTGTCCAATGAAGAGCCTCAGATGTCCACATGCATCTCTATCACAGCAGTCGTAATGTCCTCTATCTTGGGTGTGTAAAGCTGCTGCTCTGGGTCTATATCAACTTTCTGTTGTTGTTGTTGTTGTCGTGTCCAATGAAAAGATGTCTCCATGCATCTCTATCACAGCAGTCGCATGCTGTGATAGAGATGCATGGAGACATCTGGAGGACATTGCGACATGTCCTCTATCTTGGATGTGTAAAGCTGTTGCTCTGGGTCTATGTCAATTTTCTATTGTTGCTATTTTCGTGTCTAATGAAGAGCCTCTTGATGTTCTCATGCATCTCTATCACAGCAGTTGTAATGTCCTCTATCTTGGGTCTGTAAAGCTGCTGCTCTGGGTTTATGGCAATTTTCTGTTGTTGTGTCCAATGAAGAGATGTCTCCAGGCATCTCTATCATAGCAGCCTCAATGTAGTCTATCTTGGGTGTGTAAAACTGCTGCTTGGTCTATGTCAATTCTCCACAAGACTGCTGCCATTGCCGGGCATGAAAACATGGCTCATTATTATACACCTATATATATCATAATAAATATACTAGACGAATAACTGGGCTTCGCCCGAATTCTTTTCATATGAATATTTGCGCTCAACAGTTTTTACTTTTAAAAAGCTTAAATATTTTCATCATATTATTATTACTCTCTAAATAGTTTTTACTATTGATTATAAGAATTCGTTAAAGGGAGTCGTCATCAATATTTCTAACCCCAAAATATGAGAATTATGTTTTGTATTGTGCTAATTTATGTAGGCTCTGAATAGCATATATGCTACACCATATATTCCTGTACCTATATATGAAATATCCTTGTAATATATTTATTTGTTATGGTGGCGAATTGAAACAAACAGTCAATAAAAACATCTATATTGAAAGTTTTATTCATTTTATAGAAAGATTCGTGAAGGACTCCATGAAAAATTTAGTTAATTTTGAAGCAAAAACACGTGTTAACGTAAAGTATAAGGGTGTTCCAAAAGTTCGTGTTTTTTTAAACGTTGTTTTTCTTATTACTTGGTGAATAATATTATCACGGCGAATATATAATAATACATAATACCAACACATTATACATAACAGCGAAAAATATCAGGGCGAATAATATTGGTGTTTCAATTTTTTTCAAGTGTTTACGAACTTTTAGAACTATCCAGATCAAAGCAAATTTATCCGAAAATCATTGTTCCCTAAAGTATAGAGAATGGTATGATGCCAATCGATATATTAGAATAATTAATATTCGGATAAATATATTCATATTTTCAAATATGATGAACAAATTGAATTTAGGTACAGAAATATAAGATTTTAATATTCCAATTAGAATCATTTTTAAAAGAAAAGGTATAATAGATGTTTTATGCAACTTTTCAATTCTCATTACGTGGGAGTGAGTCTAGGTTTTCTACCAAATAGACAGTCATCAGGTGTCATTGCCAGTCAGTCTAACGGGCTACTCTGATTGGCTAGCAACAACACGCCAATTATCATCAAGCCAGTCACAAATTACCTCAGCCCCATCCCAAAAGAAATAAAACCTTCCCCAGGAGATCAAATGATTCTAGAACTTCTATCTTAAGGATGGTCTGGACTTGTAAATGTCTTCCCTCTAAACCGATATTGATTCCATAGTCTCTCTGTTGAAAAGTTCAATGTTATACTAAGTTCTATGTAGTAGATTTCCATCATTGATTTTTTTGTAAAAATATGTTATGATCGTAAATAAAAAAGGTGATTGTGGTAATCTGAAAATATACATGTTATTAAAACATATTTTTTGAGATATAGAGAGAGAATTATTGATCATTTGCTTGATACAGAATTTTCTTAGGTTGTTCAAGGATACATGAGTATGTTTGTGATATTGCAGTCATGGAAGAGTTATTAATAAAAATAAAGGTTGAATCACAATTTGCTTTAATTGTGCTAATAAAGTATAGAATACATAATTTGAGGATAAAATACCTGACTAAAGGCGTGAAGAATGAACAACGTTACATACTTACCTATGTACAGAAAGATTTGAGTCGGCAAACGGGAAACAGCAACAAATGAGTTTATATATGGAAGCGCGACATCTGGCTGTGGTTTTACAGAGTAATTTGATCTGGGAATTATAACTTTCAAATAGAATATAATTTTTATATAACATATATACCCTCATGGACAAAACTTAAGGAAGGTGTACCTTTCAGCATTACGATCTGGATTCATACGATAACTCCGAAAGATACTTGATACACAATGACCTTTCTTGTAGACATATGAGATAACCAAGAGTGGAAAAAATAATTGTCTCTGTTCACTTCAAAAAAAAAAAAAAAACAGCTGACCACTTCCTCAAGTGTTGTCCATGAGTGTATTTCCCCTAAAATCTATTTGGTGCGTTTTTTCAGGGTGTTTTAATATTCCCTTAGCAAGGACAAACTATTTTTGTTGGAAATTTTAAAAATGAAAACTTTTTTCACCGAATTGTCTTTGATTTTCAAGAACAATGAATGGAGCTGTCAGTTAACTTCTATTTCTTTAAGATGATCTTCATTTCCTATGGCAAATTTCTCTGTTTGAGCTTTAAATGAATCATATTTACACAGTTCCATCAAATCTTATAGTCACTCAATATGTCACATCACACGGAATATTCCAGAAATGATCACATAAAATAGGTCCATTAGAAACACCAATTTGTTCCTGCGGAGAAACTGAAAAAAACACTGCTCTTCACCTTATCTACGACTGTCCGAACTTTACAGAAGTGAGACATCGTTTATTCCCTGATCTACGAGAAATGATTCAACTCTCTTACATCTGCCACTTTGTCTATATAAATTTTATGAACGGTGTCGATTAATACATGTAAACCTTTAATTAAAAAGGCGTATTTAATATATTCAAAATAACATATTTAATGTGTGTCAACAACAAATGTTATAATACCTTGATAAAGGTTGGCGTTCAGCCAACTGAAATATTGGTAAAATAAATGATATTTTGATCCAATATATGCCTTTTTAATTAAAGATTTATTTATGGATAGCTCTATTTTCAAAAACATATAAATTTCTAAATATATAATTCTAAGTTTTAATTTGTTTGTTGTTTTGTTTGTTTCTTCTGTAATAAGCGCAAATGTTCCAATATCGCGACTGGTTGATTAATAAATTTAAAAAAATGAATCCTATTTGCTGCTATTCAAATCTTCATATACGAAATACATAACCATCATTTATCCATCATAACTTTTTTGCGAATATCTCTATTGAGTTAATATTCCTTGTCTACGATATATATCTAAATATCTTGTTTTAAAAGAGACAAGTCTCATGTGCGATGAGCTAGTGGTCGTGTTTTTTATATCATTAATATTATGCAAAATAGCAGTGCTATATATCGATTATAATAAATTCTAATTTTAATACCATTTTTTATATTATTGTAGAAATTTATTACTTAAGCTGGTTTGATTAAATTATTTTACTTATCCTTTTATTAGTCTATATTAGACAAGATCTTGGAGGTCGTGCTCATAAAGAAGTTCAAGAACTCTTCTTAGTTCTCTGTACAGGGATCCTTTGTCCATTCCAATTCAATTTAGTATATGTTGAGGAGAGTCTCTTCGGGTTTGCACCTAGTGCACATGGGGAAACCTTTGGCTCCCTCTTTATAGACTAGAGGGCGCAGGTGACCAGATTTCCATCTGGCCAACTGTGTCGACTTCCTTCTGTTTAGTTGGAGGGTCTGTTTTTTAGGGTTTTCTGGTTTGATTTATAAATATTGTAAATGATTCACATTTGCTTTTTTATTTAGATTTTTGAAGCGAATCTCGCTGCCTCCATTTTTAACGGAAAACCTTTTTTATTATGTTTAGTCTTGTGCTACCAAATCAGTGCATCGCAACACATAGTATTTTGATAAGTTAAATTAGAATTTCCTACTGTTTTTTTAAATATCAAATCTTCATAAACCGGCAATAAATAAATATCATAAAAATAGTGTTCCTTTGAAAAGGATGAAATTAGATCTCCGAAAAGTCGAAATAAAGTAGGGTTAAGAAATAACCCTATTAGTAATAGTATTTAGACCTAATTCTATTCCTACAGGATTTACTGCGATTTAGCAATATATACTCGTGATAAAATTTAAGGATATTTTACCTTTTAGCATGTATATCGGGATTCAGACAAATAACTCTGATATATATTGATACACAGTGACTTTTATCGAATACGCATGAGATAAAAAAGTGTGAATAAAATTGTCTTGTCTCCTTAAAAAAAATATGAAGAAACATTCGGCGACATCCGAAAATTTCCAGTTCCTTACGTATTGTCCATAAGTGTAAATTCATATAGAAAACTTGCATTATATAGAGATTAGTATGGTAAAATTCTATTTGGGAGGGCAAACATGTTTACAGATTTTGAATGAAAATTAAAATCTAAATTTGGCTACCAATCTTCCCAATTGGCTAAACTCCTTTTTTCTTCATGATTTTCACGCTGATCGTGAATAAAGAAAAAATACGGTGTTATTAGTAAATATATCAATCAGAGTATCCATAGAATATAGGTATTAATATACTATTTAAATATATATTATATGTATGATATTTTCATATAAAAACACAATCTGTTAACGTTTCCCAAAGTCAACTATAAGCGAGAAAGGGAGTGTGATATCAATAAGGCCAGTGTGGCCAGGCTTTCTCACAGAATAAATAAAAAAAAAAAAACAATTTCCTACCCGAGCTCTGTAGACGAGGCTGGCATTGGGAAACAAGGAAGATAATCGATGTTGCCACAGATGCTGCCTTGGCTGTTCAAGCGTCAATTAGTCTTTCCCTCTATGATATAGTGTCGCCGGACACATATTCCTCGCAGAGTAGACCTATCTGTGATATTCATTTAAAAATATATATTTTTTATTAAGAATAGCTAATTGTTTTGAGTTTATTGTTGTTTTTCAAGATTGGATGTTGTTTACCTTTGTGTTTTATATATAGTAGAGTGAGTATATATTTATTTCTAATAATAAATTATTTGAATTTTTTTAACGGGTTTCTTAGTGTGTGACAATTTGACAATTTTTTTTTTTGACAATTAAAACAATTATATTGACATCTCGTCAATTTTACACTCAGCGAGAGTTATTTAGTAGAAATTTAAGATAAGAAAAAATATAATAATAAATAAAGAAATTAAAATATATACAAAGGAAATTATATGACAGATGATGAAGGAAGGCATCCTCGGCGTGTGTGTGTGTATGTGTATGAGAGATGATACAGTATCGCCGGACACATATTCCTCACAGAGTAGACTTATCTGTGATAATAATTTTATTTTTTTCTTTAAAAATAACTTATTGTTCTGAGTTTATCGTTGTTTCTTAATGATTGGATGTTGTTTACCACTGTGTGTTATATATAGTAGAAAGTATATATTATAATATTGAATAATATATTTTTTTTTAATTTTCAATACTTTCTCTAACGTTTTTCTAGTTGTTTTGTGAGTTGTTGTGTTGTATGAAGGAAAATATATAATAAAATATATAGTTAAATGTTTATTTACGATATTGATAATTTTATTTATGAACACCCTAATTATTTTAAAAAATCCTTTTCAGATAACCCATGGAATATTTAGAAATACACCCATACCTCACTTTGTGTCGGGGTTACGTTCCAAAAAAACACGACGCAAATTGAAACGACGCAAAGTGAAAATATGTGAAGGTGCAATCAAAAACAAAGGTGTTGCCATATTTTCGGAAAAAAAAAATTCAAAAAAAAAAAATTAAAGACTCGAATCCAAAACAACGCAACTTCGAAAATCTAACGACGCACAGTGAAAATCATTAAAAATTAAGCAGCGACGCAACTTCGAAAAAAACGCAAAACGAAACGACGCAAAGCCAGGGATTGGTGTATATATATATAGCATTTTTTTAACCGAAATATTTCATAAATTATTCAAAGAAAGAGAGAATACATAAATTACATATTTCAACAAAACATATTTTTACTTTTATTCATTATTCTAAAATTACCAATCAACCTATTTTCTGTTTTTTTGAATGAATGTAAGAAAATATGTTATTTTTAAGTCAAATTTTCACGTCACGTACACACTCCTCTTTTATTTAGAAAAATGTTTCACATGTTCAAAGTTATATATAATACATGAATAATAAAAATTGTTCCCATAAAGACATTTTCATTCTCTTCGAGTATAATTGGTTTATATTTCAATATTAATATTCAATATATTAATGTTGTAAATGAAAAATAATACCATATATATAAATGTGTGTTTATTTAAAAAGGCATATATTGGAACAAAATATCATTTATTAATATTTGGCTGAACGCCAACCATAATCCTATTTAGCCAACTGAAATATTAATAAATTATATTTTGATCCAATATATGCCTTTTTAATAAAATATTTTTTATGGATTGCTCTATTTTCAAAACAATAAAAGTGTGTGTGAAAAAAAAAGAAATATAGTCAGGTATTGATATTATAGGCAAAAAAAGACATTAGCTGTCCGCTCACATGATCATTTTAAATGACAGAGATTCTTGAATTTATCAAGAAATTAGGTTGACCAAATACCATGGAGCAATATATCAACGTTTAGGCGATTTTATTCCACTAGATTTCGCTACTTTGGCCCCTTTTATTATATATATATATATTATAAATAGAAAATAGATTTTCTGCTTGAATTTAGATCATGTGGAGGATTATGGTAATGGTGATGCAGTCGTGGTTGAAATCTTTAAAGTATGATAATGAAAAATAATTTCGATCAGTATTTTAATTGAGTTAAAGGAATATATAAAAAAGACATAATTTTATAAAAAGTACTGCCTGGCTTAAGGCGAGTAGAATAAGGAAAACAAACGATTATTTACATAATGTACAAAGGTTTTGAGCCGGCCAACGAGAAACAACGGGTTATATAAAGAAAAAAGCGCGACATCTAGCGGTCGATTTAACAGAGTATTTGTATCTATGAAATATAATTTTAAATAAAATAATATTTTTATATAACATATATATATATATATATATGAAAAAAGAAAAAAGCATCTACTTATCGTGCAACTGAAAGTTGCTGATGGCTGAGCGCCATCTATCGGAATAAATATCAACTATTCTCGTTGATTTTTTTATTCCATAATTGGCCAAATACCCATTCTTGATTAATCAAGAAAAGCTAACCACGGACGCGTTTCGGGCTGTTGGCCCTCATCAGCGTGGTGCAAGCTGTACCTCAAAGACCAAAAAAATTGGTCATTAAGGCATCCTGAAAAATCATGAAACGGGTAGTTAAGGCCAGAATTGCGTGAGGACTCTACACAATGTGAAAAAATTTTTCACATTGTGTAGAGTCCTCACGCAATTCTGGCCTTAACTACCCGTTTCATGATTTTTCAGGATGCCTTAATGACCAATTTTTTTGGTCTTTGAGGTACAGCTTGCACCACGCTGATGAGGGCCAACAGCCCGAAACGCGTCCGTGGTTAGCTTTTCTTGATTAATCAAGAATGGGTATTTGGCCAATTATGGAATAAAAAAATCAACGAGAATAGTTGATATTTATTCCGATAGATGGCGCTCAGCCATCAGCAACTTTCAGTTGCACGATAAGTAGATGCTTTTTTTCTTTTTTCATGATTTATGCACCTTATCCCAGTACAATGTTACATTTGTACTTTTTTTTCATATATATATATATATATATAGTAGTGGATTGACACATAAAAATTTGTGATTGCTATAATACATATATATAACTAAGTAGCAATTCTATTTAAATTATGCAAATAAAAGGTTTTAAAACATTTCCAAGTCAATATGTTCTATTTTGACAGCGTTTGACGTAAATGGTTGGTAGAGGTGCGTGCTATTAAGTAGGGTCACCTACCTATCCTCTACCTACATGGCGCTTAGTTGTCACGAGGAAATTGGCTTGTCACGCTTCTCACAGCTTGGAATGTTGGCCATACCTCCATTAATTACTTCGTATGATTTAACATGTTAATTGCAGAATAAAAATATGAATAATATTGAAGCTAAAACGATCATCATTATGTAGAACGTGAGAGAGAGTGAACAGAAATTTAAGCTTCCAATATACAACTTATATAATGAATTTATAGTTTTTTTTACGGGTAGAGTGGTAGACGAATGTTATAAACCATCGAATTACAGCAGTCACGACCCAGGATTGAATCCCGCAATGGACACTTTTTTTTTATAAATACATTTTTTTGTTAATCATTACCCTCACAATTCATCCTTTCATACCTCATCTCTAAGGTTAGAAATAGTCGTTATTTCTCCTAAAAATTTCGATTTTTCATTCAAAAGAAACTTATGCGGAATATTTTTCAATGTCGTTTTACAAATATATCTTTAATGACCACTGATTTTTGCACTAAGTCAAACCCTCTCAGTGAATGCAAGTTATAAATTAGAGCTTTATAATACTGTACTTTTAAGTACGAAAGTCGAACTGCTTTCTATTTGTGTAGACATGTGGTACACTCACAACAAAAGTAAATACTCTTGGTTATCATCACTTGTACGATATGTACTTGAGAAAAAAAACACTTCCTGAGCAAACAACTCTGTAATATGTAATCTCTGATAAACGATTACCTCCAGGAAAGAGACCCGGGAATATAAATGCTTTCTGAAACATCGTTTAATGGAAGCGTCTTTGTTTAATATTTGTCTTTTAAAAGACTGAAGTCTAAGTCAAAGGCCGTCTATAAAATATAGATGCTACTACACTCATCGACAAAACTTAGGAAGTTGTACCATATAGCATGTTTATCGGGATTCAGACAATAACTCTAAAAAGATATTTAATACACAGTAACCTTTATTGAAGGCACATGAGATAACCAAGTGTGAATAAAATTCTCTGTCTCCTTCAAAATAAAAAAAGAACAGAGACCGGTGACATCAAAATATGAAATTTCCTTAAGTTTTATTCATGAGTATATTTTACCACAAGTAAAGTTTTCACTATCTTTATAGCTAACTAGCCGAATGACCCGGGCAACGCCCGGGTTTTACCCGATTAAATGTTTTTATTCAAATACTATTCGTTACAATTATAAATTGGCACCGTGGATGTCACTTTTGTGAAACGTCCCGCTCCAAACTTTGTGTCTGAGAAGCGATACTTTTATAGAAAGATGATCTGGCTTTTGTTTTCTGCTCGAATGAATGTTTTTCTGTTAGAATTTTGTTCCTGCGTACAAAATAATTAACTGGTTTCACCCGTGGTCTCTGCTTTTTGGAATTTTCCCGATATAATTTTGTATCTAATAATCAAATATGATACAGCAATATCGTTATTATCATTTTCTAACTAAAAATATATAGTTTTAATAATTGATATATATATATTTTGAAATAGCCTATCGTCTTCCCCGTATTATTTTCCTATGTATGGAAATTTTGGTTTGAATTAGTGAACTACTGCGAATTTGTATACCGGACATACAAACATACAAACATTCACTTTATATATATCTATTCTATTTTTAGATTACCTCACATGCTGTATAAGATTTGTATTCAAATATATTAACAACTGGTCAAATTACCAGGCTTCGCCCGGGTATGAAAAACAAATAGAATATTGAAGCGATGCAGAAAAGTAGAAGAGAAGAAGTGGGAAAGCCAAGGGAGGCAAGGCACGCCCGCGCGAGCACGCGCGCGCGAGAATAGAACGGTAAACAGTTGGAACGGCGTCAGTTGGAAGATGGCGTCGGAACATGGACTCGCTATCGTGGTGTGACGCATTCCATTTCAGGAAGTGGGCTCCGGGACTGTGTGGAATAACAAGTGGAGGACGAGGAGAAACCTACCTGGGGCGGCATTGAAGGCAAGTCAATCTTCTACTGTATAGTTACTTATCTACTCTTTAAGCTCGTATAATAAATATACCGCACTAAGCTGTATCCTAAACGAACTCACATTGTCTTCTCAGTAAACCTTGAACGCAAACATCGACGGCTGAGAAGCGTCGTAACAATTGGTGTCAGAAGTGGGATACAGCTTAGTTAATTTTAATTGAAGATTTTATTTTGCGCCAATTTAAAAAGAAAAATGGAAAAACTAACCGACCCCGAAATCGAAAAATTCACAAAATTGCTCAGTCAGATAAGCCAGAAATTAGATGTGCTCGGAGAAAACTGGGATTCTCGATTGAGCCGACTCGAGCATATTCGGAATGTCAAACGTTCTGCCACACCCATGTCTTGCCAAGTTAAGTTCAATGTACTACCGCCAGAAAATCCTGATGGCTTTTCAAAAACAATCACAGCAACCAATAGCCCACGTATTCAATGTCTGAGGGGACAAAAGACGATCCCAGGTGATGAAGATCCCGGCAAGACCGTCGGGAGTGTTTATCTCCCCTGTATAGTTCTTAATATCCCTTTTAAAGTTGCTGTGATAATAAATCTATAGCACTAAGCTGTATCCTAAACGAACTCACATTGTCTTCTCGGAGGCCTTGCACGCAAACATCGACGGCTGAGGAGCGTCGTAACAACATGATATTTAGACACTTGTTCTTCCCATATCGTATTATAGTTTAATCTAAATAGGTCCAATATTGTAGAGGCGTACATACGAAACAATCCACCATATGCTTGATATTGTACTAATTTACATATCTCTATTGATATTCTTCCAAACCTAATACTCTATGGTTTCAAATTTTCATTAAGATAGGTCTATTTTGAAAACATTATGAGAAACAAACGTCCATTTACAAACCTTCCCTCTCTCTTACATCGACCTGCCCACTGTGCGGGAAAGAACTCTCGCAGTCCATCGGTGGCGGAGTCAAACCCGCGTTGGGCGCCACCAACGAAGACTGTATATATTTTACATATACAGGGTGATCCAAAAGTCCCGCACTATTTTAAAAATTAATAACTCCGCGAATATTTGCGCTAGAGCAATGCGGTAAACACCATTGTATTCAGGCTGCAATGGGATTTTTTATGGCAAATAATGAAAAATTCGAAATTGATTTTAGTTACAATTTTATTCGCCAGATGGCGCTCTACCAGAATCAGAGATTCAGCGGCCAAATTGTTTGATAAATTGAAAAATATAACTGATCGACACGTATTTTTCCTTTTTGAATACCAGGAAAGAACCCTAATAATATCAAATAACAAATTAATAAAACACCACTTCGCCAAAAGTATGAAGAATTGTTTAACGATTTTAAATACAATCAGAGATATGTAAAATAGGTAAATGCAAATTAAAACATGTAGCAAAATATTTATTTTTATATGAGGTTTTGTGAAATAGATTGAATGTTTGAAAAACTGCTGATATCAATACACGAATTTTTGAAATGTTAATATAGTACCAAAAATTATGATGGCACTATTAATAGGATTTCTTGCTATAAGAAATGTGTAGTTTCTTGACTGATTGGCGACCTTTGACTATTTAACTGGATATTTGTCATGATCCAACAAATGAAATATAGAGGGGAGTGACAAAATATATTTGTCGTACTTTATTCCAAATATCCTATGGGCTTGTCAAATGTTATCATTGTTTATTATACTGTACACAATTTTAAAAATGTGTCCCCCTCAAATAAAAATAAATTTTAAATCGACCTTTTGCGTTGAAAAACGTGGTAGTAAAATCATTTTGTATTATTTTTTTTTTCACAAAATTTCTAAAGTTATTGGTGTACAGAAAATATTCCTTATGCTACATGTATTTCTTATGTATGTATTTCTATGTTATCTATTATCTATGTATTTCTTCTAATGAGCGAAAAGCGAAAAACTAAACATAAGGGGAAAAATTGTGTGTACCAGTGTTATTCGAGAAGTTATAACACTCTGGTTTGCACGACATAATATGTGAGCAAATGACAAACAAAATATTACTGTTCACAAAAAAAAAAAAGAGTCAAGATGTGAGGACAGCATTTATTATCCCCATATCCCAACACAAAGAGCTGCAAAATATTGATAGATAATATAATACATGGCGGCTTATACAACACATGAGGTAACTGCCTTCTCTCTTGTATTAGGTCACAATCCTTGCTCAATGTGGCACCCTTTATTCTCAATCACCGCCTGCAGACGATAAATGACAGAATGGACAGCATTGAATAACATATCTGTTAAATTGATAAAGTGTGCCATCTGATAGAAGCCTTCAACATGGCCAATGTGGTAGGCCCGCATCAATAAACAGACGATTTAATGTATCCCCATAAACAAAAATCGCAAGGCGTCAAGTCAGTTGATCTTGGAGGCCACTGGTATATAAAGTGGCGACCTATCACACGATTTTCACCGAACGTATCCTTCAGCAATTGTTTGGCACCTCGGGAGATATGAGGAGGTCCTCCATCTTTCATGAATGTTATTTCGCTTAGTGCTTTTACCCTGCAATATGGGAATACCCTTTTCTCATAACGTTCACCAGTTACAAAAAAGGTTTTAAAAGTTCTTCCATTGATTTTTCAAAGAAAAATGACCCAATAATAAAAGAAGTGAACCCACACAAAACTGTAACTCTAGGCTGGTAAAGTGGCATTTCTGTGAAAATCCTAGGGTTTTCTGTTGCCCAAATGCGGCTGTTTTGAATGTTAAATTCTCCGTTTAGAGAAAGGTGAGCATCATCTGCCCACAGAACATTCGACAGCCAGTTTTCATTAATATCAATTTGCCGGAAAACCCATGCAGCGAATTCTTGACGCATCTCAAAATCGCCAACTTTCAGCTCGTGAAATCTTTGCATTTTGTATGGGCACACACAATAGAGACATTAAGTGAAGCGTCTTCGGATATCACAATCATACTTCGGCGAATTTAACGCCGAAAGTTCAATTCGGGGATCACCTGTCCAGGATAACAAAAGTCAGTAGGTTGAGGACATGCTAACCGACCTCGACCTTACACCGTTAAATAACGGAGAGAACACCTATCTATCTAAGTCCACAGGCACAGAATCCGCAATAGACATCACAGCGATAAATTACAACATCGCACCCACAACACAATGGAAAATCCTGAGAGGTGCAATCAGTGACCACAGACCAATTTAACAACCCTAAACTTCAAAATTGAGAATGTCCATTAGAATAAAAGAACATGGAACTTTAGGAAAGCCGACTTGAAAAAAATTCACAGAAAAGCTTGAAGAACTGTGCAACGAAAAATTGAATTACAGAACGCTTGACAAAAGCTTGGAAAAATTCTCTTCGAACATTTAAAAAGCTGCAAAAGAGCATCGATAACTAGAGGTAGACGTAAAGACCTGTGGATACCTTACTGGAAGGACCACAACATCGAGGCAATGATTTCAGAGAGAGAGACAATATCAATGGACTTCTTAAAACAAATAAAACAGAAAGGAACTCATTGAAATTATTCACAAAATATAACAAGAAATTTGGATATTCAAACAAGAAAAATGGCAGAATTCTGCGAAAAAAATGGATCCAAGAAAGGACAGCCAACACTGGAATATAAATAGAGTGTTAGAGAACAATCAAAACCAACACCAATCCTCCAATACTCTAACCGATATGAATAGAACAGCGAGAACGAGAACAAACAGATGGCTGACATTATTGCTGAATATCTTTCAAGCACTTCCATACTCAACTATACGAATGAAGACAGGACTCTAAAAATAATATAAACCAGTTAGTTAAACAAGCAAGAAACTTCCATCAACAAGATATTTTCTCGAGAGACTTCACACTGAATGAGCTAAACTCATCAATAAAAAAATCCAAGAGGTCACCAAGAGATAATCTAATCTTTGGTCAAATGATTAAACACTTTGAAATCAAAGCTAATAATCAACTCCTACGAATACTGAACATTTCATGACAAACTGGTAAACTACCAAAGAATTGGAAGATATCAATTATAGTGGCAATACTGAAGCCAAACAAAGATGCCAAGGAATACAAGAACTATCGGCCAATTGCTCTCGCCAGCATACTTTGTAAAATACCAGAACGAATTATCCACTCTAGGCTCATAGTCTGGCTCACAAAAAATAATATAATTAACCTCTACCAAACGGCCTATAGATCCCAGCACTGTACAACTGATCAACTGTTCTACTTCTGTCAATCAATAATAGATTATTTCCGGGAAAAAACCGCCAAAGAAGACCAGGGCTATATTCCTTGATATGACCTCAGCTTTTGATCGAGTATGGAGGGAGAAATTACGTGAAAAGCTGCACAACATCGGAGTAAGAGGAAAAACCTTAATCTGGATTGCAGACTTCTAAAGGGGAAGAAGGTTAAAGGTTCGGGTCAATGGAGAATTTTCCAAGGAAAGAAGAACATGGGCTGGTGTACCTCAGGGATCTGTGCTCAGTCCTCTACTCTATCTGCTATATATTAACGACATACATCCTTACCTCACTGAAGACACAAAGGTTGCCTGTTATGCAGATGATAAAGCCATATGGCACACAAGTAGCAGCATAGAAAAATCGTAAAAATACTGAAGACATCAATGAGAGGACTGGAGAAGTGGGCAATGGAACTCCAAATGACCATAAACCCAATAAAACCAAACCTATGCGCCTTCTCCACTCCCAGGGAAAAAGGCATAAATATAACCACAAAATAAGCATAAACAAACAAATAATTGATAAAATTAGAAATCCATAATACCTAGGTGTGATACTGCAGTCCTGGATCTTTCCAGTTGGTCTCGAGGACCACGCCATCACCATCTCCTAAGCGGCGAAGTACGCGATCTACGTATTCATCGTAGATCGCAAAATGCGTGGTGTCGCTGGAGACCCACTGGCGATTCTCCACCAAACTCTGCAGCGCTTGGCAGAGGCGCCATATTCATTGTACATAGTGTATATAATGCATATTATCTTTTTTTTAATAGTGCAGACTGTGTATGTATTGACAAGATGTCAACAAAATCATTTTAATTATTATTTATGAGGAATTTTAATTTTCATAGCACATAATTAGCACCTCAAATAGAGCTATCAGAAAACTAAACATTCTGAGAAGGCTATGTGGAACAAATTGGGGAGCAAAACCCAGAATTCTCAGAACAACATATACCACCTTAATAAGACCGATAATGGAATATGCAACACCGGTCTGGGCTCCCTCAAGCTCATCACTAAAAGTAAGACTAGACAGTGTTCAAGCAAAAGCGGCCAAAATAATCACTGGTGCTGTTTCATCCACCAACAATGAGAAAATCCAGAGAGAATGTGTTCTAGACCTACTCGCTCGAAAGCAGAAGACAAAATAAAAACAACTTGGATCGGCACTTCGGAAACGAGGAACCAGAGGACGAGATCTCTCTGACCACTTGTGGTTTGGTGGATCCGCCCTTTTCTGAGAATGAGGTGAAACTGACAGCTTTCAAGTTCGGGAAAAGGAAATCTTCTGGTCCCGAAAGGATCGATAACACGGTCGTGAAAGCCCTGGTAAGGATGTACCCATCGCTTCTTCCCAGGTTATTCAATAAGTGCGTGGACACTGGTACATTTCCTGAGGCATGGAAGGTTGCCCGAGTAGTGCTTCTCGAAAAGTCTGGTAGAAAGGGTAATTCTCCTAATGATTATCGTCCGCTTTCTTTACTAGTGTGTCTAGGTAAGGTCCTGGATAGCCTACTAGCTCAGCGACTGAAGCACTGGCTAGAGAGTAATTGCTCCTTTCCTCTTTCCAACATGGTTTTAGGGAAGGGAAGTCCACAACCACAGCTCTGAACGAGGTGTTAGAGGGGGTTGAGATGGGCTTAAATAAGGGTGCTTGGGTTCTTTTCGTGGCCCTGGACATTGATGGCGCGTTCAACTCCATGAGCTGGAACAAGTTGATGAGAAATTTGATGGACATGGGTTGTCCTGATAATTTGTGCAGCTTGATTCGTGACTTCCTGAGGGATAGACGGATTAGCCTCAGTTTTGGTGGGCGGAAGTTGGAAAGAAAATGTGCTAGGGGTTGCCCCCATGTCTCTTGCTGCGGGCCTATTCTGTGGAATATCCTGGTAAACACCGTTTTCCAGGAGGAGCTACCTGAGGGAGCCAGGCTGATTCTCTATGCTGACGACCAGTTCCTCATCATTGAGACTGCTTCGAGAGCGAAGGCTGAGAAGTGTGTTGAAACTTCTCTCCAAATTTTCTCGATCTGGGCCCATGACTCTGGCCTTAAGTTCAATGTCTCCAAAACTAAAGCCCTCAGCTTTAAGCCTAGGGACATACGAACTAAAAGGAAAGGGATCAAATGGGAACACAAGCCGGCTATCCGGATGGAAGGACGGAGGGTAGCGTTGGTCAATAGGATGACCATCCTGGGGGTGGTCATTGATGACAAGATGGGTTGGCAATACCAGGCGGAGGAGATGGTGGCGAGAGGCAGGGAGTCGTTGTGCAGGCCTGTCCTGGTTGGCCCTCAACAGGGGGGGGGGAGATAAGGAGGGTGCTATTTTTAGGGACCTCTGCCTCTCCTGTGTCTCGAGCCAATCTTGCTATATGCTTCCAGGGCTTGGTAGCGCCGAAACAGGGATCAGAAGGTGGCAACAACTCTAGAGAGAGTGCAGAGGACAGCGGCACTCAGAATCACAGGGGGATATCGCACTACCAGCAGTGAGGCCTTTTTGGTCCTCGCTGGGCTTATTCCCCTGGGATTGAAACTAGAGGAGGAGACCATCAGACAGAAGATCTGGGAGAAAAGGGAAGATGCCCTGGGACTTTAAGCGGGGGCCCTGGAATCGAAGAGGGACACAAGGAAGCCTCCGCAGTGGTTGCCAAAGTGGAATTGGAGTCCTAGAGGGCCGACAGGGATTGGCACGGAGGTTTGCACTGATGGTAGTAAGTCTGGAACCAATACTGGAGCTGGGGTAGTAATATACACTAATGGAGAGCTGATCTTCCAAGAAGGTTTAGCACTCAGAGTGGACGAATTGGTCTTTTCAGCCGAGCTGGTTGCGATCAGGGTAGCCCTCAGAGTGTGTGCCGAGAAGAACTTCAGCCCGGACCGCCTCTATTCAGATTGTATGTCGGCCCTCGTCGTTATCAATCTGGAGAAAGGGCAACTCGCGCATCAAATAATCCAGGAGCTGGAGATGATGACGCGGGCTCCGGAGCTCCCTTGGTTTAAGAGACACAGCCTCATCGAAGGTAATGAGTTCGCAGACAGGATCGCTAAGGCAGGATGCTTTAGAGGTAGATCACTGAGGACCCCAGTGACCAAGAAAGAAGTTTATAGGAGGATCAGGGGTCACGTCCAGGACTTATGGTTGGACAGATGGAGGAACAGTGTGAAGGGGAGAGAGGTATTCAATGGGGTAACAACACCCAAGTACCTCTGTAAGGTAATGTCCCACAAACTCATTAGGGTAGTTCGGGACATGGGCTCTTCCCCAAGTCTCCACAGATTTAAAATTAAGAGAAACCCTGATTGCGTCTATGGAGAAAGGGATGTGAATGCACGCCACTACGTCTTGGATTGTCCAAGGGTAGTGGGTGTGCAGGAAGAGAGAAGGAAGGCGAGGGGCGCGTTCGAGAGTAAGCTGCTGAGAAATCACAGCAAGCTTCTTGAGAAAGCCCACGACGTGGCAGCTGAGCTTTTCCTCAGCTGTGAGTGAACAGAGTCGACCGGGGGCTGCCTCCCCGCGGTCCCTGCTGGACACAGTAGATAGTTTCCTATTTTGCTGTGATTAAAGGCCACCGGTATAGAAATCCTTCCAGACACGTTGTCTGGGAGGTGGTGTTTCCCGGTACAATGTCCAAGCACTAGCTTGGATACCGTTACTTGGCTTATGAGTTGAACAGAATAGCAGCGAAGGGCATGCTTCGCATGCCGGCTTGTGGACTGAAAGGTCTGGGTGGCCATCTGCTTCTAGGGTGTACCAACTGTGCTTAGGTGGGATCCTCCAGTTCTTGTTTATTTTGGCTACTGTTTCTATTTCTTTAAAAGTAAGTTTATTTTCTGTAGCAAGGGTTCTTTTGTGCCTTTTTTCGCTAGCGCATCAACAGATTCATTGCCTTCAATGCTAACATGTAAGGGTATCCATTGAAGGTGAATTTTTGAGGTATTGAGAGTGTTTGGAGATAACCAATTATGTTCCTGCTTACTTTGTCTCTAAGTTCCCCTGTGTGACTCAAGTGTTGTATGACACTTCTACTATGAGTAAGAATCCATATATCGTGATGTTTAGTATTTCTGATGGATTTTAAGACTTCATAGATGGCTATAAGTTCTGATCTGAAGATTGAGCAAAAATCTGGGTTTCTTCTGTTCATTTTCTCATTGCCATTTGTGGTTTTAATGAGAGAGCCACTGCCAGTGTGTCCCAACTCGTCTCTGCTACCGTCGGTATAGATAGTTATTGCATTTTTAGGAATTTTATATTAATTATTTCTAATGATAATTGTTTTAAGTATTCTGGATTTTGGTATTGTTTGTTGGTGGGTTCGTTTAAAGTGGCATTAAAGAGAAGGAGGGCGAGGGGCGCGTTCGAGAGTAAGCTGCTGAGAAATCACAGCAAGCTTCTTGAGAAAGCCCACGACGTGGCAGCTGAGCTTTTCCTCAGCTGTGAGTGAACAGAGTCGACCGGGGGCTGCCTCCCCGCGGTCCCTGCTGGACACAGTAGATATTTTTTCAGCTAAATAATATTTTTCCACTTTATATTTTAAAAATCCATTTCTTTTGGCCAGGTGGAGAGGGCCTTCTTTTTTGAGTCTTATATTGGGTTCCCAAATAAGTATGTAATTGAAAGTTCTGTGTTTATTTTCATAACTCTTGATTTTGTTTATATATTTTGGCAGATTGTAGCTTATTCTATCCTTTAAGGGCATAATGTCTGCCTCGCAAAGTACAATATTATTAGGGCTGGTATTTCGAAGACCTGTAATAATTCTAGGTGCATTTAGTTGTATCCTTTCCAGTGTTTTTAGATTTGTTTCAGATGCTGTACCATAGATTTGATATCCATATTCCAAGATAGGTCTCATTAGAGATGTGTAAGTTAATTTTAGTGTTGTTGCTTCAGCTCTCCACTCTTCCTGAAATATATTTCAAGATTTTTAGTCGGTCTCTTCCTTTTCTAACAACTCCTTCAATATGTTTACTGGAGTTAATTTCTGGATCCAGGGTGTAGCCGAGATATTTAGGATGTTTATTATATTGCAATTGTTGTTCTTTCAGAATAATATTTGGTCTTATTTTGTATAGTTTCTTATCGGTAGTAAAAAGACAGGTTTCAGATTTTTGGGGGTTAAATTCTAATTTATGTTTATTAGCAAATTTTTCTAGGTGGAGAATAGTCTTGTTCAAATCTCTTTCAGCTTTTTCCCAGTTAGTGTTGCTGCTCCATAGAATAATGTCATCAGCGAAAAGTCCAATATTGGTTTTATGTGAAAATTTGTCTTCTATGCCTGCAATAAATAGGGTGAAGAGAGTTGGGCTAAGGACTGATCCTTGTGGTAATCCTTGGTACAATTTGAAGGTTTTAGATAGAGTGCCATTATATTTGACCCTGATGTATATATTTTTAAGGGAATCATTTATCCAAGTGATAGCTTTTCCATCAATTTTGAAATGTTTGTATAATTTTGTAATTAACTTGTTTTCCATACCTTATCAAAAGCTTGTGTAAGGTCTAAAAAGCAGCTATGGTGTGGTTAGTTGGCTTTTTGTTTTGTGCATCTTTTACCTTTTATGTGAAAAATAAGAGTTGGACTATTGTCCCATGTCCTTTCCTAAATCCATATTGTTCTTCTGGTAAGAGATTTCTAATGTCGGGGTGGTAGGTGAGTCGTCTGAATATAATTTTTTCCATTAATTTGCAGCAAATATTTGTGAGGGAGATAGGTCGGTAGTTTTTTGGGTCATCATCAGATTTGTCAAATTTTTTAATGGGAATTATTGTTGCATTTTTACAGTCTTGAGGCAATTTTCCAGGAGTTATTGAAAATATTAAGAAGTCTTTCTTTGCCAATTTTGCCCAAGTTTGATATCATTCGGCCATGGATTCCATCTGGCCCAGAAGTCTTGTTTAGGTCAGTGTTTTCTAATGCATAAGCTAGCTCTTTCATATTGATTTTTTTCATGGAAAATATTATGCGTGCTGGTGACATTTTTACAGTCATGAATAATCTTTCGGGCCTTTTTTTTAACCTTGATTTTACTACTTATTTGATATGAATTACCTAAATGATTGGCAGCAATTTTGTCATTAGTTGCTGGTGTACCATCTGTATTCTTAATCATATTTGTTTTTTCGGTTTGTGACTGGGATCTGTCAATTTGTTTTGCCAAATTCCAAAGTTTTGTATTTGGGTTTCTTGGGTTCAGGTTTTCACAAGTTTGTTTCCATTTTTCCCTTTTCACATTTACGTATAATCTTATTATTTTTGCCATCACAATGTTCAGTTCAGTTCTACAATTTGTTTGGTTTTGGGTGCACTTTTTTGTAGTTCATTTCTTTTAGTTATAAGTGTTTGAATATTTTTTGCCTGGTGTGTATAATTTGGAATCCATTTCTTAATATAACCTCTTGGTATTGAAACTTTGGCTGCTTTAATAATGGTGTTTTCGAAAGATATCATATTAGCCTTTTTGAAGTTCCATAATTTTTCTTAATTGAGCTAGTTTTGGTCTTGGTGCTAATTTCTATCAAATTATGCAAATGATCGCTTTCAAAACCTTTTAATATTTGCTATTTGCATTTGTGGAAAATGTCAGGATAGTAAAAACTTATATCAAGGGCTTGTGCAGTATTATAGCTGTAGGAATGATGGGTAGGATTCCCATCATTTAAGCACATGAAGGCATTGTCGTCAAATATGTTTGATAGTATTTTGCCTCTTGGGTTTGGCGTAGAACATCCCCATAGTTGATGTTTGGCATTAAGGTCACCTAAAATAATAGTGTTGTCTGTAAGAAATTGAGCCATTGTTCCATCGTCAATAAGTTTATTGTTTGGAGGGTGATACATATTGTATATGTTGATGGCTTTGTTTTGATTGAGGTAGACTTTGATTCCTTGGGTTTCGAGGTCTAATGTGTTTGGAATATTAACGGCTATGTCCTCATAGTACAAATTATTGATTAAAAATGCTAGGCCACGCCCTTTAACAGCATATACAGATGGATCTTCAGACCTTACCCTGAGTAATGAAGGGGCCGGAATTAACATAATACTGCAAGATGGAACAAACATCAAAATCAAAGAAGGAGCAGGACATATTTCGTCAAACTTCACTTGTGAACTGATAGCTATCTGGAAAGCCCTTGATGTATGCCTCAACCAACCATCCCTGCATCAAGCAGAAGGAATTTTAATATACAGCGACTCCATATCCGCTCTAGAAGCAATTCAGAAGGACAATACTAAAATCACACAGAAAATACACTCGTTACTTACCCAACTGGAACCATTGGAGAATAACTGCATTCTACATTGGATCCCTGCCCATGCTGGGATCGGGGGTAATGAAATGGCATTTGAATTGGCAAAGGAAGCCAGAAAGTTGAGCCAAAGAAAAGAACAAATGTCATTATTTGACGCTGATTCTTTGTCAGAATACAAGATAATTTAACAAAAAAATAAGAAAAGATCAAAATGCGAAATAAACTCTGAGAGAAAAATGACAAAAACTATAACAAGACTTAGAACAAAACACTATAAAGGAATTACAATACATCCAGATGGCACAAGAACCTATAGGGCATGCAACAATTGTCCTGGTGTGGAACTTACACTACCCACATATTCTAATGTCCAGCAATGGCCGCAGCCTTGCAGAAATTTGACATAGACCCAGAGCAGCAGCTTTACACACCCAAGATAGTGGACATTGCTGCTGATGTGATGGAGATGCATGGTACATCTGAGGCTCTTTATTGGACACGACAACAACAACGGCATTCCAGAGTAAAATAAATTATCAGAGATAGATACATATTTTTCAAATGAATTAAAATAAATATAATCGATACTGAGTGAGAGTTGAATTGAAAATATTAGAAATTTATTATCTTCGGAAACAAACCGTATCTAAAATATCAATTTTCTTTTTGCTACATGTTTTAATTTGCATTTACCTATTTTACATATCTCTGATTGTATTTGAAAATCGTTAACCAATTCTTCATACTTTTGGCGAAGTGGTGTTTTATTAATTTGTTATTTGATATTATTAGGGTTCTTTCCTGGTATTCAAAAAGGAAAAATACGTGTCGATCAGTTATATTTTTCAATTTATCAAACAATTTGGCCGCTGAATCTCTGATTCTGGTAGAGCGCCATCTGGCGAATAAAATTGTAACTAAAATCAATTTCGAATTTTACATTATTTGCCATAAAAAATCCCATTGCATCCTGAACACAATGGTGTTTACCGCATTGCTCTAGCGCGAATATTCGCGGAGTTATTAATTTTTAAAGTTGTGCGGGACTTTTGGATCACCCTGTATATATATATTGTTACATCATGATTAATGGCGTATTTCTTATATTATTTTTAATATATTTGAAATTTAAATTATATATTTATTTATTTTTATATAAAATATTCTATGATATTTATTTAAAACACAGATTATTTAGATTGTCATCATTTGTATTTAGGTACACGTGTGACTTCACTGCTCTCTTTGATGTGAGAAAATAAAGAAAGGATTCTGGTGGCTACTTAAAGAAGACTTATCTCGTTATTCCCTTTTATAAATTTGTAGGATGGTTGAAACACGCTCTGGTAAGATGCAAGACCCAGCACAGGAGAGAATCCAGGCTGAAGAGTCTGCCAAGCCGCAACCTGGTGCAACAATTGGTAGAGATGCTAGTTCCGACCCAGTTGTCCTGAATCCCAACATCGACATCCCCAAGTATGATGGAACGGAAGACCCTCGCCCATGGATTGAATCTCTTGAAGAAATTGGCTTCTTGTACCATTGGGCAGACTACATTATCTCTCGTTATGCCGCCATGAACATGACGGGAAGCGCTAAAACCTGGTTGAATTTACACAAAGCTAGTTTCACGAGCTGGGAAAATATTAAAATCCGCCTCATTCAGGATTTTTCTTTGGACGCGAATAAAGAAGAACTTAGAATGAAGCTCAACAGAATGCAACACTGGAATGAACCAGCAATCAGGTTCGCGGAAGACATTCTAGTGTTGTGCAACAAGGTTGACCCCGCAATGGAAGAAGAAACAAAAATTGAACATGTTATTGGAGGACTGAAAAAAGAGTACTCATTCTCGCTCTACCTGAACCCTCCTAAAACGACCGATGACCTTCTTGTCGTGTGCAAGAAAATGGATTCTTTTGAAAAGAAGTATCGGGAACGTGTGGAGAAATCCAGAAACCTATATAACGGTCCACGCTATTCTAGACCCCAACAACAATCGAGGTACGTGCCGCCGACTGCCGCACGAAACTACCAGACCACTTCCAGGCCCCAAGCCCCTGTTTCCAATAATTACAAGAACGACTCCCCTCCTACCCCCAGACAGTATCGAAACAACTTTCCTCAGCCCTCTCCCCCTAGACGTCCTTATAATCCTAACTTTGTGCCGAAACCAAACCTTCAGAGAAACACTTACAATAAAAGCCAAGAAGTGAGCAAAAATAGGACGGAAGATGGAAGACCAATCTGCTTTAAATGTAACAAGCCAGGGCACGTGGCCCGTTATTGTAGGGTCAAGTTTATAAGAATCCTAGAAGAGGATCCAGCAGATACCCAAGAGAAGGTCGAAGAAAAATGCCAAATGAATGAAATATCAGAGAAATCAGGACCTCGGCTTTATGCTGATGTATGTCATAGCACACAGACAAATATATTCCGACAAATAAATAGATATTCCGTGTTGGAAGATTTAAACTAAGCGTCGCGCCTGAATCTGTCAATCAAAGCAAGTCGACCATAAACGGAATCAAGAAGTTGGACCCTAAATACAAATTAAAAATTAATGTGGACAAGATAGGGACTTTTGAAGCTTTGGTTGATACAGGTGCTGACCTCTCAGTGGTCGACCTCAGAACGGCCCTCGATACAGGCCATGGTATAAGTAAACTCGCAAAAATTTGTGCAGGACCCGATGGAAAAAAATTGGACATGGTAGGAAGTATATTTTTAAATATAAAAATTGATGACGAAACATTATCACACAACTTTGTGATATTGAAAACGCATTTACGGACATTAAATTTTGGAAGAGATTTCCTTAAGAAAATGAACGCAAAAATAGATTGTAAGCAAGAAACTATAAAATATGATTTGACGAATAATCATGACGAAATCAATTTTGAAATGTTGAAAATAAAGAGTGCCAAGGATTCCATTGTACCGGAATGTTCCATGAAATTGATCAAGGCATTGGTAGAAACAGAGGATGGAGAATATATTATCGAGGAGAGCAGCAAAATGTTTCAAACAAATGGACTTCGTCTAGCAAGAAGCTTGATCAATGTTATAAATAGGGAAACACACATCTGGATAACTAATCCGTATCCTCGACCGTTAAAAATAATGAAAAACCAAAATTGGCTTTTGGAAGTAGTCCAGCGAAAATAAATGTGAGTCGAGAAAGAGAGGTAGAAAAGAACGAAGAACTTAGATTCCAAATAAACGAAAATCTTTCACCAAAGGAACAGAAGGAGTTAAAACAAGTTTTAGAAAGGTATGGAGATCTTTTTTCATCGAGATTAGGGAGAACTAATTTGGCAAAACATCGGATAGACACAGAAGACGCGAAGCCAATTAAACACAAGCCTTACCGGGTAAGTGCTAAAGAACGAGATATTATAAAAGAGCAAATTGACGAGATGCTTACAGAAGGCATAATTAGGCCATCTTCTAGCCCCTGGTCTTTTCCAGTAATATTGGTCAAGAAGCGAGATGGTAAATACAGATTTTGTGTGGACTACAGAAAACTGAATAATGTGACAGTAAAAGATGTCTATCCGATCCCTAGAATAGACGAAGTTATGGATACTCTCCAAGGATCTACACACTTCTCAGCAATAGACCTCAGATCTGGATATTGGCAAGTTGAAGTCGAAGAAAGAGACAAAGAGAAAACAGCTTTCACTACAGCGCATGGATTATATGAATTCAACGTGATGCCTTTTGGACTTTGTAACGCGCCTGCTACCTTTGAGAGAAATATGGAGAATATGCTTGGAAATCTGAGATGGCAAATTTGTTTGTGTTATCTGGATGATGTTATCATATATAGCCCGGATTTTCCAACGCACCTCAAAAGACTTGAAGCTGTTTTTAGATGTTTTCGTGAATCTAATTTAAGGTTAAACGACAAAAAATGCCGATTTGCTTTTGAAGAATTGGAGATTCTCGGCTATATAACGAGCAAACATGGTATAAAACCCGCGGAACATAACATCAAAGCTGTCAGAAATTTTCCTCGGCCCAAAAAGGTCAAAGAAGTACAATCCTTTTTGGGAATGTGTTCATATTATAGAAAATTTATCAAAGACTTTTCAAAAATTGCTGACCCTTTGACCAACCTTATAAAAAAAAGTGTATCATTTACCTGGACAGAAAGACAAGAGGAAGCGTTTCAAACCCTAAAAACAGCACTATTAAGTCCACCAATTTAGGTCACTTCAATCCAAATGCACCTACTTATGTTCATACTGATGCGTCCAACATCGGCATAGGTGCAACACTTGTCCAAGACATCGGTGGTGAAGAGAAGGTGATCTCATATTTGAGTCGTACCCTAAGTAAAGCGGAGCAAAATTATTCAACCACTGAAAAAGAATGTCTGGCCGTTGTCTGGTCAATGTCAAAATTACGACCCTACCTTTATGGAAGACACTTTAAAATAGTAACAGACCATCACGCCTTATGCTGGCTCAAAAACTTGAAGGATCCAACAGGTCGATTGGCAAGATGGGCATTGAAAATTCAAGAATATGACTTCGATATAATACATAAATCGGGAAAGAAGCATCTGGACGCCGATGGCTTATCTAGGGGGGCCCTTACCAGAAACTGATTGGGATGAGGATTTTGAAAGGCTATTTTTAAATCAAATAACAGACGAAGAGGATAAATTTATCGAAAGTGTTAAGAAAAACCTTAATGGAAGCAGGCGATCAATTGCGCAAAACTTTAAAGAAGAAGATGGATGCCTCTTTAAGAAAAACCCGAACCCTGAAGGCAGGGCGTGGTTGCTTGTGGTTCCAGAGAATAAAAAGAGAGAAATTATGAAAGAATATCACAATCATATGTCGAATGGCCATCTGGGCGTCGCCAGAACCATGTACCGAATAAAGAGTAAATACTTTTGGCCATCCATGCTGAAGGATGTCTCAGAATTCGTTAAGACGTGTCACCTTTGCCAAAGTAGGAAAGGCTCAAACCAATTACCTTCCGGACTACTACACTAGATATGCAGAAACAAGAGCAGTCTCGGAAGCAACAGTGAAAGAAGTTTCTAAATTTCTAGTAGAGGATATTTTTCTTCGGCACGGAGCCCCACAATATCTTATTAGTGACAGGGGCTCTCAATTTACCAGTAATTTAATGAAAGAGGTGATGAAAACGTGCAAGATTAAACATTGCTTCACAACGAGCTATCATCCCCAGACTAATGGATTGACAGAGCGGTTAAATAGAACATTGATCAATATGCTCAGTATGTATGTGAACACTGATCAGAAAAATTGGGACGAAATACTCCCATTCATCACTCACGCTTACAATACTACAATTCAGGAAACCACAGGATATTCTCCCTTTTTCCTGATGTTTGGAAGAGAACCCACGTCTCTTTTGGACGACAGGAATATCTCGGTGGACATTGACAAAGATGATTATGATGAATACATAAAACATCACTTAGACAAAATAAACAGAACAAGAAAATTAGTTATTAACAACACAATAAAGACTCAAGAAAGAATGAAAAAGAACTATGACAAGAAACACATGGAAAGAAGCTACGAACCAGGAGAATTAGTAGCAGTTTGGACACCAATTAGGAAAATAGGAAAGTGTGAGAAACTACTGAGAAAATATTTTGGCCCATATAGAATATTAAAGAAGCTGTCTAACGTAAATTACTTAATTGAGCCAAAAGATAATCCTGGCCAAGACCCATTGATTGTCCATGTCTCAAGACTCAAACCCTATTTTGAGAGAATTGATGAGGTAACTCACGAGGACGTGACGACCTCTGGAGAGGGGGAAGTGTTACATCATGATTAATGGCGTATTTCTTATATTATTTTTAATATATTTGAAATTTAAATTATATATTTATTTATTTTTATATAAAATATTCTATGATATTTATTTAAAATACAGTTTATTTAGGTTGTCATCATTTGTATTTAGGTACACGTGTGACTTCACTGCTCTCTTTGATGTGAGAAAATAAAGAAAGGATTCTGGTGGCTACTTAAAGAAGACTTATCTCGCGTTATTCCCTTTTATAAATTTGTAGGATGGTTGAAACACGCTCTGGTAAGATGCAAGACCCAGCACAGGAGAGAATCCAGGCTGAAGAGTCTGCCAAGCCGCAACCTGGTGCAACAATATATATATCTTTTATTTATCATATTTGTTTAAAAAGTTGACATTTAAGTGGTCGATTAATAATTCAGTTAAATATGATTTATATATTGCATGACATGTATGATGTTTATTTCTCTGATTATTCTACAAATAATATGCTTATTTAACTTTATATGATTTTGAATGATTTTTGTAAATGCTTGAAAAAAGTGTAAAAATTCATTCTTTATACCTCAATTAATTTTGTGAATCATTCGATCATTGCAAAGTTTGGTATAAAAGAACTTTTCTATTTTGCGTATTGAACGGATTTTATAGATTCAGTATTCGAAAAGATCTAAATAGAAAAGTAATATATATCAAGAATCAACAGTGAAAGACTCTAAAAAAAGAGTTTTTCCCCTTTCAATTCCAGGACCTGTAAATTCCCTTCTGACCCCAGGAGAAAAGAAGAAGGACGCTTGGCTAATGGGTTGAAAGCCCCATTGAGGCAACAGCGGTTGGGTATAATGAATCGTTATCCACAATTCTTCCTTCTCTTTTATTCTTCTTTAGTCGTCTTCTTAGGGACGGATTTACACTTCTGCCCGCTCTATTTCCATATTGCTTGGAATTCGTTTGAATAATGTAAAAGTACTACAGTACTGTCCAATAGCAAAATATAATATTTTGTAAATCGTTATCAACAAATATTCCCCTCTCCAGAACATATATATTTGTCATCTTCTCTAAGAGACGGATTCAGACTTCTCCCTGCTCTATTTCCATATTTCTTGGAATTCGTTTGAAGAATGTAAAAGTACTGCAGTACTGTCAAACTCTATTAGAATATTGTGTTATAGTTATCCACAGTTCTTTCCCTCTACAGATCTTTTATTCTTCTTTAGTCGTCTTTAAAGGGGCATATTTACACTTCTGGTTGCTCTAATTCCTGGAATCCTAATCCCAAGTTGTTCCATAGTATTTCTTGAATAAATAAATGTCTATTTTCGTGGTAAAATATTCTCACATGGGCAACAAGATTAATCTAAATTATGTTCAGGAGTCCTAAAGTAATTTTAAATGTAAGATTTCACTTCATTTAGATAGGTTCCAGTTGTTCTTGTAAAGAGGCATACTGTATTCTTCAGGAGTCCCAAAGTAATTTTGAATGTAAAACTTTACGTTATTTAGATGAGTCAGTCTTTCTTGAATAAAGGCATACTATTCTGTTCAGGAATCCCTAAGTAATTTTGAATGTAAAAACTTCACTTTATTCAAATAAGTTCTAAAGAGTAATTTTGTAATGTGAGAACGCTATTTTGTTCAGTAGCCCCAAAATAAATTTTGATATAAGGCTTCACTATTCATTCAGGTGAATTCCAAAGTCATTCTTCATCAAATACATACCGTTTTTTTTTTCAGTAGTCACAGATCACAATTTTAGAATTTAAGACTTTTACTTAATATAAAGAGAGGAATTTTATAAAGCCTATCTCTTGAATGATTAACATACTATTTTGTTTATAAATTCCAAAGGCTTTTTTAAATAAAAGGATACTATTTTTTCAAGAGTCCTAAAATATAATTTGAGAAAAAAAAAATACTTAAATATATTTAGATGAGCTCCAAAATATATCTTTAATATAAAGATACTGTTTCCTTTCAGGAATTCTGGAATAATATAGGATAGAAAGGATATAAGGATCCAAACAAGAGACGATCTTGCTATCTAACAGAGAAGGATGTTCGAGCAAAGAGAAAGTAAGAGAAGGAAAAACCTAACTATAAATTAATGGAAAGTCAGTCTCCTGCCCTAAGGTACAGATCGAAGGCTGGAACACTTAATTCTCTTCGTCCAATCGATGTGCTCAAATTTTTATATTGCCAGATTGGTTGCCTATGGGAGTGTTCTACCTAATAATTTATCCTATGGCTTTATCCTAAGTGTTTGCCTGTATTATTATATCGAATTGCGATATTGTGAGAAAACTATCTAGCTATATATTAATAGTTTATTATTTTTGTTTTCCTCTTATTTTTATCGTAATAATTTTGGAAACCATTTAAAAAGTCGCTTTTATATTTGCATTAAATATTTGAATATATTTTGACATAGACCCAGAGCAGCAGCTTTCCACACCCAAGATAGTGGACATTGCTGCTGCTGTGATGGAGATGCATGGAGACATCTGAGACTCTTCTTTGGACACGACAACAACATTTGAATATATTAGCTTAAAATGAATTAGGTTTACTCGTGTTCTACCCTAGCCGTTATTAGGATTTTTTTCCTCAACCTTTATTGTTTCATTAAAGTTTTGTTTCAAGTGTAGCTGTGAGGATAGGAATTGATTATACTATACATTATTACTATTTATACTATACATTATTTCCTAACTTAAGTATACACCAATACCTCGCTTTGCGTCGTTTCGTTTTGCGTTTTTTTCGAAGTTGCGTCGCTGCTTAATTTCTACTGATTTTCACTGTCTGTCGTTAGATTTTCGAAGTTGCGTTGTTTTGGATTGAGTCTTTCATTTTTTTTTTTTAATTTTTTTTTTCCTAAAATATGGCAACATCTCTGTTTTTGATTGCGCCTTCACATATTTTCACTTTGCGTTGTTTCAATTTGCGTCGTGTTTTTTTGGTACGTAACCCCGACGTAAAGCGAGGTATGGGTGTATACTAATTAGCGTGTTATTAGGCTAATTTGCATATTCTACATTGGCTCGATGATTATGCATCCTCAAGACCTAACTCTATATCGTTTAAAAGGTTGTTTCTGTTGTGTCAAATATCAGGACCCCGTATGGTGGAACAATTGAAATATGCAAATACGTCCGTTATCAATTCATTTACCTTTTCTGTAGTCGAATTATGGCAGTATAACCTCTTTCAGACCTAAATCTATATCGTAGCAAAGGTCCATTCTGAATTGTCAAATAGCATCGGATATATAATACAATATAATGCGGTTTATGATTGCAGAACGAAGTTTGACAATTAAACCGCAAATGTTTCTTTTGAACTAAAAATAGAAATTTATTTTAAGGAGAAATAACGATTATTTCTAACCTTAGGAATGAGGTATGAAAGGATGAATTGTGAAGAGTAATGCTAAACAGAAAAATAAAGTGTCCAGGGATGATATTCGAACCCACAGTGTTCCGCTTACCGGCCAGATGCCATGTCCACTAGGCTATATAAGCAGATTTTTTCAATACAGTATCAGAACTCTAAAAAGGCAGTATGGTATATTGAGAACTAGCGAAACCTTTAGGAGAGGATTCACCATTGATGTGTCAGGTCACCTCAATATATTTCCATTGCAGTAAGGACAATTGGAAGTTTGCTTCATTCGAAAAAGAAAATTTGCGCATAATAATAACACTTATCGTGTATAAATATTAGACTATGCAAGAATATTTTATGTTATAGATGGAAATTTTTACCGGGAGGATATTGATCTAAAGAGATAAGGATCGTCTCTCCCGTCAAAATTTACGTCAAAACTAAACGCCATCTATTGACCGTCGCCGCAAACAAGGGCCTCAGGTCGGTGACAAAGCTACAACACCAGCTTTAAAATGCGTCCACCTAAATGGCGTCTAGTTTTGACGTATATTTTGACGGGAGAGGCGACCCTTGTCTCTTTAGATATTTTGTTATGTAACGCGTTTCTTTCACAAAAAAAAAAAAAGACAAGCTTTCGAGATACAACTCTTCAACAGGCCGCTTCAATAAAATAAAATTGAATGAAGCTTTTAAAGAAGGGCAATACCTCGAAAAAGCTTGCCTATATTTTAATCTAATTTTTCAAAATGTTTTGCGTGTGTATCGTTTTTCTACTTATTCATTAACAACCTTACAATTTTGTTCAAATATAAAAATCCTTTCTGTTTGCAAGATGAATATCTAAAAAAGAAATCTTTTATACATATTTGCACCAAATTTTCTCATGATATATAGTACATTTTTGAATGTAAGCCAATGAAAACATGGCCATTATAGAAAATATCATTAATTTTTTTCATAATCCATAACGCATTTTATAAAAAAAAATGAAAATTTTCAATCTTATTTCAGAAAATATACATCAAACATAAATAAAAAATCTCAAAAAGAAGACACGCTGCCAATGTTTCCAGATAAAAGATAAATTACAACGTGAGAAAGATGTGATTAAATAACAAAAAAAAAAAATCTATGAATGAAAATTGAAAAAAAAAATGTTTGAAGGTCTAATTTTGTTTTCGCCTTATTACCTGAAAGATCAGATAATACTGTCAATTATAGGATCGAAGAGGCTTCATCGAATATTGATTATTTAAATCACATTTTTCTTTTACTGTTTAATAATCTTCTGCCTTATTTATATCTAATTACTTCCTAATTTAATCCTTCGGTATTTCTTTACGTCTAGGTATCAAGATATCTATTATTATCATTCTAATTCATAGTGTTTACCTCTTACATTGATTCTCGTTTAGTTAATTTTGTTATACATGCTTTGATCATACATATTTTGATATTAACTATTTTGTATTTTTTAATGAATAAATTAAACACAATTTGACAATTCGGAATATAGATATTAACTTTTTATACAGTACAACTTCTATTTGGGGAAACTTTGGCTGAAATACACTTTTATAGAAAGAGCAGTTTTGATCTCCAAAATCACCGTTTTTAATTAATTATTTGCCTTCTCGTAAGAGGAAACCTCTTTCTAAAGGGCGCATTGGCTCTACAAATACACTCATGAACTAAACTTAAGAAAGTAGAAAATTTTTGATGTCCCCGATGGTCTTTTTTTTTAAGAGGGGCATTGTGTTGACACTTTGGTTATCTCGTGTGTCTACAATAAAGGTCACTGTATATCAAATATCTTTAAATATTATTGTCTGAATCTCCAGATGATATACATGCTAAATGGCACAACTTCCTTAAGTTTTGTTCATGAGAGTAGTTCTACTTTTAAAAGAGTTTCTATTGTATTTTGTCAGATTTTCTTTATTAAAAAATATTTTCAATATCACCATTTAAGTTTTAAGGAAGTTTTCCTGTATTGAGTAAAATTATATTGAATAAACACTCAACTCTTCTTTTTGTATTTATATAGATAAATTGACAATATAAGAAAAATGCTTCTAGTAAAAGATTATATTTCATTTTCCATGGGATGGATATTTATAAAGATGAATTACGAAACATAGGAGAAATTACTTCCTCTATTAGAAGATTATATTTCATTTTCAATGGAGAATGGCATATGGGATAGATTGTTCCTAAATTCCTAATCAGCAAATACACCTAATTGGATGTAATTATTTCAGCTCCCAATAAGAGAGGTCTATAATTGATTAGATGGCTCAAATTCTTCCATTACACTCTCTCCCTTGTTCACTAAATATCTTCCCATCTATTTGTATAATTACATACAGATTTTGTAGGTCCACCACGTATCCAAGCTCGGCCAAGCATTCTTGATGTCTAATTAGATATCTCTAATTAATGTATGCCCTCAATTATCTACCATTCCTCAATTCAATTACATGTCTGCTATACTATTAGTGTGTGTGTGCAGGTTTTTGGATATTCTTGGCGACAGGTATGTAATCCTATTTACATATATCCCTTTACACCATCACAGAATTACTACATATATATAGCCATCTTTCTCTTCGCTTTTATGGCGAATTATAAAACGATAATATCTATGACGATAATTGTTATTGTTTTACCGTGGTGTACTATATGGAAATGGATTTAATACTTTTTTTTACGATTAAATAAATTGAAGATATATGTTTATTTAGTTATATTGTGTGTGTGTTACTCCCTTGATAAAAGCTCGAAACCTTGAGTGTAATAAAAACTGATAAATTAACTTATTCCCGGATGCAATTTCGATTTATATAATTGAGTAAATAGGATTATACACATATATATATATATAATATTTTTTATTTCAACACACAAAACGCGATATCCCGGCTAGGGATAATTGCGTCGATTTACATTTTTAAACAGGAACAGTTATAAACATATTATACAAGAAAGTAATCAAAAATAAAAAGAGAAACAATAATATATATTAGGAACCTGAACCTTTCAGTTTAGAGAGATAAAATTGTTTATTTTCAAAGAGAATCTTACGCCTTTAAAATAAATTAGAATTTTGATAACAGATGGCGCGCTAGTGCATCATATATTATAAATATATTTATAAAAATAGTTAAATCTGTGATAATTCTCTCTGCTATTTACAAATTGATATAGATCTACAACATTATTTATTGTCTGTTGTCTAGCAATAAAGAAGAGTGGACATTCCAGCAGTAGGTGTCTCGAGTCCTGGAATTCGTTGCCACAATAACAGCTAGAGTATTCAACCGCTCCAATATTTTGATAAAAATCCCTCAATATTTCCATGGTTCGTTGTAAACTGGGTATTATAAAAATTGGAACGGTAATCACATTCTCTCTCTCTGCTCGCACAAATAGTTTCTTTCAATTGAATAATATGCAAATATATAGGGAATTATTTCAAGTTATGGTGCTCTTCGACGCGAGTATTCATTCTAACTAACTGTGTCCATTAGAAATAAAATCATTCTATCACAGTTAAATACCTTCAACAAGAATTCCTTTCTAAGTGCGGATATATAAGAAAAATAGCGCCTATAATAATATACCGTATCAAAATAATGAAAAATTAAATCTTCACCAAATTCTAATAGTACAGAGCATCGAAGCAAGTACAAAAATCACAAAACTCAATAAAACCAACACAAATATTAATAAATGGCCATATTAATACACTAAAATTCCAAAAAGGACATAAACTTATAAATTCTGTACAATGCGCAATGCCATAGAAACCTCCCAAATCATATTCCATCAGAATTAACAACCACAGAGGAGATCTTAACTATCATATCAAAGTTAGAGAAGAGTGGAGATATGGTCTAAGGAGATGGGTACCACCATCACTATAACCTAATAAAATATTAACCCTGTCTGGTGGTTC